>BSBM01000614.1:965000-1312500 GCA_027924585.1 Larix kaempferi | reverse complement strand
TGATAAAGGTGAGGAAGAAGGACGATGATGATGATGGTGTTGATGATGACAATGATGATGTTGATGAAGATGATGATGATGATGGTGATGAGGATGAAGAAGATGGTGATGATGGAGATGATGTTGATGTTGATGAGGATGGTGATGAATATGATGATTAGGACGAAGATGACGATGGTGGAGATGTTGATGAGGAAGGAGGAGATGACAATGATGATGAAGATGTTGATGATGATGGTGATGGTGATGATGATGATGATGATGATGATGATGAAGATCATCATCATCATCATATTCATCATGATCATCATCATCTTCATCACCATCATGATCATCATCCTCGTCACCATCATCCTTATCACCATCATCATAATCATCATCATCATCACCATCATCCTCATCGTCATGTTCATCACCATTTCCATCATCATCATCACCATCACCATCATCTCATCATCATCACCATCATCATCATCATCATCATCTTCATCACCATTGTCATCATCATCATCACCATCACCATCACCATCATCTCATCATCATCAACATCATCATCAACATCTTCAACATCATTGTCATCTCCCCCTTCCTCATCAACATCTCCATCATCGTCATCTTCTTCATCATCACATCTTCATCAACTTCATGTATCCCCTTGACAAAGGAAATTAAATAAACCATACAAAGGCATACAATAGTGCGTACGCGCAAGGACACGTGCGCGTTGTTCTTAACGTGTGAGCACAAGTACACGCATACGCTTTCAATCACGCGTGCGCGTGTTTGCGCATGCGTGTAGTTGCACGTGCGCGTAGTTTCCCATGCGCGTAGTTGCCCGCGCACGTAGTTGCGTGCACGCGTAGTTGCGCACACGCGTGTTTGAATTCAAATTTTTTTTGGTGTCCTT
The DNA here is from genome assembly GCA_027924585.1 of Larix kaempferi. Classification (NCBI taxonomy): domain Eukaryota; kingdom Viridiplantae; phylum Streptophyta; class Pinopsida; order Pinales; family Pinaceae; genus Larix; species Larix kaempferi. Next base: position 1,311,593 of record BSBM01000614.1, on the reverse strand, counting down.
GCAGGCTTGGAATTAGCTTCGGATTGCACCTTTAGGCTCAGTCTGATTTATCCCTAATTTATAGTAGAAAACATCAAACGTTGCAACTTCCTGTTTTTCACAGCTAGTTCTGCATAAGCTCCATGAGTGCAATGCAGATGAAATTGCACACACTTGTCGAGCTTTGTGTGCAGATTCCAAATATATAATTTTTTAATAGATCTGTTGTTGCTCTCTATTTTTAATTCATTTAAAACTGCAGTCATGTCAAATTCGTAAAAAACATAGGTCGTTTATTTGGCCTATAACTTTTGATTGGATTACCTATTTCAAAAACGGAAAAGAACCCACATAAGAGCACGAAAATACCTACAACCTCAAAAAAAAAATGCATTTTGATTATTTTTAGACCATGATATGGTGGATTAAAACTTGACAATGTCGTTTTAGGGCTTCACTAACTTCGGTAATTTAAAAAATATATAAAATTGAGTTTTAAAATTTTGGAAAAATAACCCCGCACAAGATTTTTCTATTGCCTACGCCTCTACATATTTTTTTTTCTTGTAAATTGAAAATTTACATACCAAACAAGCGGGTCAAAAAAAACATGTGCATTATGTTTTAGAAAACAAATAACATACCAATCTTAGAATAATGACATTTTGGGGTGGTTATACCACTTTTCCATAAATAAAAATTATATATTTCGGAAGGTCATCCGTTTTTCTACGTTTCATCTTTTTACACGTAATCGGAAAAAGTTTTGTAGGTACCTCTAATAATTGATTTTAATGATAATATTTCTGTTTTTTCTAGAATGTCATTGCAACTAACATGCCATAATTGGGTATCATTACCTTGCACCAGCCCTTAAACTCTTTTACAAACCATGAAATAGTTAAGTAGTTATTAAGAGAGATTAATTCTTGGAAGTAAACCACTTTCTATTTAATATAAAATATTTACACCTACTATAATTTTAATCTTGAATTATTTGTATAAAAATACATTATCCAAATCACAAAGCCTAATTTAACAAAAGTGAAATTTATAAAAAATAGAAAATAAAATAAAGTTGGAAAAAAGTAAAATTAAAAGAATCGAAAGAATCTAAAGAAACAAATGGGGTCACCACCAAATATATTTAGTACTTCCATTTGAAGAAAAAACTAGACACACAAGTGGGATCACAACCAAAGCTACTTAGTACTTCCATTTAAAGAAAAGTTTGATAAAAAAAAATTGAAAATTCATATAAGTGTGACAATCTCAAACTATATCTATACCCGTTTAATCTGTAAATATCTATTATGTGCTCAAATGCCTAATATGTAAATTATGGTTTAATGATGCCACTATAAAATTCTTATTTACTTAATATTTTATCATTTTATTGAAATGCTATGTAAGATTTACTTTTATACACCATCTTATGGAACACACATAGTAAATATTTCAATATTCATGTATTTATTTTCACTACCATACCTTAAAAGGCTATGAACATAACCTCCACTTTTTAAAAGAGACTCAAGATTCCTCCAAGTAAGAAAGCCCAGAGGGAAAACTGAATGTTGTTCATGGCTCCTTTTGACCACATATATATATATATATATATATATATATATATATATATATATATTACAAAAGACTTTGCTCAACACATCTACCTAGGGAATGTGGCCTAAGGACACATATCTCTACCATCACCAATGATACCAGAAGGGAATGTTGCCTAAGCACCTATATCTCTACCATCAATGATAGCAAAAATATCTTGATTGCATCAATGCACTTGTTTTATCGTTCTATGAGTGTCCTTATTTTTTCTTTATTCTAATATATATACACATGTCATTATATATATATATGCATGCTCACATGATATACTTAGTAATATTAATGTTAGTGTACATGTATACTAATATATATATACTAATATGCACTATAAATTTAAAATTAATTTTCATTTTTCTACTAGTATAAACAAATAAGTTGTTTTTTTCAATGATGGTGAAAATATTTTTTACACATTTATATTGAAAATGGTCAAGATGTTTTTCCATATGTATGAATAATATTCTTAATAAATTTGTTTCAATATAAAATAATATTCTTTATGATTATTATTATGTCAGAGATTAATAAAATGACATGTATTTTCATTTGAATTAAATACTAGGCTATATAATACATGGACGTGTATTTTTGTTTGAATTAAATCCTAGGCTATATAATACATGGACGTGTATTTTTGTTTGAACTAAATCCTAGGCTATAAACTTTCTCTTTATTATTGTGTGTCATTAATTAAAATGTAAAAGAAAAGTAAAATGTAATGGAAAGTATTTAATGAAAAGTAAAAAAATAAATGTAATGAAAAGTAAAAAAGTAAAATGTATTGTGAGCCATTAATTAAAATGTAAACAAAAAGTAAAATTATGGAAAGTATTTAAAAAAAATCCATGTCCGCCCATAAAATAAAATATTTTCAAAAGTAATTAAAAAATAGATGTTGGTTTATAAAATAAAAAATTACAACTTAAACCCGGATCTCTCAATCAAGAGAGATTAAATTTCTTGAATTTAAATTTAGAAAAATAAATACACCTCAAGAAATTAGATATGGGTTTAAGATGGATCTATGCTCGTTACTCAACAATATTAATGATAACCAATTTAAATAAGTCTTTGAAATTTTATTTTTCTAAATTTGTAAGAAATTTAAATTGAAGTATAAAAAATAAAAAATCTTCAATTAATATATTATATATTTACCTTTTAATTACATTTTTTCTAATTCTATCTAATTTTGTTAAATTTATATATGAAACTTTTTATTTGTGGGTGGATTGATTTGATTATAAAAAAAATAAAAATAAAAGTTAATAAGTGTAAAGCTTCTTATTATCAAATTAATTTCATTTTATGATAAAAAATCTTGTTTTGACTCTGTCCCACTTAATTTGAAATTAAAATTGAAGTTAAATATTGAAACAATAAATACATAAATTAGGAGTGCGCCGGCTAACACACCATCTTTCCATGTGATTTCAAAAATATATTTAACTCTTTTACATTTAGTTAAAATGGAAGTCGAATTTTGAAACAGTAAATACTTAAATTAAAATCGAAATTCATACACAAAAAGTACATTAACTCTTTCCAAATTAAAATCGAAGTTGATAGACAATAATTTAACTCTTTCCAAATTAAAATCGAAGTTGAATATTTTTGAAACAATAAATACATAAATTACGAGTGCGTTGGCTAATAGAGAATCTCTCCACGTTATTTTAAAAATATCTTTGACCCATTCATTCTGTGATCTTTGTTGTTAGTGCAGAAATAAATATCTCGTGCTTCCGTGGAGGGTAAAACCTGAACGCCAAATATGACGTGGCAGCCATGAATAAAAACCTTTACCATGTTGAGCCGTCAAGTTACTCCTGTATGCTGCAACAAGATGTGGATGGATCATTGTCCACGTCGTTTAATATTATATTAAACGTCTATCAAAGATCGGGGAGATTAAAAAGCATTTCAAATCCTGAGGATCAGTTGTATGATAACGGCATTTTTGATCAAAAAGCAAATCCTGAGGTTACTTTATATTTTTTGAAAACGCAAAACCTGATACTTTATATATTTTGAAAAAGCAAAACGTGAGTAGCCGTTGTACGATAACGTCCAGCGTGGTTGAGGTTACTTGGAAAGGCTTGCCTTTCAGAACTGCTTGGAAACCGCTGTTACTGTTGTTGGGTTTAAGATCTGTGATTAATCAATGTCCGTCCATAATTGGCGGATGACGAAGATCAATTGATTCAAGTCACTGCACTCGATTCGGTAGCTTCTTCATGTGGGTATCACGAATTGCTGTTTATTTAGGTTTTCTTTTGGTAGATTAAATATCATTGTACTAAACTCTATTTTCTTCTTTCATGTAAATGTCAGGATGGACGGCAGATGAAAATCATAACTAGTAGGCAAGCGATTCATCGCTGGCTTCCCTTACTTGGCTATGATGGGACAGAAGAGGTGCTTCATGTAAATTACATCATAAATTGCTGCATAACTTGCTTTCATGGTGAGAGAACTTGCTTTCATGGTGAGAGACGAAAAGATTTCATAAATTGCTTCATAACAGAATTCATGGTTATCTTACCATGAATCGGCTTTTTTCATATAATTGCGATTTAAGGATCCTCTTTTTCTGACGTTAATGATTTCGGCTCTAATTAATTTTGTGTTACAGTTGGCTGGCATTATAATTTACAGTGCCTCTTAATCATCTTGTTTGAATATTACAATGCTTCTTTATCATCTTTCTTGATGGATTGCTTGTCCATTAATTATTGATGGTGGATTTTGGTTCATCTAGAGGTAATTTCATTTCATTGGGTTTTAAGCAAAACCATTTATCTGTCAGCAAAAGCCTCAATTAGTGCCAGATAAATAGCGCCGAAGGTTAATTCATAATGATTCCAACTTCTTGTCTTCAGTTTATGTGTTGATTGCTGTGAATTTGATATAAAGCTTTTTAATGTGAAAATATTTGTTTGGTGTTTATGGCCGAAAGGGTAGCGGCCCAGCGGGTTCAATTTGCAATGGAATGGCATCGACGAGTTAAACCCTAATTCTTCTTGCGACCATGTATGCTTTAAATCTGTCAAAAGAGTGCTTAACTTTCCATTATTGTTGTTCTTTTCTGATTATTGGAACCTGTTATTAGCATTAATGGCCCTTTCTTTAATATTATCCGACCTGAAATCCTATGGGTTCGACTACTTTATAACATCGTCGTTGATAAAACCTCAAGAATCAACTAAGGATTATTCATTTCTAACACTATTTTTTAGCCTCTTAACGTCGCGGGTTCAATTCCGCCAGGCCAGGATGACTTGACGGTAGTGGAGATGAATCCCTCCGGAGGGATAGACAGGAATCGCTACGGTGAAATGTAATCAATTCAATACGTTGGATTCTGCTGGCCTATGTGATCATAAGGTCCTGTTTATTTTTTCCTTTAGTAAGTTAAATATTATTATAATCATTCTTGGGCTCGGCTCGGCTCGGCTCTGTTATCTACAGCCGACTGACTTTTCTTTCTTATAATGTTTGTAGGATTCTTGGTAGGTTTTCATGGCCCTTGAGGGTGGGCCACGAGCTGATGGCGGCGAACAGAAAGCCAGAAAGGGCATTTAACTTGGATGCTGAGAAGAAGCTGCAAATTCCATCTTTGGACCGTATATTTCTATGCACGCGCTATTTGTGAGTTGGGTTGTGTATTATATACTTTGTTTTTCTTTGTTTTAAATCTTTTTTCAGGGTGGTGGAGGTCAAGAAGGATCGAAACTGCGACATGAGTTCGAAGACCCTGATTTCTCACCGTATTTGACAAATCACCTTGTGACAGGGGGCCATTAAATTCCACCTCTCGTTCTGAGTATACATGCATGCATGACGATCCGTAATACTGAGAAAATAATGCTAATGTTAATCGTCTCATGCAGGTGGCCTCGAATGGCTTGAAGGAGGAAGAGGCAGAGCCTGATATTCAAGGTTTCGTGGATGTGCTGCTCCACATGGGTGAGACTGGCACGAATATTCCATTTAAAATCTTTTAATGCAATGGGATCACAGGGTTACCGTGTCGTGAGGTTACTTCATATTTATTGAAAACCCTTGTTATTGGCTGTCCAAGTTGCTGGATGTCCATCATAAAATTATATAAGAAATTGTTTGCATTATTGTATGCAGTGTGCTGGGTTCGATTCTGATTGTTAGAGGGCTATATGCGGCGGGAGATGGGAAAGATTTTGAAGATACTAAGGAGGTATTCAGATAAGAGCTGCAACAGCCAGGAATTATCAGGTCAGTCTCTGTATGCAATATCCAATAGCAAGGACTTGATAATTCAACACGCATCACAGGAAATTTAAAGAAAACTTATCACTACATTTTGATTTTATTTTGTATAAGGCACGTTCAGCAATGATTTCAGGATAATCTCTTTGTTCATGTTTTTATTTTCTTGTTTTTTTAATACAATCATAGTTGTGCTATCTTATCATAGTTGCAGTAATCTTAGGGTTTATCTTATCATAGTTGTGGTAATCTTAGGGTTTATTTTCTAATAAATTTATAATTGCAGTAATTTTAGGGTTTATCTTATCAGAGTTGCCTTTGCCTTAAGGGTTATCTTATAATAGTTGTAATAAGTTTAGTGATTTGTGGCCTCTTGAATACCTCTCGGTATAATGACAAGGTGCATTCCACAAAAAGGGACCTCTTAATAAATATATATTATTTTAAATAGATTTATAATTATAGAATTTTTTAAAAGAAAATTATCACTACATCTTTCAGTTGTAATTAATAGTACTATATCTTAGTTTTAATAGATTTCGGCTTTTAGAATTTTTCTCAGGGTGACACATCATAATGGAGAAGAAGAGTAGCCTTCAGAAATTGATTTGCTTTCAGTCCTAGAGAAATGTCTGGAAAACTGCTAAGTAAATCCAGAGACTTTATAGTGAATCCAATAAATATAGTGACTTTATTTGAAAATCCCGGGATTAATACACTTGACCTAACCCCGGTGTAGGTTCGCTTTCCTTATTCATCGTTTTAATTTTCAATGGCATACTCAAATAAAGTTATGTTTCCGCTGGTTTAAATGTCTTAATTGGGATAGTCTACGGAGATTTTATAATATCCTTCAACGAATCTTGGCCTGTCGCCATTAGAATCAGATATTACATTAACGATAGTTAAACAGAAATTTCGAGTTTGTAGACATTGTTAGTGTGAACAAATTTTAATGACTACGGATTCTTTCAGGTCCAAATCCCCATATCCCACTACCAATCATATCGATCAAAATTAGATTTCAAGATTTGAAGTTAAATAGTGCTAAAATAGGTGGCTTTGAAAGTTCGCATTTTTTTTCCTACAAAATTACACGTAAATGCCCAGCCATTTATGTTTTGGAAGTGGTAAAGGAAATGTGATCATAATGATTAAAGAGACCAAGCGATTTAGTATTTACTTTAGGCTTCGGCCGCCTGGGGATCATCTGTTTATTTCTTCTTCCCAATTTTGTTTGTCAAACTTTTACAGGTACATACTGTGTGAATTTGATTTCCAGTACAGATGTTTAGTAGAAGAGTGGTCCATTTTAGTTTCAGTTCTACATTTTAGTTATGTGTCTTAATTTCAATTCTGAGTTTTAAGTTTTGCATTTTAATTTTGGTTCTATGTTTTGATTCTGCGATTTTGTTATGCATGGTAGTTCAGAATATAATTTAGTTTAGATTTGATAATCAAGACGCATTCCTCGTTCATCACCCATTGCAACTTTCAATTCGCCCTAACTCCGTTTCATTCTTTTTAGAACCGTGTAGTCCTTTGATAATGTTGTTGACTCGACGTTCTACGATGCAACGTTTTCTTTTAAGGTAATAGTTCCAAATTCTTGATGTTTTCACGGAAGCAAAAGCATAGGTGTAAGATCCAATTCGTAATTGATAATCTTTTATGATAATTAATGTTGGCATGTTAACTTTTCATTGATAATTTTTTATGATTAAAGTTGGCATGATTAAAATGTTTTCATTGATACATGGTTAACATTGATATTTACCTTTATTATAAAATTCTGTAATTCATTGGATTTTATATATATATATTGAATTATTAAACTAAGTAACCTTTTGGGGAAGGGTTTCACCTTATGGATTAAAGTGTTAGTTTGTAAATACTAAATAGATTTTAGTTCAGACGGAGCGATTTAGTTTGTGATCATAATGATTAAGTGTTAGTTTGTGATCATTATGATTAATGTGATCATAATGATCGAAGTGGGAGTAGTTTGGGTGGTTGGGAGGAATGTTTGTTACCCTTTCCACCTAGATTCAATTCTTGTAAGTGATATATTTCTCTTGTTGAGCCCATATTGTAATGATTGTAATTAGTGCCACCTTGATTCTCTAGAATAGCAAGTGGTGACCATTTCCCCAAGTAAACTAGCCCTCTGACAAACAGCGATAATAACGATAAGAGTAGTTCCAATTGACATCTAGGGTTTTAGTTTAAAGCGAAGGCCATTAAAGAGTCAAAGTTGTCATCGTCAATTCCAATTGACATGTGACCGACACCATATCTCTTCCACGTGCGAATCACGACTCTCTTTATGGGAGGGGAGAGGGAATTTCAAATATTTGTATCACCTATGATGAAGTAGTTGCCCGAGCACTTTGTTTCTTTTGAGTCAAAGTTGTCATCGTCAATTCCAATTGACATGTGACCGACACCATATCTCTTCCACGTGCGAATCACGACTCTCTTTATGGGAGGGGAGAGGGAATTTCAAATATTTGCATCACCTATGATGAATTAGTTGCCCGAGCACTTTGTTTCTTTTATATCTACGAGAGACAGACCAACTTTAATGACTATGGATTCTTTCAGGTCCAAATCCCCATATCCCACTACCAATCCAATCTACCAAAATTAGATTTCAAAATTTGAAGTTAAATGGATGAGCTACCATATCCCACTTTCTTTCTTTTATATCTATGAGAGACAGACCAACCTTCAACATAATTCTGAAGCTGCATGGCTTCACAATGGATTGACATTATGAATTATTGGACTAACGCCCTTCATTCTGCAGAGTGTCACAATGGCAGTTTTTACTTTTGACCAAATTTGCTTGTCTAGCAAGCCTCCAAATTTGCAATTAGAAGTAAGCTGACGCAATTTCTCTTGGTACAGCGTCCAATCTTAACTATTCATCGGTACAGATGTTAACAAAGTTTGCGATTAGAAGTTAGCTGACGCAATTTCTCTCTGACAAGAGCTCAACTTATCATGGTCTGCAGTAGTTAAATTAAAACTGAATACAATAAAAAAACCAATTATGTATATGGCAAGAGCTCAACTATTCATCGATAGGGGTGTTGTTAAAATAGATCTGAACTAGCTAGACAGAGCAAGAGCTCAAATTTTTTTCTGCTAATACAGTTAAATTTGGCAAACACTAAGAGAAAATCGAAAGTAGATTCTCAAAAAATGTTGGGGCAATAGAGCTTAATGGATGTTGGTTGCAACAGTATGGAGGATCAAAATTCTTCCAAGAAACTATGATCATATGCAAGAGATATACAAAATTCTAAAAACATTGAGACAATCTTTTCAGCATGTTTTTTTGCTAAAAAAAGAGATAACCATATGCCTTAAATCTGAGAGGAATCATCTCTTCAACGCATTGCTCTTGAGGGTGATCAAATCACGGGGCCTCTCCACATGATGATCCAAATCACTATTTTTACATGCTTACTTCTGTGGTAAAGGTATTTCATTTAGTTACTCTACCCTGGAGTTAGGGAGCTTCCATTCACGTGTTGCCAGGGCAGGGAAGTGAGAGACAGACAAGCCTTCAACCTAATCTGCTTGTGCTTTTAATCATCTTCAAATCTGATGTTTACAGTCTTAGACTTTACAAGATGGTTGTATTTTTTTCAATGTTATTTCAGTTAATAATTTTGATTTTTTTTTCCTTTAAAGTGTTTTGAGTGTTGAAATAGTTTAAAGTTCTCATGAACAATTTGATTTAGAATGTCTGTGGATGTTGAAATAGTTTAAAGTTTGTTTAGATTTTAAATTATTATCTTGATTAAGTTTAATTATTATAAATGATTTTTTTTCAATTTTATGCATCGTGCATCCGTTTGACATTTGGAGAAGACTGAAGAACATCTCTCCATAGCAGTTCACTGGTTTTCCTACAGAAATCCACCTTGTCAATTGGGTCGCTTTATAATCCTTCGAGGTTTGAATCTTTGGGACTTTTGGTTCCGACATGACCAAATTCAAAGTCCCCTCCTTGTAATCTACAACAGATAACAATTTGGTTTGGTCCTTTTTGTCCCCATATTTTGACGCTTAATATCCATATACTGAGTGAATAGAGTAGGCTGTGACTAAGAGACCCCATTTGGTGTAGAAGCTTGTTGTGTTGCTGGTGTAGGCAACATTGCTGATGTAACATACTCAATGGTAATAGCAAGCTTTCTTGATGTTGTCTTAGGCTTGGTTGAGGCTGTCTCAAGCTCAATCTCAATCAATGTTTTTTTGTTGGTCTTCAATTTCTAAACCTATGTTCTTACTTCTTCCTCAATCCTATACTTCTTGTTTGATTGCTCTATTAGATTTTAAATTATTATCTTGATTACAAGTCCTCAATTCTCTGGAGGACTTGAGCGAACTATAATTTCTTGCTAAATATCCTATTTTTATTATAACAGTATTAGTATCATGTTTTTGCCTAGACATGTTTACGTGCAACTCTAAAGGAGGACGAAAGTGTAGAATGGGCATGTGATAATAGCTACGACACGTTTAGCATGTGACCTCTCTTTGCCAACTAAGACAAGTTGTCAAAATGACACCTAGGTAGGTCCATGTCCACGCTAAAACAGATTGGTTGTTCTACTAGTTGGATTTGCGGTGGAAATTATTTTCGCTATGAAACCCGTTAATAATGAATTTACTTTCAGCTTAGCATCTTTGAACTGACTGCCCATGTGCCTTACACCGCCTCCACTTTTGGCCCAGAAACAAAAGCATATATTGGTATTTATGAGGCGAGAGTACTTCCTATGTGTTGAACTCACACACTAATCGATTTTGTGAATTACAACATTGAACCATCCAGTCAAGTTGGCTATGGAAATGACATTATTGAAATATAAACTTAGTGATTACCAAACCATCTACAGTCTTATAAACTTGTTAGTTACCATTGTGACTTAATATTGAAAAATATTTGTTAATTTTTATAGGTTTTTTTTAACTAATATGAAATACTAATATTAATCATGTTAACTAATCCTATAGAGAAATACAAATTGTTTCATTTTGTACAATTGAATGTGTGAGTTTTTTCTTTTTTATAATGAATTTAATCATACTTTGGATGAATTAGCAGAGATCTTGACCAAGCCTTCTTAGTGCTCATGGAAATCTGTAGTACTTTCCTAAGAACACACACATGTCTTGGAAAGTTATACCTCATCTCAATTTACCTAGTATTTATAGAATTGAAATTATTTTATAATCTTAAAGAGTAGAATTTCTTGGATTTGTAATTATTTTATAATATTAAAACATATATTTCTTTGAAATGCAAATTTTATGAATCTTACTAGAAATGGTATTTAGTTAATTAATTTATATATTAATTCTATTTATATGAATCTATTTTATAATAATGTTTAGTTTTTTTATATTCTTCTTAATAATGGTAAATCTAGTTTAGATATATTTATTAATACAATAAATAAATTTTGTTTTTATTTTAATATTGTTTATCATTCAAATTTTTACTAAGCATTGTGAATTTTTCTACTACTAATTTAAAAATATTGTTATGGTATGTAGAATTTTATGAGACATGAGATGTAAATTTTATGGTTGTATTTTTTTCAATGTTATTTCAATTAATAATTTTGAGTTGACCTTTCACAAATTCGTTTTAGTTGCCCTTGTTTCAAATACCACTTTTAATTAAAAATGCATTTTCCTCTGTAAAAGTTGTAGCCATTTAACCATTTAGCAGATGATCATGGTGTAAAGCCATAATACCAAGATCCAATTGAAGTCGAATTAATGAAAACTATTTAAAGTATAGGCCTATTCCCATTGCCTTTAAACCTAGCAGTAAATCACTCTTTTATATCTTAATGGTTAGGGAAGGTAGTTCTATAATCAATTTGGTACAATGTAATGGTATTTAGTTAATTAAATTAAATATTAATTCTATTTTATTTATTTATATGAATCTATTTTAGAATAACATTTAGTTTTTTATTCTTTTTAATAATAGTAAATCTAGTTTAGCTATATTTTTAATACAATAAATAAATTTTGTGTTTACTTTAATATTACTTATTTTTCATACTTTTATTAAGCATTGTGAAATTTTCTACTATTAATTTAAAAATATTGTTTTCTTATGTAGAATTTTATGAGATATGAGATGTAAATTTTAGAGTTGTATTTTTACCATATTGTTTCTATTAATAATTTTGAGTTTTTTTCCATTGCTTATCTTTCATACTTTTATTAAGCATTGTGAAATTTTCTACTACTAATTTAAAAATATTGTTTTCTTGTGTAGAATTTTATGAGATATGAGATGTAAATTTTATGATTGTATTTTTACAATGTTATTTCGATTAATAATTTTGAGTTTTCTTCCTTTTGGGTGTTGAAATAGTTTATAGTTTTTTTAGACTTTAAATTATTATCTTGACTACTTTTAATTATTATAAATTGTTTTCCAACCTTTTCTTTCATGGTTATATATATATATATATATAAGTGGGAATAGTATTGTAGAAACTCTTGGTCTTTTATGAATATTAAATTGTTTATATTTTTTATACTATTTGCATTAGTATGTTGGCCATAGGGTTTCTATTCAAAGTCTTGTGTAGAGTGTTTTCAAAGGACCATTTTTGGAAACTGCGTGGAAACAATTTCCTAACTCGGTATCTTGACACATGTGCCTTTGTTGTAACTGGGAACTGGGACGCCATTGCGCTAGTAATAGGTGGAGGGAGGTAACTCCCAGAGAAGCCCTCCTAGTACGCCCCAAGTTGGGTGGTCGACCATGTATACACAAGGTTTTTAAAGTGGTCTAACGAGGGACCCCCCTTTGTTGACACTCTATTCATGCAACCTAGGAGTTAGGATCTCTTTCCTTGGTAATTATAACTTTAAACTCTATCACACATAAATCCTCTACATCTTAGTTACTTTAGCCACTATATCATCCAATCCATATAAGTTGTGACCACCAACTCTTAACCTCTAACCCTCAATATATCTATATATCTAAAATCCTAACCCCTAACCCCTAATCTCTCTCTCTCTCTCTAAACACCTAACCCACAATCTCTCTCTTTATCTCTCTCTAAACCCCTAACCGCAATCACTCTCTCTCTCACTCTAAGCCCCTACCCTCCAATCTCTCTCTCTCTCTCTAAACCCCTAACCCCCAATCTCTCCTTCTATATATATTTCTATCTATCTAAACCCTCCCACCTCTCTCTCTAATCCCCTAACCTACAATCTCTATCTTTCTATATATTTATAAACTCCTAACTCCTAACCACTAACCCCAATATCTCTATCTCTCTCTCTCTCTGAATTCCTAACCACAATCTCTATTGTTCTGTCTCTCTCTCTAAACACCTAACCCCCAATCTCTCTCTCTAAATCGTTAACCCCGAATCAACATGTCCCTCTAAACACCTAACTCCCAATCTCTCTCTCTCTCTCTCTCTCTCTCTCTCTCTCTCTCTCTCTAGATCCCTAATCTACAACATCTCTCTCTCTAAACCCCTAACCCCCAATCTCTATGTCTCTTTCTCTCTCTCTCTCTCTCTCTCTCTCTCAACCCCTCACTCCTAAAATCCAATATCTCTCTCTATAATTATCTAAACCCCCAATCGCACCCTCTCTCTCTCTAAACTCTTAATCTCAAAATTCTCTCTCTATCTCTAATCCCCTAACCCCAAATCTCTCTCTCTCAACCCCTAAACCCCAATTTATCTCTCTATCTATATCTCTCTAACTCCCTTACCCCCTATCTCTCTCTTTCTCTCTCTCTATCTTTAAGTCCACAATCTCTCTATTTTACTCTCTTTATATCTCTCTCCCTCTCTCTCTCAAACCCCAACCCCCAATCTATCTCGCTGTGTAAATATCTAACCTCCAATACCTCTCTCTCTAAACCCATAACCCCAAATCACTCTCCATATCTCCCTCCCTCTCTCTTTATCTCTAAACCCATAACACTGATTTTCCCTCTTTCTCTATCCATTTATCTAAAACCCAAACCTTGAATCTCTATATCTATAAGCCTAACCCCAAATCTCTCTCAATCTCTCTCTTTAAACCGCTAACCCATAATCTCTCTCTCTCTCACTCTCTAAACCCCAAACCCACAATATCTCTCTCTCTCTCTCTCTAAACCCCTAACCCCCAGTCTCTCTCTTTGTAAACAACTAACCCCCAATCTCTCTCTCTCTCTCTCTCTAAACCCTTAATGCCTAATTTACCTTTCTCTCTTTATCTATATATCTATCTATCTATTCGATACCCTCACCTATGATCTCTCCCTCTCTCTCTCCATCTATCTCTTTGTCTATCTATCTAAATCCCTAATACAAAATCTCTCTCCCTCTTCATATATCTAAACCCCTAACCCCCGATCTCTCTCTCTAAAACCCCAAACATGAATAGGTATATATCTCTTTAAACCCCTAACCCCCACGCTCTCTCTCTATCTAAACCCATAACTTCCAATATCTCACACATTCTCTCTAAACACCTAACCTTCAATCTCTCTCTCTTAACCCCTATCCCCCAATATCTATCTCTCTCTATCTAAAACCCTAACCCTCAATCTCTCTCTATCTCTCTAAATTCCTAACCCCAATATCTCTTGTTATCTCTCTTTCTCAACCCCTAACCCCCAATATCTATATTTAGCTCTCTCTCTCTAAGCCCTTAACCCCAAATCACACTCTCTCTATAAAACCCTCACCCCCAATCACACACACTCTCTAAACCCATAACCCAAATCTCTCTCTTTATATATCTCTCTCTCCTTCTAAATACCCTAATCTCCAACCTCCCTCTCTCTAAACCCCTAAAACAAAATCTCTCTCCCTCTCTATCTCCCTAAACCAATAAAAAAAATATCTCTCTCTAAATCCATAACCCTTAATCTCTCTCTCTCTCTGTGTAAACAACCAATTCCCAATCTTTCTATCTCTCTTACTCTCTTTATATAAACCTCTAGCCCACAATCTTTATCTCTAAACCCCTAACCCCAAATCTCTATCCCTCTCCCTCTCTCTATAAACCCCTAACCAATTATGTATCTCTTACTTTCTCTCTGTCTCTCTCTAAATCCCTAACCCACAACCTCCAATATCTCTCTCTATTTATCTAAACCCCCAAGCCCTCCCACTCTCTCTCTCTCTCAAAACTCCCAATCTTGAACCTCTCTCTCTCCCTCTCTCGCTCAACCCTTAACCACCAATCTATCTCACTGCATATATCCATAACCTCTATTCTCTCTCTCTCTCTCTCTCTCTCTCTCTCTCTTGCAACCCTTAACCCCAAATCACTCTCCACCCCCCCCCCTCTCTCTAAACCCCTAAAACTAATTGTCCCTCTCTCTCTATCCATCTATCTACACACCAAACCTTGAATCTCTCTATCTAAAACCCTAACCCCCAATTTTACTCACTCTCTATCTCTCTCTCTTTAAACCCCTAACCCATAATCTCTCTCTCTCTCACTCTCTAAACCCCAAACCAAAAATCTCTCTCTCTCTCTCTCTCTCTACCTACACCCCTAATTCCCAATCTCTCTCTCTCTCTCTGTCTCTATAAATCCCTAACCTCCAATATGTTTCTCCATCTCTTTGTATAAACTGTTAACCCCAATCTCACTCTCTCTCTCTCTCTCTCTCCTTTTCTAAACCTATAACCCCCAATATCACTCTTTTTCTCCTTTCCCAAACTTATAACCCCCAATCTCTCTCTCTCTCTATCTATCTCTTTTCCTATCTAGCTACATACCTAACCCAAAATATATCTCCCTCTCCATATATGTAAACCCATAACCCTCATTCTCTCTCTCTAAACCACTAACCTCCAATCTCTCTCTCTCTCTCTCTCTAACACCCAAAACACCAATAGGTATCTCTCTTTCAAAGCCCCTCACCCCCACACTCTCTTTCTCTAAACCCATAAGCTCCCATATCTCACACACACTCTCTAAATACCTAACCTTCAATCTCTCTTTCTCAACTCCTATCCCCCAATATCTATTTATCTCTATCTAAAACGATAATGCCCAATCTCTCTATATCTTTCTCTATCAAACCCTAACCTATCTAAACCCCTAACCTATCAAAATCTCTCTCTCTCAACCCCTAACCTCTCTCTCTCTTTCTCTCTCTCTATCTATCTATCTGAACCCATAACCCCTCTCTCTCTCTCTAAAACCCTAACAACCAAAATCCTATCCCACAAGCCCTTAAACTAGTAAGCCACAATGTCTCTCTCTCTCTAAACCCCTAACCTTAAATATCTCTCTCTCTCTAAACACTTAACCCCCAATATCTCTCTCTCTCTATACCTCTAAAAATAAATCTTTGTCTCTTAGTCTCTATAAATCCATAACTCCAATTCATCTCTCTATCTCTCTGTTTAAACCCCCGAACCCCAATATCACTCTCTCTTGCTCTATCTACTTTTCTTAACATATAACTCTCTCTCTTTCTCTCTCTCTCTCTCTCTCTCTCTCTCTCAAATCCTAACCCTAAATATCTCTCCTTCTCTCTTTCTCTATTCATCTCTCTCTCTCTCTCTAAACCCCTAACCCCCAATTCACCTTTCTCTTTCTCTCCATCTATCACTCTCATTTTATAAATCCCTAACCCTCACTCTCTCTCTCTCTCTAAACCCCTCACCTACAATCTCTCTCTCTCTCTGTCTCCATCTATCTATTTACATATCTATCTAAATCCCTAACCCACATTCTATCTCCCTCTCCATATATCTAAACCCCTAACCCCCAATCTCTCTCTTTCTATCTCTCCCTCTCTAATCCACTAACCTCCAATCTCTCTCTCTCTCTCTCTCTCTCTCTCTCTCTATACCCCTAAACACGAATATGTATATCTCTCTCTAAAACTTCTAAACCCCTACGCTATCTCTTTCTCTCTCTAAACCCATAACCCCTAATATATCACACACTCTCCTCGAAACACCTAACCTTCAATCTCTCTCTCTCTCAATCCCTATCTCCTAATCTCTCTCTCTCTATCTAAAACCCTAACCCCCAATATCTATCTATATATGTCTAAACCCATGATATCTCTCACTTTCTCTCTCTCTCTCTTTGTAAACCCAAATCCTCCAATCTATGTCTATCAACCCTTAACCCCCAATCTCTCTCTCTCTATCTATCTAAACCCCAAACACCCAAAATCCTAATCCCCAAGCCCCTAAATCCCTAACCTAAAATATCTATCTCTCTCTCTCTCTAAGCCCCAAATTGCCCATCTCTCTTTCTCTCTATATATCTAAAACCCTAACCCCCAATCTCTCTCTATATCTCTCTAAACCACTAATATCTCTCATTTTTTCTCTCTCTCTCTCTCTGTAAATTCCTTAGCTACAATATCTCTCTATCAACCCCTAACCCCCAATATTTCTCTCTATTGTATATTTATCTAAACCCCTAACCCTCTCTCTCTCTCCCTCTTTTTCTCCCCCCCCTCTTTCTAAACACCTAACATCGAAAATCCAACCCCCCCCAAGCTCCTAAAACCCTAACCTCCAATCTCTCTCTCTCTCTCTCTCTCTCTCTCTCTCTCTCCCCCCCTCTCTCTCTCTATCTATCTAAACACCAAACTCCCGGCCTCTCTCTCACTCTATCTACCTATATCTATCTCTAAACCACCAATACCTAATCTATATCTCTAAACGCCTAAACCCCAATCTATCTCTTTCTATTCCTCTCACTTTAAACCACTAACCTCCACTCTTTCTCCCTCTAAACCCCTAACACCTAATATCTTTCTCTCTATCTCTAAACCCATAATCCCCAATCTCTCTCTCTCTCTAAACCCCTAACCTTGAATCTCTCTCTCTCTCTCTCTCTCAACCCATAACCCCAAATATCTATCCTTATCTCTCTCTCTATATATATATCCACATCTCTCTTGATATATATATATATATGAATCCCTAACTTTGAGTTTCACTCTCTCTCTCTCAACCCCTAGCCCTTAACCGCTAATCTCTGTCTCCCTCTAAACCACCAACCCCCAATATCTATCTCTCTCTAAACCCCTAATGTCCAATTTATTTCTCTCTCTCTCTCTCTCTCTCTCTCTCTCTCTCTCTCTCTCTCTCTCAAAAACCCTAACCCCGTCAACATCAATCTCTCTTTTTCTATCTCTATATTACTAAACCCTTAAATCAAATCTCTCTCTCTCTCTAAACCCTTAACCCTCAATATCTCTCTTTCTATCCGACTCTCTCTCTCTAAATCTCTCTCTCTCTCTCTCTCTAAAAAATTAAAACTCCATTCCCTCCCTCTCCCTCTAAACCGCTAACCCCAAATATCTATCCTCTCTCTCTCTCTCAACCGCTAACCCAAAATCTCTCTACTCTCTGTCTCTCAACGGCTAAACCCAAATCTCTCTTCTTCTCTCTTATTCTTTTTCTCACTCTATCTCTCTCTATCTACTTGTCTAAACCACAAACTCTCTCTCTCTCTAAGACCCTAACCCCAAATCTCTCCTTCTCACTCTTGATAAACCCCCTAACACTTGATATATCTCTCTCTAAACCCCTAAACCCCATTCTCTACCTCCTTTTATCTATCTATTTATATAAACCCTTAACCCCCATTCTCTCTCTCTCTATCTATATATATAAAATCGTAAGCCCTAATCTCTCTCTCGCTAAACTTGTAATACCCAATCTCTCTCTCTCTCTCTCTCTCTCCTCTCTCTCTCTCTCTCTCTAAGCCCCCAACCCAAAATATGTTTCTCTCTCTCCCTAAACCCCTAAGCCTCGTATATATATATATACCCCTAAATCCTAACCCCTAATCCCCAATCTCTCTCTCTCTCTCTCCCTCTCTCTAAATCCCTAACAACCAATCTCTTTGTTTCTCTCTCTATATATCTAAGCCCCTAATCCCTCGTTTCTCTCACTTTCTCTCTCCCTCCCTCACTTCCCCTTCTTTCTAGACCCCCAACCCCCAATCTCTCTCAAAATCCCCAACCTTCAATCTCTCTCTCTCTCAATCGATAACCTCCAATCTCTTTCTCTAACCTCCAACCCTAAATCTCTCTCCCTCTCTCTCTATCCCTATCTCTATCCATCTCTCTCTCCCTCTCTCTATATGCATAACCTTAAATTTCCCTATCTTCCTCTCTCTATCTATATATGTAACCCCAAACCAACACACACAAACTCTCCCTCTCTCCCTCTCTCTCTCTGAACTCATAACCCCAAATATCTCTCCCTCTCTCTCTATGTCTATTCATCTCTCTATCTCTATCCATCTCTCTCTCCCTCCTTATCTATATAAGCTCATAACCCCCAGTTTCCCTCTCTCTCTCACTCTCTCTATACCCTTTTAACTCTCTCTCTCTAAGCCCCTAACCCACAAAAAGAAACTCACCCTCTCTCTACCTAAACCCCTAATACCCAATCTTTCTTTCTCTCTCTAAACTCCTGACCCACAATCTCTCTCTATTTATCTCTCTCTAAACCCCTAACCCCAACTCTCTGTATCTCTCCCTAAACATGAATATGTATCTCTCTCTCTAAACCCATCATCCCCAATATCTCACACACTCTCTCCAAACACCTAACGATCAAGCTCTCTTTCTCAAACCATATCCTGCAATCTCTCCCTCTCTCTCTCTCTATGTATCTATGAATGCATAACCTCCAATATGTCTCTCTATCTCTCTATATAAACCCCCAACCCCCACCTAAAATCTCTCTCTATATACATATATCTCATTGTCTATATATTTAAATCCCTAACCTACAATCTCTCTCCCTCTCCAAATATGTAAACTCATAAACCCCAATCTCTCTCTCGAAACCACTACCTCCAATCTCTCTAAACCCCTATCTATCAAACCATAAACCCCAATTTCTCTCTATATATAAACCCCTAACTCCTAATCCATAAACCCCAACCTCTCTATATATCTAGATGCCTAACTCCTAACCCGTAACCCCCAATCTCTCTCTCTCTCTCTCTCTCTCTCTCAAAACCCCTAACCCACAATCCCTCTCTCACTAACCCCCCAATCACTCTCTCTCTAAATCCCTAACCCAAAATCCCCCTCTCTCTCTCTCTCTCTCGCTCTCTATCTCTCTCTCAACCCCTAACCCCAATCTCTTTCTCTCTCACACTAATCCCCTACCCTCCAATCTCTCTCTCTCTCTCTCTCTCTCTCTCTAAACCCATAACCCCCAATCTCTCCCTCTATATATATTTCTATCTATCGAACCCCCCCCACCTCTCGCTCTAAACCCCTAACCCATAACCTAAAATCTCTCTCTTTCTGAATATTTTTGAACCCCTAACTCCTAACCACTAACCCCAATATCTCTCTCTTTGAATGCCTAACCTCAATCTCTCTTCTTATCTCTCTCTTTAAACCCCTAACCCCTAATCTCTCTCTCTCTCTACCTCACTCTAAATACTTAACCCCCAATTACACTCTCTCTAAAACCCTAACCCCCCAATCTCTATTTCTGTCTCTCTCTCTCCCTCTAAGCCCATAATCTACAACCTCTCTCTCTCTCTCTCTCTAAACCAGTAACCTACAATATCTCTCTTTCTATATATTTCTAAACCCTTAACTCCTAACCCTTAACCCCCTATATCTCTATCCCTCTCTCTCTCTCTAAATTACTAATGCCAATATCTCTTATTATCTCTCTCTAAACCCATAACCCCCAATCACAGACTCTCTCTAAACCACTAAGACCCAATCTATCTTTTTCTATATCTCTCTCTCAACTCCCTCTAAATAATCTAATCTCCAACCTCCCTCTCTCTCCAAACCACTAAAACAAAATCGTTCTCTATCTCTCTCTCTCAACCCCTAAAACAAAATATCTCTTTCTCTCTCTCTCTCTCTCTCTAAATTCCTAATGCTCTATGTCTCTCCTCTCTAAACCCCTAACCCTTAATCTCTCTCTCTCTCTCTCTAAGTAACTAGACCCCAATATTTCTATCCCTCTCACTCTCTATATATAAACCCCTAGCCACCAATCTATCTATCTCCTTAAACCACTAACCCCAAATCTCTCTCCCACTACCTCTTTATATAAACCCCTAACCAATGATGTCTCTCTTACGTTATCTTTCTCTCTAAACTCCTAACCCCTAACCTACAATATCTCTCTGTTTATTTATCTAAGCCCCCTATCTCTCTCTCTAAACTAGCAATCTCGAATCTCTCTCTATCTTTAAGTCCCTAGCCCCCAATCTCTCTCTCTCTCAAAACCCTGAATCCTAACCCCTAATTCCCAATTTCTCTCTATATATCTATCTCTCTAACTCCCTTACCCCATATCTCTCTCTTTCACTCTCTATATCTCTAAGCCCACAACCTCCCTCTTTTTCTTTCTTTATTTCTCTCCCTCACTCTCTCAACCCCTAACCCCCAATATTTCTTGTTATCTAAATCTCTGACCTCCAAATCTCTCTTCCTCTCCCTCTCTCTATAAACCCCTAACTAATGATTTCTCTCTTACTTTCTCTCTGAAATCCTAATATCGAACCTCTCTCTATTTATCTAAACACATAAGGACCCCCTCTCTTTCTCTCTAAACTCCTAATCTCGAACCTCTCTCTCTATCTCAAATCCCCTAACCCCTAATATCTCTCTCTCTCTCTCTATGTCTCTCTCTCTCTCTCTCTCAACCCCTAAATGCTAACCCTTAATCTCCAATTTCTCTCTCTATCTACATATATCTCTCTATTTATCTGAACACCTAAGGAACCTCCTCTCTTTCTCTCTAAACTCCTAATCTCGAACCTCTCTCTCTATCTCAAATCCCCTAACCCCTAATCTCTCTCTCTCTCTCTCTCTCTATCTTAACCCTTAAATCCTAACCCCTAATCTCCAATTTCTCTCTCTAACTATATCGCTCTAACTCCCTTACCCCATATCTCTCTCTTTCCCTCTCTCTATATCTAAGCCCACAATATCTCTCATTTTCTCTTTTTATCTCTCTCTCCCTCTCTCTCTCAAACCCTAACTGCCAATCTATCTTACTCTCTAAATCCATAACCTCCAATCTCTCTCTCTCTCTCTCTCTCTCTCAACCCTTAATCCCAAATCACTCTCCATCTCCCCCCCCCCTCTCTCTCTAATCCCCTAACACTTATTTTCCCTCTCTCTCTGACCATCTATCTAAACCCCAAACCTCCAATCTCTCTATCTAACACCTTAACCCCCAATTTCAATCACTCTCTATCTATCTCTCTCTTTAAACCCATAACCCATAATCTCTATCTATCTGTCTCTAAAACCCTAAACCCCAATATCTCTCTCTCTCTAAACACCTAACCTCCAATTTCTCTTTCTCTCTCTCTCTCTCTCTCTCTCTCTTCCTATCTATCTACATCGCTAACCAAAAATCTCTGTCCCTCTCCATATATATAAACCCACAACCCCCAATCTCTCTCTTTCTATATCTCTCTCCTTAAACCACTAACCTCTCTCTCTCTCTCTCTCTCTCTCTCTCCCTAAGGCACTAAACCCCATGCTCTCTCTCTCTAAACCCATAACCTCCAAGATCTAACTAACTCTCTCTCAACACCTAACCTTCAATCTCTCTCTCAACCCCTATCCCCCAATATCTATATCTCTCTATCTACTCTCTATCTCTCTCTAAACACCTAATAGTTCTCTCTCTCTCTCTCTAAACCCCTAACCTCCAATCTATCTCTATCAACCCCTAAAACCCCAATCTCTCTCTCTCTCTCTCTCTCTCTCTCTCTCTCTCTATAAAACCATAACTCACTCTCCCTCTCTAAACTCCTAACACCCAAACTCCTAACTACCAAGCCCCTAACCCACAATCTCTCTCTCTCTAAACCCATAACCTTCAGTCTCTCTCTCTCTAAACACCTAACCCCCAATCTTTCTCTCTCTCTCTCTCTACACACTTAAACCTCAATCTCTCTCTCTATCTCTAAAAATCCCTAACCTCCAATACGTCTCTTTGTCTCCTCTGTCTAAACCCCTGACCCCCAATCTCACTATCTCTCTCTCTACTTGTCTAAACATATAACTCTCAATCTCTCTCTCCTCAACTCCTGACCCCTAGTATCTCTCTTTATCTCTCTCTATCTATCTAAACCCCTAACCCCCAATTTCCCATTCTCTCTATTTTATATCTCTCTCCTTTTATAAATCCCTAACCCCCAATCTCTCTTTCTCTCTCTCTCTCTCTATCTATCTATATGTCTATCTATTTGAATCCATCACCTACAATCTATCTCTCTCCTCTCTCTCTCCATCTATCTCTTTGTATATCTATCTAAATCCCTAACCCACCATATATCTCCCTCCATATATCGAAACCCCTAACCCCCAAACCCCCAATACCTGTATTTCTATCTCTATACTAATAAACTCCAATCTCTCTCTCTCTCTCTCTCTCTCTCTCTCTCTAAACCACTAAACATGAATATGTATCTCCCTCTCTAAACCTCTAACATCCACACTCTCCCTTTCTATCTCAAAACCCATAACCCCAAATATCTCACACACTCCCTTTAAACCCCTAACCTTCACTCTCTCTCTGTCAACCACTATCCCCCAATATCTCTCTCTCTATATAAAACCCTAACCCCCAATATTTATCTATCTCTCTCTAAAATCCTAATATCTCTCACTCTCTATCCCTCTGTAAAACCCTAACCTCCAATCTCTCACTATCAACCCCTAAACCTCAATCTCTCTCTCTCTCTGTCTCTCTCTCTCTCTCTATATATATATATATATAAACCCTAACTCTCTCTCTCTCTCTCTCTTCAAACTGCTAACACCCAAAATCCTAACCCCCGAGCCCCTAAAACACTAACCTCAAATATATATCTCTCTCTATCTATATCTATTTATCTATCTAAAACCCTAACCACCAATCTCTCTCTAAACCCCTAATATCTCTCACTCTCCATCACTCTCTCTCTCCCTCTATAAACCCCTAACCTCCAATATATCTCTACCAACCCCTAACCCCAAATCTCTCTCTTTATGTATTTAAACCCCTAACCCTCTCTCTCACTCTAAACCCCAAACCCCCAATCTCTCTCTCCCTCTAAACCCCAAACTCCCATCCCCTTTCTCTCTCTATGTCTCTATAAATCCCTAACCTCCAATATGTTTCTCCATCTCTTTGTCTAAAACCCTTAACCCCAATCTCACTCTCTCTCTCCTTTTCTAAACCTATAACCCCCAATCACACTCTTTTCTCCTTTTCTAAACGTATAACCCCCAATCTCTCTCTCTCTCTCTCTTTTCCTAGCTAGCCGACATCCCTAACCCAAAATATCTCTCCCTCTCCATATATCTAAACCGCTAACCCCCAATCTCTGTCTTTCTATCTCTCTCTCTCTCTAAACCACTAACCTCCAATCTCTCTCTCTCTCTCTCTCTCTCTCTCTCTCTCTCTCTCTAACACCCAAAACACCAATAGGTATCTCTCTTTCGAAGCCCCTAACCCCCATGCTCTCTCTCTCTCTGAACCCATAAGCTCCAATATATCACACTCTCTCTCTAAACACCTAACCTTCAATGTCTCTTTCTCAACTCCTATCACCCAATATCTATTTATCTTTATCTAAAACCCTAACGACAAATCTCTCTCTATCTCTCTCTAAACCCCAAATCTCTCTCTCTCTCTCTCTCTCTCTCTCTATATATATATATATATATCTAAACCCATAATCCTTTCTCTCTCTAAACACCTAGCAACAAAACTCCTATCCCCGAAGCCCTTATACCAGTAAGCCACAATCTCTCTCTCTCTCTCTCTAACCCCTAACCTTCAATCTCTCTCTCTCTCTAAACACTTAACCCCTAATCTCTCTCTCTCTCTCTACACCTCTAATCCTCAATCTCTGTCCCTCTGTCTCTATAAATCACTAACTCCAATACATCTTTCTATCTCTCTGTCGAAACCCCCAACCCCCAACATCACTCTCTCTCTATCTCTCTACTTTTCTTAACATAAAACTCTCTCTCTCTCTCTCTCTCTGTCCCTCTCTCTCTCCCTCTCTGAAATCCTATCCCTAAATATCTCTCCTTCTCTCTATATATATTCATCTCTCTCTCTCTCTCTAAACCCCTAACCCGCAATTTCCCTTTCACTCTCTCTCTCTATCTATCTCTCACATTTTATAAATCCCTAACCCTCAATCTCTCTCTCTCTCTCTCTCTAAACCCCTCACCTACAATCTCTCTCTCTCTCTTCATCTATGTCTTTGTATATCTATTTAAATACCTAACCTACAATCTCTCTCCCTCTCCATATATCTAAACTCCTAACCCCCCAATCTCTCTCCCTCTCCATATATCTAAACTCCTAACCCCCAATCTCTCTCTTTCTATATCTCCCTCTCTAAACCACTAACTTCCAATCTCTCTCTCTCCCCCCCTCTCTCTCTCTTTATACCGCTAAACACCAATGTGTATCTCTCTCTCTAAAATTCTAAACCCTATGCTCTCTCTTTCTCTCTATAAACCCATAACCCCCAATATCTCACACACACTCTCTCAACACCTAACCTTCAATCTCTCTCTCTCTCTCAACCCTTTTTCCCTAATCTCTCTCTCTCTATTTAAGACCATAAACCCCAATCTCTATCTATATCTCTCTAAACCCCTAATATCTCTCTCTCTCTCTCTGTAAATCCCTATCCTCCAATCTCTCTCTATCAACCCTTAACCCCCAATCTCTCTCTCTCTCTCTATTTATCTAAACCCCCTAACCCACTCTATTTCTCTCTCTCTCTAAACCCTGAACACACCAAAATCCTAACCCCTAAAACCCCTAACCTCAAATCTCTATCTCTTTCTCTCTATAAACCCCCAAACCGCTGACATCTCTCTCTCTCTATATATCTCTCTATCTACAACCCTCACTCCCCCAATCTCTTTGGACCCCTACTGCCAATCTCTCTCTCTAAATCCATAACCTCCATCATCTCTCTCTAAACCTCCAATCGTAAATCTCTCTCATTCTTTCTTTATCCCTATATCTATCAATCTTTCTCTCCCTCTCTCTAAATGCATAAACTTCAATTTCCCTATCTTTCTCTATCTATATATGTAACACCAAACCAGAACACACACACTCTCTCTCTCTCCTTCTCTCTCTAAACTCCTAACACCAAATATATCCCCCTCTCTCTATGTCTATTCAACTCTCTATCTCTATCCATCTATCTCTCCCTCATTATATATCTAAGCTCGTAACCCCTAGTTTCCTCTCTCTATCGCCTTGTAATGCTCTCTCTCTAAACCCCTAACCCATAATAAATCACTCTCCCTCTCTCTAACTAAAACCCCTAATACCCACAATCTCTCTCTCTCTCTCTCTCTCTCTCTCTCTCTCTCTAAACCCCTAACCCCAACTCTCTCTATCTCTCCCCTAAATGTGAATATGTATCTCCCTCTCTAAACCCATCACCCCCAATATCTCACTCACTCTCTCCAAATACCTAACCATCAATCTCTCTTTCTCAAAGCATATCATGCAATCTCTATCTCTCTCTATCTCTCTCTCTGCACCCCTAATCCCTACTCTCTCTCTCTCTATGTATCTATGAATCCCTAACCTCCAATATGTCTCTCTATCTCTCTATCTAAACCCCCAACCCCCACCTACAATCTGTCTCTATATACATATATCTCAGTGTCTATATATTTAAATCCCTCACCTCCAATCTCTCTCCCTCTCCATATATGTAAACTCCTAAATCACAATCTCTCTCTTTCTCTCTCTCTCTCTCTCTCTCTCGAAACCACTAATCTCCAATCTCTCTAAACCCGTATCTATGAAACCCTAACCCCAAATTTCTCTATATATCTAAACCCCTAACTCCTAACCCATAAACTTCAACCTCTCTATATATCTAGACCTCTAACTCCTAACCCGTAACCCCCAATCTCTCTCTCTCTCTCTCTCTCTCAAAACCCCTAACCCACAATCTCTTTCTCACTAACCCCCAATCTCTCTCTCCAAAGCCCTAACCCTAAATATCTCTATCTCTATCTGTCTAAATCCTAACACCCAATCTATCTCTCTCTCTCACCCCTTAACCCCCAGTTTCTCTCTCTCTCTCTCTCTCTCTCTCTCTCTCTCTCTCTCAAAACCCCTAACCCCAATATCTCTCTCTCACACACTAAGCCCCTACCCTCCAATCTCTCTCTCTCTCTAAACCGCTAACCCCCAATCTCTCCCTATATATATTTGTATCTATCTAAACCACCCAGCCTCCCTCTCTAAACCCCTAACCCCCAACCTAAAATCTCTCTCTTTCTATATATTTCTGAACCTTTAACTCCTAACCACTAACCCCAATCCCTCTTTCTCTTTCTCTCTCTCTCTCTCTCAGAATGCGTAATCTAAATCTCTCTTCTTATCTCTCTCTCTAAACCACTAACCACTAATATCTCTCTCTCTCTCTCTCTACCTCTCCCTAAATCCTTAACCCCCACTCACACTCTCTCTAAAACCTTGTCCCCCAATCTCTATTTCTCTCTCTCTAAACCCATAATCTACAACCTCTCTCTATCTCTCTAAAGCCCTAACCTAGAATCTCTCTCTTTCTATATATTTCTAAACCCCTAACTCCTAACCCCCTAACCCCCAATCTCTCTCTTTCTCTCTAAATTTCTAACCCCAATATCTCTTATTATCTCTCTCTAAACCCCTAACCCCCAATATCTATCTCTATCTCACACTCTCTCTAAACGCTTAACCCTAAATCACACTCTCTCTCTAAACCCCTAACCCCCAATCACACACTCTCTCTAAACCACTATGCCCCAATCTATCTTTTTCTATCTCTCTCTACCTTTAAATAATCTAATCTCCAACCTCCCTCTCTCTCTCTAAACCCCTAAAACAAAATCTCTCTATCTCTCTCTCTCTCTCTCTCTCTCTCTCTCTCTCTCTCTAAATCCCTAATGCTCTATGTGTCTCTCTCTAAGCCTCTAACCCTTAAACTCTCTCTCTCTCTCTCTCTCTAAACAACTAAACCCCAATATTGCTATCCCTCTCACTTTCTCTATATAAACCCCTAGCCACCAATCTCTCTCTCTCTCTAAACCACTAACCCCCAAATCTCTCTCCCACTCCTTCTCTCTATAAACCCCTAACCAATGATGTCTCTCTTACTTTCCCTCTCTCTCTAAACCCCTAAAACAAAATCTCTCTCTATCTCTCTCTCTCAACCCCTAAAACAAAATCTCTCTCTCTCTCTCTATATATATATATATAAATCCCTAATGCTATATGTCTCTCTCTCTCTACACCCCTAACCCTTAAACTCTCTCTCTCTCTCTCTCTCTCTCTAAACAACTAAACCCCAATATTTCTATCCCTCTCACTCTCTCTATATAAACCCCTAGCCACCAATCTCTCTCTCTCTCTAAACCACTAACCCCAAATCTCTCTCCCACTCCTTCTCTCTTTAAACCCATAACCAATGATGTCTCTCTTACTTTCTCTCCCTCTCTCTAAACTCATAACCCCTAACCTACAATATCTCTCTCTCTCTATTTATCCAAACCCCCAAACCCCTATCTCTCTCTCTCTCTCTCTAAACTCCTAATCTTGAATTTTGAATCTCTCTATCTTTAAGCCCCTAACTCCCAATCTCTCTCTCTTTTAACCCCGAAATCCTAACCCCTAGTTCCAAATTTCTCTCTCTATATCTATGTCTCTAAATACCTTACCCCCCTATCTCTCTCTTTCTCTCTCTATCTCTATGGCCACAATCTCCCTCTTTTTCTCTCTTTATCTCTCTCCCTCTCTCTCTCAATCCCTAACCCCCAATTTGTCTCATTCTCTAAATACTCGAACTGCAATCTCTCTCTCTCTCTCTCTCTCAACCGTTGAACCAAAATAAATCTCCATCTATCCCTCTCTCTCTCTAAACTACTAACACTGATTTTTCCCCTCTCTCTCTATCCATTTATCTAAACCCCAAACCTTTAATCTCTCTATATAAAACACTAACCCCCAATTTCACTTACTCTCTCTCTCTCTCTCTCTCTCTCTTTAAGCCCCTAAACCATAATCTCTCTCCTTCTCTAAACCCCAAACACACAATCTCTCCCTCTCTCTCTAAACCTCTAACCCCCAATCATTCTCTCCCTAAACACCTAATCCCCAATCTCTCTCTCTCTTTCTCTCTTTGCACCCCTTATCCCCCAATCTCTCTCTCTATCTATATAAATCCCCTAACCTCCAATATGTCTCTCTATCTCTTTGTCTAAACCCCTAACCCCAATCTCACTCGCTCTCCTCTTTCCTAAACCTATAACCCATCTCTCTCTCTCTCTCTCTCTCTCTCTCTAAACCCTTAACCCCTAATTTCACCCCCTCTCTCTCTCTCTCTCTCTCCCTCCCATTCTATAAATCCTTAACCCCCAATATCTCTCTCTCTCTCCATCTGTCTGTTTGTATATCTATCTAAATATCTAACCCAAAATATCTCTCCCTCTCCATATATCTAAACCCCTAACCCCCAATCTTTCTCTCTAAACCACGAACCTCCAATCTCTCTCTCTCCCTCTCTCTGTCTTTAAACCCCTAAACACGAATATGTATATCTCTCTCTAAACCCTAACCACCACACTCAGTCTCTCTAATGCCATAACCTCCAATATATCACACACTCTCTAATCACCTAACCTTCAATATTTCTATCTCAACCCCTATCCCCCAATCTCTATCCCTCTCTATCTAAAACCTTAAGCCCCAATCTCTCTATATCTCTCTCTTAATCCCTAATCTCTCTCTCTTTCTCTCTCTCTCTCTCTCTCTCTAAACGCATCACCTCCAATCTCTCTCTATCAACCCCTAACCCCAATGTGTCTCTCTCTCTCTCTAAACTCATAACCCTCTCTCTCTAAACTCATAACCCTCTCTCTATAAATCCATAATACCCAAACCCCTAACCCCCAAGCTCTCTCTCTCTCTCTCTCTCTCTCTCTCTCTCTCTCTCTCTCTCCTCTAGACACCTAGTCCCCAATCTTTCTCTATGTATCTATAAATATCTAACCACCAATATGTCTCCCTATCTCTCTATCTAAACCCCCAACCCCCAATCTCTCTCTCTTTATAATTTTCTAAACATATAACCCCCAATCTCTCTCTTTCTCTCTCTCTAAACCCCTAAACCCCCATTTCCCTTTCATTCTCTCTCCATCTATATGTCTCATTTTATAAATCCCTAATCCCCAATCCCCCTTTCTCTCTCTATATATATATTATATATATCTAAACCCATTACCTACAATCTCTCTCTCTTTCCATCTATGTCTTTGTCTATCTATCTAAATCCCCTAACCCATATTCTTTCTCCCTCTCCATATATCTAAACCCCTAACACCCAATCTCTCTCTTTCTATCTCTCTCTCTAAACCACTACCGTCCAATCTCTCTCTCTCCATCTCTCCCTCTTTAAACCCCTAAACACAAATATGTATATCTCTCTAAACCTCTAACACCCACGTTATCTCTGTCTCTCTCTCTAAATCCATAACACCCAATATCTTACACACCCTCTTGAAAGACCTAACCTTCAATCTCTCTCTCTCTCTCAACCCCTATCCCTCAATCTCTCTCTCTCTCTCTCTCAAAACCTATCCCCCAATCGCTCTCTCTCTCTCTCTATCTAAAAACCTAACTTCCAATCTCTCTCTAAACCCCTAATATTTGTCGCTCACTCTCACTCTCTCTCTCTTTCTCTTAAACCCCTAACCTCCAATCTCTATCTATCAACCCATGACCACCAATATCTCTCTATCTATCTATATCTCTAAACCCCTAACCCTCTCTTGCTATAAACCCCTAAAACCCAAAATACTATGCCCCAAGCCCCTAAACCCCTAACCTCTAATATATCTCTCTCTCTAAACCCCAAACCCCCAATCTCTATCATTCTATCTATCTCACTCTAAATCCCTAAACTCCACTATTTCTCTCTCTAGACCCCTAAACACTAATATTGCTCTCTCTATTGATCTACATCATTATCCACCAATATCACTCTCCAAACTGTTAACCCCCCAATCTCTCTCTCTCTCGTCCCCTAACCTCAAATCTATCTATTTCTCTCTCTAAAC
This sequence comes from Larix kaempferi, assembly GCA_027924585.1. Classification (NCBI taxonomy): domain Eukaryota; kingdom Viridiplantae; phylum Streptophyta; class Pinopsida; order Pinales; family Pinaceae; genus Larix; species Larix kaempferi. The sequence goes on along the minus strand of BSBM01000614.1, from coordinate 1,280,596 downwards.
CCCTAACCCCCAATCTCTCTCTCTCTCACACACACACTAAAAACCCTAACCACCAATCTCATTGTCTCTCTCTCTTTCTAAACTGCTAACCTCGAATCTCTCCCTTTCTATCTCTCTCTCTCTCTAAAACCCCTAACCTCAAATATCTCTCTTTGAACCCATAACCCTAACTATCTTTCCTTCTCTCTCTCTCTCTCTATATATATATATATCAATATCTCTCTCTATCTATATATTTTAATCCCTAACTCCAATTTATCTCTCTCTCTCTCTCTCTCTCTAAACCGCTAACCCTCTCTCTCTCTCTATCTCAACCCCTAAACCTTAACCCCCAATCTCTCTCTCCCTCTAAACCACTAACCCCAATATCTCTATCTCTATCTCTCCCTTTCCCAGCTATGACAAGTTGTCAAAATGACACCTAGGTAGGTCCATGTCCACCCTAAGGGGAACAGATTGGTTGTTTTACTAGTGGATTTGCGGTGGAAATTATTTTCACTAACCCGTTAATAATGAATTCACTTTCAGCTTAGCATCTTTGAACTGATTGCCCATATGCCTTACACCACCTCCACTTTTAGCCAAGAAACAAAATATAAATACAAGCATATATTGGTATTTATGCGCTGAGAGTGCTTCCTATGTGTTGAACTCACACACTAATCGATTTTGTGAATTACAACATTGAACCATCCAGTCAAGTTGGATATGGAAATGGCATTATGCAAATATAAACCTAGTGATTACCAAACCATCTACAGTCTTATAAACTTGTTAGCTACCATAGTGACTGAATATAGAAAAATATTTGTTAATTTTTACAGATTTTTCTTAACTAATATGAAATACTAATATTAATCATGTTAACTAATCCTACAGAGAAATACAAGTTGCTTCATTTGGTACAATTGAATGTGTGAGTGTTTTCATTTTGTATAATGAATTTAATCATAGTTTGGGTAAATTAGCAGAGATCTTAATCCAAGGTAAATTACTTTAGGTAAGGATATTGACCAAGCCTTCCTAGTGCTCATGGAAATTTGTAGTACTTTCCTAAGAACACACACATGTCTTGGAAAGTTACCCCTCATCTCAATTTACCTAGTGTTTATGGATTTGAAATTATTTTATGATCTTAAAGAGTAGACTTCCTTGGATTTGTAATTATTTTATAATATTAAAGCATATATTTCTTTGAAATGCAAATTATATGAATCTTACTAGTAATGGTATTTAGTTAATTAACTTATATATTAATTCTATTTATATGAATCTATTTTATAATAATGTTTAGTTTTTTTATTCTTCTTAATAATTGTAAATATAGTTTAGTTATATTTTTTAATACAATAAATAAATTTTGTTTTTAAGCTAACATTGCTTATCTTTCAAATTTTTATTAAGCATTGTGAATTTTTCTTCTACTAATTTAAAAATATTGTTATGGTATGTAGAATTTTATGATATATGAGATGTGAATTTTTATGGTCGTATTTTTTTCAATGTTATTTCGATGAATAATTTTGAGTTTTTTTACTCTTGGGTGTTGAAATAGGTTAGAGTTCCCATTAATAATTTAGAGTTTTTGTGGGCATTGAAATAATTTAGAGTTTTCTTAGATTTTAAATTATTATCTTGATTACTTTTAATTATTATCAATTATTTTTCCAAACTTTTCTTTCGTGGTTATATATATATAAGTGGGAATAATATTGTAGAAATTCTTTGATTTTATGAATATTAAATTGTTTATATTTTTTTATAATATTTGCATTAGTATGTTGACCATAGGGTTTCTATTCAAAGTCTTGTGTAGACTGTTTTCAAAGGACCATTTTGGAAAATTGCGTGGAAACAATTTCATAGCTTGGTATCTTGACACATGTGCATTTGTTGTAACTGGGAACTGGGACACCATTGCGCTAGTAATAGGTGGAGGGAGGTAACTCCTAGAGAAACCCTCCCAGTACGCCCCAAGTTGGGTGGTCGACCATGTATACACAAGGTTTTTAAAGTGGTATAACGAGGGACCCCCCTTTGTTGACACTCTATTCATGCAACCTAGGAGTTAGGATCTCTTTCCTTGGTAATTATAACTTTAACCTGTATCACACCTAAATCCTCTAAACATTAGTTGCTTTAGCCACTATATCATCCAACACATATAAGTTGTGTCCACTAACTCTTAACCCCTAACCCCCAATCTCTCTCTCTCTCTCTCTCTCTCTCTCAACCCATAACCCACAATCTCTCTTTCTCTCTCTCTAAACCCCTAACCCAAATCTCTCTCTCTCTCTCTCTCTCTCTCTAAACCCCTAACCCCCAATATCTTCCTCTATATATATTTCTATCTATCTGACCCCCCCACCTCTCTCTCTAATCCCCTAACACCTAACCTACAATCTATCTCTTTATATATACTTTTAAACCCCTAACTCCTATCCACTAACCCCAATCTCTATCTCTCTCTCTGAATTCTTAACCCCAATATCTATTGTTCTCTATCTCTCTCTCTAAACCCTAATATGCAACCTCTCTCTCTCTAAACCCCTAAATCATAACCTACAATCTCTCTCTTTCTATATATTTCTAAACCCCTAACCCCCCCTCTCTCTCTCAATGCCTAAACCCAATATCTATTGTTCTCTCCCTCTAAACCCCTAACCTACAATATATATCTTTATCTCTCTCTCTCTAAACCCTTAACCCCAATCACATTCTCTCTAAATCCCTAACCCCCAATCACACACTCTCTCTAAACCCCCAATATCTCTCTTTCTATCTCTCCCCTCCCTCTAAATACCTTAATATCCAATATCTCTCTCTCTCTAAAACCCCCCCAAAATATATCTCTCTATCTCTCTAAAACCCTAAAAAAATCTCTCTCTCTCTCTAAGCAATTAACACCCAATATTTCTCTCTCTCTCGCTCTCTTTATATAAACCACTAGCCCCCAATCTCTCTCTCTCTAAACCCCTAACACCAAATATCTCTCCCTCTCCCTCTCTCTATAAAACCCCTAACCAATGATGTCTCTCTCTGTCTCTCTCGCTCTCTCTCTATCTCTCTCTAAACCTCTAACCCCTAAACTCCAATATATATATCTCTCTAATTATCTAAACCCCCAATCCCCCTCCCTCTCTCTCTCTAAATTCTTAATCTCGAATTTGTCTCTCTATGTCTAATCCCCTAACCCCCAATCTCTCTCTCTCTCTCTCTCTCTCTCTCTCTCAACCCCTAAATCCTAATCCCTAATCCCCAATTTCTCTCTCTATCTATATCTCTCTAACTCCCTTACCCCTTATCTCTCTCTTTCTCTCTCTCTATCTTTAAGTCCACAATCTCTCTATTTTTCTCTCTTTATCTCTCTCTCCCTCTCTCTCTCAAACCCTAACCCCCAATATGTCTAGCTCTCTAATTCCCTAATCTCCAATCTCTCTCTCTCTCTCTCTCTCTCTCTCAACCCTTAACCCCAAATCACTCTTCATATCTCCCTCCCTCTCTCTCTATCTAAACCCTTAACATCGATTTTCCCTCTCTCTCTATACATTTATCTAAACCCCAAACCTCGAATCTCTCTATCTAAAACCGTAACCCTAAATTTCTCTCTCTCTCTCTCTCTCTCTCTCTTTAAACCCCTAACCCATAATCTCTCTCTCTCTATGTAAAAACCTAACCCCCAATCTGTCTCTCTCTCTCTCTCTCTATGTCTCTCTATCTCTTTGTCTAAACCCCTAACCCCAACCTCACTCTCTCTCTCTCATTTTCTAATGCTACAACCTCCAATCTCTCTCTCTCTCTCTCTCTCTCTCTCTCTTCACCCCTACAATCTCTCTCTCTCTGAATTCTTAATGCTCAATTTACCTTTCTCTCTCTCACTATCTATCTATCTATCTGAAACCCTCAAATGTAATCTCTCCCTCTCTCTCTCTCCATCTATCCCTAACCCAAAATATCTCTCCCTCTCCATATATTTAAATCCCTAACCCCCAATCTCTCTTTCTATCTATCTCTCTATAAACCACTAACCCCGAATCTCTCTCTCGCTCTCTAAAACCATAACCTGCAATATATCACACTCTCTCTAAACACCTAACCTTCAATCTCTCTCTCTTAACCCCTATCCCCCAATCTCTATCTCTCTCTATCTAAAACCCTAACCCCCAATCTCTCACTCTCTCTAAATTCCTAACTCCAATATCTCTTGTTATTTCTCTCTCTAATCCCCTAACCCCCAATATCTATTTTTATCTCTGTCTCTAAACCCTTAACCCCCAATCTGACTCTCTTTATAAGACCCTAACCGCCAATCACACACTCTCTCTAAACCCCTAACCCCAATATCTCTCTCTCTCCTTCTAAATACCGTAATCTCCAGTATCTCTCTCTCTCTCTCCTTCTAAATACCGTAATCTCCAGTATCTCTCTCTCTCTCTCTAAACCCCTAAAAAAAAATCTCTCTCCCTCTCTCTCTCTCTAAGACCCTAAAACAAAATATATCTCTCTATATCTCTCTCAAAACCCATAACTCTCTCTCTCTGTAAACAACTAATCCCTAATCTTTCTATCTCTCTTACTCTCTCTACATAAACCCCTAGCCCCCAATCTTTCTCTCTAAACCCCTAACTGCAAATCTCTATCCCTCTCCATCTCTCTATAAATCCCTAACCAATGATGTCTCTCTTGTTTTCTCTCTCTCTCTAAACCCCTAACCCCTAACCTCCAATATATCTCTCTCTATTTATCTAAACACCCAATCCCCCCCACTCTCTCTCTCTCTCAAAAATCCTAATCGTAAACCTCTCTCTCTATATTTAATCCCACTAACCCCTAATCTCTCTCTCTCTCTCTCTCAAACCCTAAATCCTAATGGCTAATCCCCAATTTTTCTCTCTATCTCTATCTCTCTATCTACCTTACCCCCCTATCTCTATCTTTCCCTCTCTCTACATCTAATCCCACAATCTCTCTTTTTCTCTCTTTATCTCTCTCTCCCTCTCGCTCTCTCAACCCCTAACCACTAAGATGTCTCACTCTATATATGCATAACCTCCAATCTCTCTCTCTCTCTCTCTCAACCCTTACCCCCAAAATCGCTCTCCATTTCTCCCCCCTCTCTCTCTCTATAAAACCCATCTATAAACCCCTAACACTAATTTTCCCTCTCTCTCTTTCCATCTATCTAAACCCCAAACCTTGAATCTCTCTATATAAAAAACTAACCCCCAATTTCACTCACTCTATATCTCTCTATCTTTAAACCCCTAACCCATAATATCTTTCTCACTCTCTAAACCCCAAACCCAAAATCGTTGTCTGTCTCTCTGAACTCCTAACCTCCAATCTCTCTCTCTCTCTCTACATACTTAATTCCCAATTTCTCTCTCCTTGTCTCTATAAATCTCTAACCTCCAATATGTATCTCTATCTCCTTTTCTAAACCCTTAACCCCAATATCACTCTCTCTCTCCTTTTATAAGCCTATAAACTCAAATCACTCTCTCTCTCCTTTTATAAACCTATAACCTCAAATCTCTCTCTCTCTCTCTCTCTCTCTCTCTCTCTCTCTTTGCCTATCTAGATAAATCCCTAACCCGAAATCTCTCTCCCTCTCCATATATCTAAACCCCTAACCCCCAATCTCTCTCTTTCTAAGCCCCTAACCCACACGTTCTCTCTCTCTAAACCCAGAAGCTCCAATATCTCACACACTCTCTCTAAAAACCTAACCTTCAATCTCCTTTTTTCAACTCCTATCAACCAATATATATATATATATATATATATCTAAAACCATAACCCCCAATATCTCTCTATCTCTCTCTAAACCCCTAATCTCTCTCTCTCTCTCTCTAGGCCCCTAACCGCCAATCTCTCTCTATCAACCCCTAAGCTATCTGAATCTCTCTCTCTATCTATCTATATATCTATCTATCCAAAGCCATAACCCTATCTCTCTCTCTATCTAAACCCCTAAAACAAAAAATCCTAACCCCCAAGCCCTTAAACCAGTAACCCAAAATCTCTCTCTCTCTCTCTCTAAACCCCTAACTTTCAATCTCTCTCTCTCTCTAAACACGGAACCCCCAATCTCTCTATGTCTCTCTCTCTAAATATCTATAAATCCCTAACCTCCAATACATCTCTCTATCTCTCTATCTAAACCCCCGACCCCCTATCTCAATCTCTCTGTCTCTCTCTCTCTCTCTCTACTTTTCTTAACATATAACTCTCAATCTCTCTCTCGTTCTCTCTCAACTCCTAACCCCAGATACCTCTCCTCTCTCTCTCTCTCTCTCTCTAAACCCCTAACCCCCAATTTCCCTTTCTCTCTCTCTCCTTCTATCTCTCTCATTTTATAAATCACTAACCCTCTCTCTCTCTCTCTCTCTCTCTCTATCTGAAACCCTCACCTGCAATCTCTCTCTCTCTCTCTCTCCCGCTCCATCTATCTCTTTGTATATCTATCCAAATCCCTAACCTGCAATCTCTCTCCCTCTCCATATATATAAACCCCTAACCCCCAATCTCTCTCTTTATATCTCTCCCTCTCTAAACCACTAACCTCCAATTTCTATCTCTCTCTCTCCCTCTCTCTCTCTCTTTATACCCCTACAGACGAATATGTTTCTCTCTCTCGAAACCTCTAACCCCTACGCTCTCTCTTTCTCTATTTGAACCCATAACCCCAAATATCTCACACACTCTCTCTAAAAACCTAAACACCAATCTCTCTCTAAACCCCTAATATCTCTCTCTCTCTCTCACTCTCTCTCTCTCTCTCTTTGTAAACTGCTATCCTTTAATCTCTCTCTATCAACTCTTAACCCCTAATATCTCTCTCTATCTATCTATATATCTAAACCTGTAACCCTCTCTCTCTCTCTCTCTAAACCCCAAACAACCAAAGCCTAACCCCCAAGCCCCTAAAACCCTAACCTCAAATCTCTCTCTCTAAACCCCTAACCTCCAATCTGTCTCTCTCCCTCTCTAAACCCCAAACACCCAATCTCTCTCTCTCTCTTTCTAAACCCCAAACTCCCATCCTCTCTCTCAATCCATCTACCTATATCTATCTCTAAACCACTAATCCCTAATATATATCTCTAAAACCATAAACCCCAATCTATCGCTTTCTTTCTCTCACTCTAAACTGCTAAGCTCCACTCTTTCTCCCTCTAAACCCCTAACACCTAATATCTTTCTCTCTCTCTCTAAACCCATAATCCTAAATCACTCTCTGTAGACCACTAACTCCCAATCTCTCTCTATCTCTGAATCCCTAACCCCTAATATTTCTCTCTCTCTCTCTCTCTCTCTTTATCTAAACTGTTATCCACCAATCTCTCTCTCAAAACCCCTAACCCCCAATCTTTCTCTTTTTTTCTCTAAGCCCTTTACCCAAAATTTATCTATCTCTCTCTCGAAATACCTAGCCCTCGATTTCTCTCTCTCTCTCTCTCTCTCACACACACACACACACACACACACTCACTGATCCACATCGCAGTTGGAATTTGTTGTCAGATGCTAACTTCGACACATCTTCGGTCATTCATCACTGTTGATACAACTTCGACAAGTTTTGACACGATAGTACTTCGACAACTTCAACACTTCGACATGCTGCGACATGTTCCACACCTTCGACGTGTTCATCGACCTCACAATTTGCGACATCGACATGCGACTAGCGACTGTCGAACTTCGACAGACTATCTCTCTGTCTTCCAATTGACTGTAATGGTTGAGCAGTTGAACCGATCTAACTTCTTCTTTGTAACTGAACTTAATGGGAAGGCACCCAAGCGTCTCATATTTCTATATAAGCATGTAAATTATTGTAACATACATCTTATCTTGATCAATCTAGAACAAATCACATTCCTACATATTGTTTGTGTGTATTTGTGTTATCTATATTGCGTAATATTGCTTTTGCTCATTCTGTTTATTAAGCTTCCGCCATAATAGAGCCGACTCATTCAGTTGAATTGTTGTCCCCCTCATGCTTACTGGACAGGATACGGATCATTGGTATTAGAGCGTACTCAATTTTCTTGCTTAAGTTCTACGTATACACTTCTCTCAAAGTTACCTGTCTTATGTCGGTTCAAACTCGCTCGCAATCTCAGCAATCCAATTAGACGCGATCTCCAGATATGACAAAAGAAATAGATGATAGACATGCAGCTGACGAGACAACACATATTATTGAGCAAGCTCTGGCTCGACAACAAACTGAAATGTTTTCCCAGTTCAATGAGATTCTCTTGCGATTCGCTTTGACATCCGGAAGATCGTCGATGAGAACTCACTCCGATAAAATCAGCCCCTTCAAAGTGCAAATGAATCTCGACATACCGAATCTTGAAGGAAAGATTGACGTGGAATCCGTCGACAATTGGAATCCTATTACACTATAAATAAACTCTCCGAAGCTAAAAAAGTCACCATTGCGTCCTTAAATATGTCAACCTTTGTGCACTGCTGGTGGGAGAACCTCTCGACAAAGATGGAGAAAAATGGAGACCCCATCAACACATGGGATAAATTCGTCGAACACATCGGGAAGGAATTTTACCCGCCGAAATACCTCGAGCAGCAATATAAGAAGTGGCAGTAGCTAAGGCAATGGAAACACCAATTAGTACAGAGTTACATCGATGAGTTCTACTGATTCACGACAAGACTTAGCGTCCAAGAAGAAGAGAAATTGCTTGTTCTAAAATACACCAGCGGATTGTCTCAGTACATCCAGTAGGATATGGAATTTTTGACTGTCAATATGCTTGCGGATGCTGATAAGCACATTTCACGACAAGGTCAACATCAGGAATACCACCTGATAAGAAGACACCAGTTGACTATGTCAAGTTGAGATCTTCTCAGCCGACACCGCCAAATCCTGACAATGGTAAGAAGTCTTTTCACAAGAGGGAATGTAGAAAACAACTGCCGACTAGAAAATGGTGCCATTACCACCACTCGTCTTGGCATGATACGTCTGAATGCAAAGCTCGGAAGACATTTTTGGCAAAAGTGTTGACCTCTGACGCATTTGACAAGATGGTGGAAGAATCTGATCCAGACGCAATGACCCTTTTGACCTTGACAGCTCAAGCAGCCTCGACTATTGTCGACGAGGAGAAACGAGAGCACCTGTTCCATACACAGATATGGGTCAAGAGCAACCCATTACATATGATTGTGGACAACGAGAGCCAAAAGAACTTCGTTTCTGAAGAACTAGTGAAGAAATTAGGTCTTGTTACCACTCCGCATCCTCAACCTTACAACATCGGTTGGATGAAGGATGGACAAGAACTACAGATCGCTCGACAATGCAAGCTCACCTACTTCATAAAACCTTTTGAAGATGAAGTACTCAGTGACAGGGCACCACTCTCCATAACCGACGCCCTATTTGGGAAACCTTACCTCTGGGATAGACATGGAAGTTATCAGTCACAGCCTCAGAAGGTGATTGTTAGAATTTGAAATCGATGGTTCAACATACCAGAGCGTCAACCTACACTGACGGTTGCACTGATATCTGCCAAACAGACAAAGAAGCTCATCAATCATGCTTAGAAATTTGCATTAATCATGATCAAGCCACAACATTCTAAGAATACTGTAACAATGAGTCGAGTCACCGACCGATGTAGCTATCGACAGAAGCAGCAAGTCGATCATATTCTCGATGAGTACCGGAACCTCTTTCAACCTCCAGATGAAGTACCTCAGCATTGCCAAGTAAAACACTCCATTGAACTTGTTCCTAGTTCTTCTTTGCCTAACACATCTGTTTATAGAAGATCCATTCTCGAAAATGAAGAGATTCGCAAACAAATCCAATATTTAATCGACAAAGGTCATATCCGACCCAGCTCCTCTCCTTGTGGAAGTACAGTAGTCCTAGTTCCGAAGAAAGATGAGACTTGGTGCATGTGCATCGAGTACAGAGCTCTCAACAAAATATCGGTGAAGAAACGGTACCCTCTGCCGTGGATAGATGAGCTTATCGACTGTCTGAAAGGTGCTAAATTCTTTACTAAGCTTGACCTCAAGTCAGGATACCATCAGATTCCAATCAAGCCCTCAGATGTGTGGAAAAATGCTTTCAAGACCAAGGAAGGATTGTTCGAATGGTTAGTCATGCCTTTCAGCTTAACCAATGCACCTGCAACCTTCATGCGACATATGGATAACCTTCTCTGACCTTTCATCGATAAATGGGTTATTGTCTATCTCGATGACATATTGATTTTCAGTCGATCATGGGAAGAACATGTTGGACATCTTCGACAAGTCCTCTACACTCTCCAGCAACATTGGATCTATTTGAACATGGACAAGTGCTCTTTTGCGATGACCAACATCAAATATTTGGGGTATGTAATTGACTATGCAGGCATTCATGTTGATCCAGACAAAGTACAGATCCTCAAATAATGGCCCATTCCTGGAAGCATTCAAGAACTAAGAAGTTTTCTTGGTTTGGTGAATTTTTATCAACGATTCATACTCGGCTTCAGTCACATAGCCTGGACCTTGAATTAGTTGATGAAAGGAAACGTAAAAACTGTCTTTCAGTGGATAGAAACACATCAGGCAGCTTTTGAATAGTTCAGACATAGGCTCTGCACTGCACCAATACTTGTGTTACCTGATTTGCATCAACCCTTTGAGATTGAGATGGATGCATCGGACTATTCCTTGGGTGCAGTGATAACTCAGTCTAGTCACCCAGTCACTTTTCATTCCAAGACTTTTGATGACACGGTTAGAAGATACTCGACATATGAAAAAGAACTATATGACATTGTGCAAGATCTCAAGCAATGGAGGCATTACATCCTTGGCAAGGAAATGGTCATTCTTACTGATCATAAGCCTCTACAGTTCGCTCCCACACAATCAAAGTTGAAAACAAACCGACAACTCAAGTGGATTAATTACCTACAACAATTTCAGTTGGTGATTAAGTATTGAAAAGGCACGGCTAATGCCACTGCAGATTTCCTCAGTTGACTACCCATTACTTTCCTTTTGACAATGATGAGTATGCAGGGTTACGACATGACCACTTGGTGTTAAATTTTGAGCATTAATTCACAATACTCTAGGATCTTCACTGAGAGAATAACATATACAGTATATCAATGCATGACAATCACAATAAGCATCACAAGAATCAAAAGCATAAGAGACAAGAGACACAGAGTTTCCATGGGGAAAACCCTAAGGTGAAAAACCCTACAACTTCCTCAGAGATAAAGAGAGCAATGGCTGAACCAAAGTACAACCAAAATACACTAAGATAGTCTCCTAGTAGCAGATGATCCTCCTCCTCACTAGTGCGCCACTTTTTGAGTGAGAGAGATACACTTTTCTAAATGATCTAAATAGAGATCACCTAAGCTCTATTTATACTAACTTGTTTGCCCAGTGACCTTATGGGGCCGACTTGTCTATCTAGATACATCCACAATATAATATATATTTTAGGGCCGACCCCACACATGGTGTTCTAATAACCCATCGGCAAGTACACACACTTGCGACACTTGTCAATCCACATGACAACACTTCCTTATAGAGGAATAACAAATATCTAATAAGGGTACAATAAATATATATAAAATACATCGATGAAATACATTCCGAAGTTACATATACATCAACACTTGGCAACAGTTGTACGAGGATGACAGTGAATTCTTAGCAATCTACCGACAGTTATAGACTAACAAGTTGTCGAGCTTAGACTTCGAATACTTACTGAAAGATACCTTGCTATACAATCTTGGACAACCTTGTGTACCAACCGATGAGCAACGATAGTAGCTCATTTGGGATGCGCACTACAGCAAGACCACATGACACTTTGGAGTGGAGTAGCAAAGACACTTGGTGTTCTATAGAAGTATTTCTTTTAGCCTACACTTAAATCTGATGTCAACAAGTACATTCGATCATGCATGGTTTGTGCCATTGCTGAGCCACCTAATCGACGACAGGGATTGTACACACCTCTGCCAGTTCCTAGCCGACCATGGGTATCTATTTTTATGGACTACTTGATAGGTTATCCTACTACCAAACATCAGCATGACACGATATTAGTAGTAGTCGACCGATTTTCCAAGATGGCCATTCTCATACCATCTAAGCAGACCACGACAGCACAACAGACTACTCAGCTCTTCTTTAGACATGTTTGGAAACACTTTGGTTTACCCACAACCATCATTTCTGATCAAGATGCCAGATTTGTCAGCAGCTTTTGGAAGACCCTCTAGCAACAGCTAGACATGCGACTCTCATTGTCAATATATTTCCATCCTCAAACCGACGGACAGACGGAAGTTGTGAATCACTTGGTAGTACAACTGCTTCGCATGTACAATCACCAACATTGACACACATGGGATAATAGTCTTCCATACATTCAGCACAGCTACAATCATGCTTATCACAGCTCTACAGGAAAGAGTCCCTTTGAAGTATGTTACAGATTTCAACCCTTAGTGCCTATCGACTTGATCAACTCCTCCACACATCCAAACTCCGACACAGATCGCAGCCAACGAGAAGTTGATAAAGCAATCAAGTTTCGAGAACAGATTTGCGACATTCAGCGACAAGCAGAGGATATGTTGCATAGAGAAAATGAGAAAGCTAAGGCTTGACATGACAAGCATCGCATTCCTCATACAGTTCACATTGGGGATAAGGTCTAGCTACATCATAAGAAGGAGCGCTTCACAAGTCCTTTCAAGAAGTTAAAACCGTTGCGATATGGTCCATATAGTATTCTTTGACAGATTGGTGAGAACGCTTTCCAGCTCAACATTCCTGCTTTCCTGGGTCTACATCCAGTCTTTAATGTGTATCTACTTCGACCATACCATGCACCCTTGTTGGAACATAATTGTTGGCAGGCAGTTTGGTAAGGTAGCATCGCAGCATTGTGCATGCTACGACAAGTCAGAAGATATCGCAGAAAGCGAAAACCTGGGCACAAAAGAGAATATTTTATGTATTTTTTAGTCAATTGTACTACGGTATGTGGGTTTTTGGGTCATTTTGGACCATGTCAGTTAGTTTTGGGTCATTTGGACTGCATCAGTTAGTTTTGGGTCATTTGCTCAAAGTGTCGATTAGGAAGTTGTTAGAAAGTGGACAAGTATTGTAAGGGCGGAAGCCTATATATAGACATAAGTTATAAGTGTCGAAAAAGGGGAGTACGAATCTTTAGATGTTGGATGTGTGCGTCTTCGAGTCTGTATCTGAGATCAAGAGATATTGGAGAGATCTGTGTTTTTGCAGAGATATTGTATCTGGGTTTTGCTGAGAAATATGACATGACAGATCTATTTTGCGAAATCCTTGTGCATCTTTTGTTCATTTATGGTAACGCATGTTGTGATATATGAATAATGCTACGTTTTCTTACTACAATTAATGCTTTACTATCATACTTGTTGCGATGAATGGTTATGTTGAATGATGCTATGGATACAATGTTGCTGAAGTTAATTGCATAGATCTATTTCTGAATGTTGCCATATGTTTAAGTGATTGATGCCACAAAGATCCTCCTTCATTTGGTGGAAACATGGTTCCATCGACTCTCCCTTGAACATCTCAGGTGAGACCTCATCTGCTCCACAGGTGTTTTCGGACGGGGTAAAACCTGTCTGGGACAATGCTCAGGGAGATCGCGATGGGTTGGTGTAGACAGTGACGGGAACCCCTGTCGACTGGGTTTGAGTCAACAAATGGTTCCATTGCCGGGACCGTGTGAGAAGTGAAAGGAGGATATGTTGTGGCATCCGACGCAACTGGAGATACAAATATGGTTTGATCAGAGGTTGCAGGAATTTGCTGAAGAAGTGAGCTAGAACACTCGACTGACGGTAGATCAATGGGTGGGAAGATATATTCATGACGGTCTGCACGAATGGTTTTTCTGTGAATTCCCAGTCATCTTGTATGATTGGTTGGCGAAGTTGACTTTCCAGAAGAGGAAATTCCAAGGGGGTGAGCCGACGACCTGGACCCTAGAGCTGATCCGAGAACTACAAGAAGTTGACAACAAAGTGTTGCGGGCTATTGAATTATGGCTCGATAGCATCCTGGAAGGGTATATCACTAAATTTGCGGTTGATACGCAAAAGTCTTATAGTGAAGCCGAAAGATATTTCTTCCACGGACCCTGGGGAAGGTTTCTGCTATTGCTCCAACTGTCCATTAAGATGCTTATTTGTGAGAAGGGTATACTGAAGATGCATCTGGATTAGTAAACATCCTGTTGGGCGGAGGCCGTGGGTATCGCGACAGTAGGGGGGAGGTATATGGAATGATAAGGGGTAGATGGGTGCAGGTCATGATGAGACTATGAGCGAAGCTGAGGAAGAGAGTGGTCTTACAAGGGGATAAGCGAGGTTTCGACAGGAAAAGAGGTAGAGGACAAGAGAAGATCCTGCTATGATCAAACCACAAGTTCGCGAAGGAAGACCACACGGGACAAAGCAAACTCACAGTCCATACAAGGACAACTAGGCTATGCCTAGGATGGAGGTAGGACCAAACCCCAATGGAAGCATAGCCACACCTCTGCTCACTATCTGTCAACGAGTGAGAAACACAACTTCGACTCCACCAGGTCAACAAAACTTGATTGCTAGTAGTTCAGCGACTACAGGAATAAATCCTAGGATGGCAGGCGAGGATGTTAAGTTACCACTGTTCCACGCGAATGGAACATATAACCCTAAATAGTACTGGTTTTTGTGTGAAGCGATCTGGACCGTAAAGCAGATCACTGATGATAATGCTAAGAAAGGACAACTAGCGACAACTTTGTGAGGTCACGCATTAGATTGGTTTATGAAGTTTGTTCTAGTCCCTACAGGAGCTCCAAAGAAGACACTAGATGATATCAAGGACGGTTTAACTGCAGAATTCAGAAAACCCAAGTCTGAAGCACAATATATTATAGAATTGAAAGAAATTAAGCAGTATCCCAATGAGATGGTGTGGGACTTTGACCAGTGGTTTAAGATGTTGATGGCGAGGGTTAGTTTTGATATGAGAGTTGTCCAACATAAAGAGTAGTTCATCGTGGCACTACTACCGCACATTCGACTACCACTGATGCAGCAGAACATTATGATGCCCAGCGAAGCTTTGGAGATTGCAATGTGATTGGAGGCATCGTCGATTGGTGAAAATGTAGCTAGGATTTTGCAGATACAAAAACAGCTGGCTAACTTGACCATACAACTACAGGATCTGAAGAAGGGAAAGGAGAAACGCGAAGAAGTATGGTGTACGCAATGTCGAGGAGAAGGGCATACTAAGGACAATTGACTTGACTTCCGCAACTATTTAGTTTTAGGGGCACCAAATCCATTGAATGGTGGTGGCATGCCGTGGTGTCGCATTTTTCAAGTATATGGGAAACGCCATGAGGAATGTCCATACATGCAGAAGATGGTCACTAAACCCATGAATCTGTATTGCACATTCTGTAAATCTGTGGGACACGATGACAAAGATTGCTGGGCATATGGGTTGCTTCATGAGAGAACGTACGATGCATTCTATGGGAAGGATGATCAACGTATTGTACAACCACAACTGCAACCGTAGGTATAGTTTGTACCACAGCGGCAACCATAGTAGTTTATGCCGCAATATGCTCTGATGCAAATGGCTCCATTGTAGCCACAGTACGTTCAACAACCATAGTATGCACAGCAAGGAAAGGGCATGCAACCAACTCCTATGCAACAACAATTCAATCAACCACAATACCAACAGCAGGGTGGATTCCGTGGAGGATTCCAGGGTAGACACGGTGGAGGATTTTGTCGTGGAGGAGGACGAGGAGGTCGCGAACCTGTTCAGTGTTACCACTATGCGGTATGGGGGCACTATCAGCATGATTGTCCACTATTGCAGACGTAGTGTACATTTTTCTTTATCACAGATCATATAGTGGAGAATTTCCTGCAGTTGATTGCGCGATGGCAGGCAGGAAACATTCCACAATTGCAGAATCAGAATCAGGTGCAGCAACCGGTCCAAAATCAAGTACAGCAACAAGCGCTGAACCAGAATCAACACCCAAACCAAAACGCTAATCCGAATGGGAATCAACTAAGGTATCCACCACTGAACCACAATCAGGGTGCGAGTGTTGCAAAACTTTCTGCGGAGCCAAGACCACAAGATGCAGCGGTCACAGTCATCATTCATGGAGGTGCAGTGACCGGAGGAGATAGATCGCAACCACTCATTCGGTTGGTAGGGAAAAAGAAGGTGTCATTTATTATTGAGTCTGAGTGCGATACATTCTTTCAGGCGCGTAGTGCGATGGACCAAGATCACGGTAAGTCTATTGTTTGCGACATGCCCCCTATCTTTGATGCTACGTCAGAGGCCGTTCCATTGGCACCATCTGGAACCTTGAAGAAATTTTTAGAGAGCTGCTTATTGTTGGAAAGGGATCCCACTGCTCTTGCTAAGATCGAAGGATTGTTGCAGTGACTGACCAGGGGACGGTAAGAGTCCACGGTAAATTCCCTACAACAGCGGAAGACCGGTAAGGAGATGCACATGAACATACAAATTGGGGACTATGATGTTGATTTAGTTATTCTGGATCTTGGTTCAAATGTCAACATCTTAACCAAATAGGCATGGCAGAAAATGGGGAGCCCCCCATTGAGCTAGTCTCCTGTACAGCTATGGTTAGCTAATCAAGCTAACGTGACACCGATTGGGAGAGTTCCACGTCTGGTTGTGGACATTGAGGGCATGAAGACCTATGCTGACTTTGACTTCATCGAAGTAGTTGAAGGAAGAAGCTCAGGTCCCATGTTGCTGGGGATTGGATGGGATAATGACAGTAGAGTGGTAATCAACTTCAAGCGACGGATGATGAATTTTGAGAAACACGATCTCAGATTCATAGCCCTGTTGGATCCGATTGAAGGATGTAGATACATTGAGCCAGCGAAGGACAAAGATCCCAGTGGATGGGACCATGCATTCAATATTTCTGAATACTATATTCATCTGGCTGCCAATGGAAAGCTGGGATGGCACAGTGACAGCTCTACATCTTCCGACTCTGATGACATGTTAGAACATTGCTAGAACCTCTTGCATGAGGTATCGCTCTGCAAGTGTGGGCTAGTCACATAGTCGTTGTGCCGTGTTGCAATTGAAACGGTCACGCTACAAGTATATGAAGGCATTCCTTGATTGTCTAACTTTATGGTGGAGTTCGAGGAAAATTTTTCAGAACCAAAGCACCTATTGGCATTGGAAGAAGCACTAAAGGTTGCTCCAACACGTTGGTTGGAGACACACAAGAAATCAATTGACGGGTGGTTGCAATGCAGGAGATTGATGACGGTTCATTTCGGCGATATCGATGTTTACCACATAGGGAAATATGATGGTTGGAATTACCCTGGAATCCATTTGATGGAGTGTTAGACATTATGGGCATCACGACCAAGAGATGAGTGGGTCCATGCATTTATCCATACTTTGGAAAAAATGCCACGATCCTGGTATACTACCGATGAATTGTGGGGAGAAATAACTACTTAGTTGGAGTTGACAGTTTGTTTTACTCATACATTCAGTTTTGTAGATCCCAATCCGGATGTCCATAATGTGCTGCAACTTATCCTTGATGTGGTTCTGAAAGTTGTTCCAGTGGCATATCTTGCAGATCCGCATGCACATTGCCAGATGCAATCCATGATGGAATGTTATAATATCACTTATGGGCCTGAAGACGGTGATGATCCACGGAGTGTTAATATTCCGAAGTCTGAAGGAAGTCGTGATGTGGTAGCACCTGATGTGCCAAGCGATCCAATCAGTCAGCCTCTGAAGCTCCGTAAGATCAATATTCGAACAGAGGCCATTCCCAAGTTTGCGAATGTTGGAGATTATTGGGATGATGAGATGATGGGAAAGGTGACTGACTTGTTGCATGAATTCCAAGACCTATTTCCCATGAAGTCTTTTGAGATGAAAGGGATTTTGGGAGACTTAGGGGAGATGAAGATCCCCTTCAAACTAGATGCTAAACCGATCAGGAAGTGACCCTATAGGTTGAATCCAAGACATAAGGATAAGGTCAAGGTAGAACTTGATCGCATGTTGGATGCTAGTATCATTGAACCAATTAAAGAGTCAGTGGATCAACCCTATGGTGGTGCAGGAGAAGAAGACTGGTGAGGTGCGCATTTGTGTCAATTTGCAAAAGCTAATGATGCCTTCTTACATGATCCCTTTCCAACCCCCTTTAATAATGAAGTACTCGAAGTTGTGGGCGACGATAAGATGTATTCCTTCACGGATGGGTTCTCGGGCTATCATTAGATTCGCATTGCAAAAGAAGACTACCACAAGACGACTTTTGTGACTGTGTAGGGCTGTTTTCAGTACACAATGATGCCGTTCGGGTTGAAGAACGTGCCTGGAATATTTTTGCGGGTTGTCGTTGCTGTATTTAAGAATTTCATCTAGAATTTTTTGCAGGTATACATGGATGATTGGATAGTCTATGGTTTGATACGTGATCATCTGGCCAATCTACGACTGATGCTAGAACATTATCGACAACATCAGATATCACTGAATTTGAAGAAATCCATCTTTTGTGCACTGTTTGGGATATTGCTAAGACAGATTGTGTGCAAACAAGGGTTGTTAGTCGATCCAACAAAGATTGCGCTAATTTTGAGCCTAACACCACTGACTAATGTTAAGCAATTGAGGGTGACTTTGGGGCATACTGGGTATTATTGCAAGTTCATTAGGGTTTATGCAGCGATCATCGCCCCTATGGAGAAGTTATTGAAGAAATATGCAATATTTCAATGGAGCCTTGAATGTTAGGATAGCTTTGAACAGCTGAAGGTGAAGATGGCTTCGGCACCGATATTAATATTTCTGTACTAGAGTAAGGAATTCCATGTCCACGTTGATGCATCGTCGATCACGCTGGGAGTGGTGCTTTCCCAGCCAGGAGAGCGGACCTCGATCACCCCATTGCTTTCACAAGTCAGAAACTATCATCTGCAGAAAGGAACTACACCACTACCGAGAGGGAAGTGAGATGAACCTGCAATAATTAATTAATGCAAATACACGAGATATCAGAAATAACAGAACAGAATCACTTTTATATTGATCACGAGCCACTTCGAGGGGGCAACCTCCTTTGAGCAAGCTCAATACAATTAACTTCACAGTTCCTTCAATGACCTCAACACACACTTATATACTAAGTCCATGCCCAAAACTATGAGTCAAAACCATGGTACATATAATACTACGAGATGGCTTCCAAAGCATATGCGTCCAATACTATGGGTCAATACTATGGGCTAATATAGACTACTGATCAACAAATACTACAGGACGACGTACAAAGCATATGTGTCCAGAAACAATATACTAACATAGTAAAGAGAAGGGTTGACATAGGTTCCTAACATCCCCTCTCCCTTAGAAAAAGCTTTGTCCTCAAAGCTTTGGTTGGAGAAATTACTGTACAATCTGAAGGAGTGGTTCCCCGGTAGCATCCTCGAGTTGCATTTTGGGCCACTGACGCCTTTGGAATGTCAAGGGGGATTGCTTGGAAGGCTGTAGCTGAAGAAGAACCCTGTCGACTGCATGGAAAATGAGCTCAGAATGGTGCTGATCGGCATGTTGTTTCAGACGAATTCTAGCGATGTGAAGATTGTCCTACAGAATGAGAAGAATTTGATCGCGGGTGCGAAGAACCGAGTCAATTTCCTGAACTGGGGAGCTGCTAAGGGTGTATGGAAGAAGAACTGGCGGTGTTTTTCCATAGACTGCTTCATATCGTGTCCTTTGAGATGTGGTATTGTACCACCAGAGCACTGCTAGGAAATCCATAGAAATAGTTGGCCAAATCTATGTAGGAATGGGAAAGGGTTTGAGCAATCCTGAAAGGAGTGTCGTTTCACCCTTGTTGACTTGGAAAGTATCATCGTCAGCCACCATCTGTTGAATTGTCATTTTTAGTCCCTGCCAAAAGAATTTACGTTGTTCCTAGTCAGACATTTTGTAGAACCCAGAGTGCCCTGTTGATGAAGAATCATGGAGTTCATAGAAGAGAGAGCCCTGTTGAACATATTGCAACCAATTTGGAACAGGCAGAGAAAGAGCTGTAAGAGAAACTGGGTCATCAATTGTGCGAGAAGGAGCATCTTCCACCATATTGTCCCTACCCTTCTTGTAAGTGATCACATAGGGATAACCCATGAGTTGGATAACCCATTTCACGTGTGTTGGGGAGGAGACCCATTGTTCCAGAAAATTTTCCAGACTCTGGAGATCAGTCTTGATGCAGAAATAATTCCCTAATAGGTATGGCTGCCACTTCTGCACTGCATGCAAAATAGCCATCATTTCTTGCTGAGAGGTAGATGTGGCTAAATTCTTACCGGAAAGGTCTCTTGAAGGCAGTAAGCGCATTGGTTCAGCAAAGATACCTACATATCTATCCAAGGAAGTAGTGGAGACTGTTGATGGGTGCATCTGAATGGAATTGAGCTGAGCGATGACACCATGTGAATGATTCTTAAGGATTTTTTCCAGGAGATGTGAACTGATGATGCAGAGAGACCCTGGTTGTAAGCCCATAAATTTGTGTTGTGCCCCATTGACTTTAAACTGCATCCAAAGTTCAGCAAAATCCCATAAGATGGGGCCAAGTGTGCGTAACCATTGAACACCCAAAACCACATCACATCCGCCTAAGGACAAGGCAAACATGTCAGAGCGTAGGTTATAATATTCCATAGAGATACGCACATTGTGACACTTCCCCTTGCAAGGTAAGGTGCTCCCATTGGCAACCATGACTTCAAAGTTGGAGCAAGGATGGACAAAACAATCATCCTGTGTGGCAATCCGAGGGTCAATGAAGTTATGAGTGCTACTAGAATCAATGAGTATGGTAAGAGGGAGCTTCTTGAAGTATCCCCTGACCCGCATTGTTTGTGGGGTGGTGACGTCGGTTACAGAATGGAGAGAGATCTCGGGTGGTTCGTCCTGAGATGGGGTGTCAACAGGCGGGTGTTGAATGTTGACCTGATCATCTACTGTATCTGTAGCTTCTTCACCAAGTTCTAAGGCAGGCAAAGAATCCACATCCAAGAGATAGAGCTTTTGTTGAACACATCTATGTCCCCGAGTGAATTTCTCATCACAATTATAGCAAAGCCCTTTTTCTCGGTGTGCCTGCATTTCTATTTCAGACAAATGCTTGATAGGAGTTGGTTGAGGAGAAGGCATGATGGGAGGTCGTTGGGAACCGATATTTTTGAAGGCAACAAAGGTGGGTTTGGAGCATTGTTGAGCTGCGATCTTGTCCTCATCTAGCTTAGCCAACCCTAGGACTTCCATCATTGTGTTGGGACAAAACATTTTGACCTCTGAGCGGATTTCATCCTTGAGACCACTGATAAAACAACTCCTGTAGAATTCATCGGACAATCCTTCTGTGTGATTGGCTAGTGTCTCAAATTCCATCTGATACTCTCTCACTGTGCTAGTTTGGTGAAGTTTATTGAGTGATCCTGTGAAGTCGTCAAAGGAACTTGGGCCAAATCGTGACAAAAGGAGTTGGCAAAAATCTATCCAGTTTGGCTCGGGATGAGCTTTGATGTACCAATGGTACCATTGAAGGGCTTCCTATTCCAAATGAAAGGATGCAAGTGGAACTTTCTGAACATCAAAAGTATTATGCAGACTGAAATATTGTTCGGCTCGGTATATCCATCTAGTCGGATCAGGACCATTGAATCGAGGAAAATCAAGCTTCGGCCCACGAAAATTGCTGGAAGAAGAGAACTCGGTGGCTGCAAAAGATTTTGGCTATTTGGTATTGTTCATGGCTGAATGCTGAAGATGGAGGCTGAGAAATTTTTCATCCAGATCTTGGAGTTTGGTTTGGATGGCTACAAGTGCTTCCTCCATGGTGTGTGCTCCTGCACATGTTACAACCATAACCAGGGTTTGTTTTTTTTTTTCTTTTTCTTTTGGTGGAATGGGTAGAAAAACACAAACATAAGCTGATTTAGTAAAGGGAAATTTGGATTGGGGAAACAATATGATGGGTAATTGGGGTTTGACTAGATTTTGGACACTGTCGAAAGGACAAGAAAACAAAAAGGGGGATTTCAGAAGCGGGGTGATAGAATGAGAAAATTTGGCAGAGAGGGACAAAGAAGTAGAATTCAGAAAGGAACTTTGTGGTAAAATTTGAAGGTGATTGGGTGAAATCTGAGGAAGTTATGGCAAACCCTAAAAATAGACAAATGTGGAATTTCGAGCTGTGGGAAAAGGAATTGGGGATAAGGTCGTCAAGAATGAAAGATGCAGAATGGAATGACAGGGGTTCCCCAAAAATTTCAAGGGAAACAGAGTGAAAACAAGGGAGATATGGAGAAAATGGATCGGAAACAGCGACTAGATCTGGAACGACTTTCAGAATAGATCTGAAATGGTTGGATCTGGAGCGGAAGTGATCGACAATAGTTCAACTGAAAATAGATATGGACCCCAGGTATGTACGACTTCCTAAAAGTTCAGGTGTTTCACTCGGCCACCAATGCTGTCTAACGGCTTGCGTATTGGGGCAGTACCCCTCACTCCACGGCTCAGGTAAAACTGATAACCGCTTTGCCACAAACGATAGCTCTTGGTTTACCGCATGGGTGGGAACTAGTCAATCAGGTAGGGGTCATTGCCATTTTCACTGGAAGGTCCTCTCAATGGGCCAGCTACTTTGGGGTTCCCGTGGTACTCCTCACAATGAGTTTTAGGGCTTATGCCAAAGTACTTCCCACAGTTAAGCGGATAGGGATTATCCCCAAATCCGAAGCTGCAACAGATGCAAAAAAAAATTGGCAGAAATTCCACCCAACGAGCCCAAGAAAGTGCTCTGATACCAGATGAGATGAACCTGCAATAATTAATTAATGCAAATACATGAGATATCAGAAATAACAGAACAGAATCACTTTTATATTGATCACGGGCCACTTCGAGGGGGCAACGTCCTTTGAGCAAGCTCAATACAATTAACTTCACGGTGCCGTCAATGACCTCAACACACACTTAATACTAAGTCTATGCCCAAAACTATGAGTCAAAACCATGGGACATATAATACGACCAGACGGCTTTCAAAGCATATGCATCCAATACTATGGGTCAATACTATGGGCTAATATAGACTACAGATCAACAAATACTACGGAACGACTTACAAAGCATATGCATCCAACAACAATATACTAACATAGTAAAGAGAAGGGTTGACATAGGTTCCTAACAGGAAGGCCTAGCGATGGTCTATGTGCTGCAGAAGTTCTGACACTACTTATTGGGAGGAAATTTTAAGATGTTCACAGACCACTCTGCATTGAAATACCTGGTCAATAAGCCTGTGTTGGGGGGAAGATCTGTCGATGGATACTTCTTTCTTAGGAGTTTGATTTTGAAGTGATTGTGAAACCAGGGTGGTTGAATACTGACCATGATCATCTATCGCGGATTGAGACAAGAGAAGAGCCAACCAACATTGAAGACGGGTTTCCTGATGCACAACTATTTAAAGTTGAAGTTGCCGATGGCTATTTTGAAGAAATCATTCATTTTCTGGTGATAGGTACTGCACCAGAAGAGTTCACCACTAGTCAGAAGAAGCAGTTGGTAGTCAAGGTTGTAGATTTCCAACTCATTGCAGGCGACTTATACAAGATGGGTGCAGATGAGATATTACAGTGTTATGTCTTGCCTCATTAATAGGGGCAGATCTTGGCCAAAGCGCATGCAGGAGTGGCTGGAGGGAACTATGGTGGTCGTGCGACTACCTGGAAGGTGCTTTGTGTGGGGCTCTGGTGGCCCACGCTACATAATGATGCAACAGACTATCCGTGGTGCTATGATGTTTGTCAGAGAACCAGAAATCCATCTAGGAGAGATGAGATGTCGTTGATACCTTAGTTAACATTATAGCCATTCGACAAATGGGCAGTGGATTTTGTGGGACCAATCAATCCACTAGGGAAGTGCACTGGTGCAAGATACATCATCATGGCGATAGATTATTTGACAAGATGGGCCGAAGCTGCACCAATTGTTTATTTTTTTGCGGCCATGGCTATGTGGTTTTTGTTTGACAACATTGTCGCTTGCTTTGGCTGCCCCAAGATATTACTGAGTGATCAAGGCATCCACTTTCTCAATCGCACCATCAGCGCATTGACGGAAGAACTGCAAATACAACATAAGAAGAGTACGCCATATCATCCATAGGAAAATGGAATGGTGGAAGATTTCAACAAAATATTGGAAGATGCACTGACAAAGGTGTGCAATGTGAACCGCAATGACTGGGATTTGAAAATCCCAGTAGTATTATGGGTGTATCGCACCACATGTAAAAGGTTAATGGGACAAACACCATTCAAGCTGGTGTGTGGACAAGAAGTGATTATGCCAATGGAGTACATCATTCTGAGTATGCGCATCGCGGTCGCGACAAGTATTGATACTGCAACAACATTAGAAGAACGTCTAGTGCAGTTAGTACAGCTGGAGGAAGATCGCTTTATTGCAGGTTTCCACCAAGGTGTGGAGAAGGATCGCCAGAAGGCTTGGCATGATCGCCACATAAAAAACAAATAGTTTCAACAGGGTGACTTGGTGTTGTTGTATGATAGTAAATTTATGAAACATCCAGGAAAATTGCAGATGCATTGGCTTGGTCCATATCGCATCAGTAGCATCACTTTAGGAGGCACAATATAGTTGCAGCAGTTGGACAGAGCGATGCTCCCGAAATTTATTAATGGCAGTAGGTTGAAGCCCTATCAGTCGGGCTTGGAACAATGTGATGCCTAAGTCGCATTGGGAAAAAATAAAAATGCAGGGTGATCGATGGCAGGATGGCACACCGATAGAGACAAGAATGCGCAAGCAAGAAGGCTTATGCCACAAGATTAGGAGTGGTCCACAACAGTGGCAGGGTCGCGACTGGGTCAAATCAGTAATAAATGCCAAAATTTAAGATAGTTAATTAATGGTGCTTGTTCGAATGATGGGCATTAATGGCGGATCCATCCGATCAACTAACAAGATTGCCGACGGATTTGGGTCATTAATACAGAATTTCGGCCAAATTAATGTGGTATTTAGTGATGATTACAAAGGATTGGGTTGGATTCTATAAGAACATGTCGAAGCTAGTTGGAAGGCACCAAGGAAATTTGGTTTTTTAGTGTGCAAGATTGTGTAGTGTAGCAGAGTGTCATTGTTTCCTAGTGAGAACAGTTGTGATTCGAGCAAGGTTCAGTTGAACTTGTGGCATACGGGTGTTTTGCACCGAGTTAAGATTGCAAGTAGCATTGCACCATCCCCTAGAGTTCGGTGAGTTGAGTTAGGTATGCCAGGAGAGCTGGAGACGGTTGAAATCTCCAGCGAAGTAGAGTCTCCCTTCAATCCTATTGTTGTCAAGGAAGAGGAAGTAAATCTTGAAGAAGAGGTTGCCAACATGTCGGTTGGAGCATCAGTTATTGCCAAGAAGCATCAGGGAGGTCATCATTCTGAGTCCTCGCAGAGCAAGCAGCAACTCAGGTCATCCACTATGGGGGCAGGAGAAGTTCAAGTGCAAGTAGGACAGTCTAGTCGGTGAATTGACAAGTTCGCTGCATGGGAGGTATTGTCTACTGCCGAAATCCCTGGGTATGTCCCTCCTATTTGGGCGGGTGCACCACCGCATAAGGTGAACAAAAATCAAAGGTATCCATTGAGGTTGCCTGCGCTCCCTGCTGGAATGGAGTGCTCTACTGATATTGTGCCGACATTGATGCGCTTGAAGTATGATGACCATGATATGGTCACTTATCCAGTAATTATGTCGGACCCCTACGTGCCAGGGTCGAAGCTTACTAGGATGCCGATTCCGCAAGATTGGGCACGCGGACTAAACTAGGCTGGCTTGCTGGGCCTTATTAACATGCCTCATTTCGGATGACTGCCAAAGGTTAACACTTGTGTGAAGCAGCTACTAGCTTGCTTCCATGGTGGTTCATTGTGGCTGGACAGAGATATTTCGGTCATCATTGAACCGATTGCAACCCTTACTAGGTTTCCAAAGATGGGGTAGACCTGTTGCAATACTTCTGAGGGAAGGAGAATGAAAAAAAGAGGGAGAAGCAGTTGGTTGACTACTATGAGATGGAACGAGATGGCCGTGGTTATCGAACCAACAGTATCAATGATAAAGCGGTTCTCACCGGCACCAAGATATTTTCCTACAAAGTGGTTCGGGGTGGTCAGCCTAATCAATGCAATTCAGGGATCGTAGCATGCGTGGAGCAATGCGTGGAAGGTGTCCAGATGAATTGGTCCTTATTTTTGCTAAACCAGTTGGCAGAGGATGCCACCACTATCCAAGCTGGGAAGGGATCCTTCACATATAGCTGGTTGCTCATTTTGATTGCATTTGTTGCCTAGAAGGAGCCAAGCACTTATCAAGGTATGGAGGTTGAGGCCGCGTAAGAGCACCAGGTTGTGCGATATCAAAAATTGTGGTGGGTATGTGAGTAAGAGCGGCTCTGGGAGTGTGCATTGCAGTTCTAGTTTTATTGGGAGATGCTTTCTTATGAAGCAGTACAAGTGCCTCAGCTATCGGAGGAAACCGTGGCAAAGTTCAAGCCGATTATGGTGTTCTTGATTCGGCTGCACACCATTTTTTTGCAAGCTAGACAAGACCCAGGTAAGCAATGGATGTTGACTCCTTACAACGTGAAGACAGAAGCGCTAGATGCCATTGTGAATGATTAGCCGCCAGAATGGCACGAACCCATGGGGTTAGCAGAGATTGAGGTTGGAGAAACGACGAAAGGCCCAGATGATCTCCTATCGGTGTAGGACTAGTAGAGTCATCATGCCTCAGGTCAAGAATCGATAAGGACACCAACAACTGATCACAGTGGCTGGGGCTTTGAGGAACACAGAAAAAAAAGGCACCAGGACCATGTGACAATCAGTGGGTTGCCCCTGTCGTGAGAAGCGCAATTTGGCCGACTAATACAATCCATCATTGATGCATCCACCGCAGTGGCTCAAAAGATGATGGTGAAGACAGATGAAGGTTTCCATGTGCTCATTGCTCATATGGAATGTTTGTGCGATATGGTTTCGAGGAAGGAACCCGCAGAAGCTTTGGCGTAGCCAATTGGCACCATTAGTACTTAGCTGTGGGTCACGACTATGGAGATTCCCTTGACTGCGATTGTGACTTACGATGAGTCTTTGAAAGCCTTACTGGAAAAGTTGAAAAAAGTGACCATAAACATCAATGCATTTCCAGGCCAAGCATTGATGACAATGCAGACAGTTGCTAGAAAAAAAATGATGGATAGAATGCATGAGATTAGTGGTAAATGTTTGCGGTTCCAGGAGAGCGAGGAAGCTATGAAGGAAGCAATCACAGATTTAACAGGAAGGGCTACTACAACGTAGAAGGCTGTGGATGAGCTAGAAGAGGACATTAAGAAAGAACGAGTTGAGAAGGCTCGAGTGATCAAAGAACTGAAAAAAGAATAGGATCATCTCATCATAGAGAAGGCCCATATGTGGGATGAAAGTGTGTGCGTAGAGACAACCGTTGTTGAGGCTTGTCAACATGTGTTGGAGCCCATTGCAGATTTGAATACGCCTCAATTTGTGCAGTGACTAGGTGCTTTCATTGTCCAGTTGCGGAAAGATAATCAGGAGTTAAAAGCTCTGGTGAATCTAGGTACACCTCAAGTAGAAGTGGATGACCGTAAATGGGTTATTGAGGAGATAACAATGCAGATGGCGGAGCTGGAAATGACAGCAACAACACTCACAACCAACACCGTGCAATTTTGGGGCCGAATTGTTCAGGACGAGCAGGTTGAACAATTGATCAAGTTTCGGCAGGAATCAGAAGGGAAGTTGGCGACACTAAAGGTGACGATGCGAACGATGCGACCCATGGAGTAGGTTTCCAAGTCTGTGGCCTTAAAAGAGTTGCTACAGTGGGTCGCCAAGGCCAACGAGCGACAGAAGAACCATGCTACACAAGTGGAGGATTTATAGGAAGTTGGTGGTCAGTTCATGAAAAAGGTTGGTGAAGTTCTCTAGGAAGTGCAGGAACATCATCAACAAGTGGCAGTGAAGCTCACTGAGCACCCATCTACCTAGAATGTCATCAAAAGTCAAGAGGCGGCTATGAAAGCAAAGGAACAGGTGACGACAGTCGAGCAACAGTATGAGGATTTCTGAGTCAAGACCGTAGAGTACACTATGTCTTGCTGATGTGGCTTGAGGGAAAGCCATAAGATTGTGTTGGGGGCCTATTGGTAGGCAGTTTGGTAAGGTAGCATCGCAGCATCGTGCATGCTACGACAAGTCAGAAGATATCATAGAAGGCAGAAACCTGGGCACAAAAGAGAATATTTTATGTATTTTTGAGTCAATTGTACCGCAATATGTGGGTTTTTGGGTCATTTTGGAGCATGTCAGTTAGTTTTGGATCATTTGGACCGAGTCAATTAGTTTTCGGTCATTTCTCAAACTGTTGGTTAGGAATTTGTTAGAAAGTGGAAAAGTATTGTAAGGGCAAAAACCTATATATAGACATAAGTTGTAAGTGTCTAAAAAGGGGAGTAAGAATCTTTAGATGTTGGATGTGTGCGTCTTCAAGTCTGTATCTGAGATCAAGAGATATTGGCGAGATCTATGTTTTTGCAGTGATATTGTATCTAGGTTTTGCTGAGATAATATGACATGACAAAGTTGTTTTGCGAAATCCCTATGCATCTTTTGTTCATTTATGGTAATGCATGTTGCGATATATGAATAATGCTATGTTTTCTTACTGCAATTAATGCTTTACTATTATACTTGTTGCAATGAATGGTTTTTTTGAATGATGTTATGGATACAATGATGCTGAAGTTAATTGTATAGATCTATTTCTGAATGTCTCCATAAGTTTAAGTGATTGATGCCGCAAACATCCTCCTTCATTCAGCGGAAACATGGTTCCATTGACTCTGCCTTGAACATCGCGGGTGAGACCTCATATACTTTCCAGGTATTGCCAGACGGGGTAAAACCTGTCTGGGCCGATGATCAAGGAGATCATGGTGGGTTGGTGTCGACAATGATGGGAACCCCTGTCAATTGGGTTTGAGTCAATAAGAATGATTTCTCAACAGCAGATCCCGTAGACATCAACCCAGATATTCAGGAGCCTCTTCCTTGTGACACCATTGTGGGACAATGGGTATGCCTTATGAGGACGAACACAATTCCCTTGTTTCAGTTTTTCAAAGCTGGCCAAATCCCATCTCAAGGAAAGTGGTACTCTGCTATTGAAGTGATCGACAAGTTTCCTCACCTTAGCAAGCAAACAATGGCATCCATTGTTTCTTAAGGAAGGAGGTCTAATCCACATCATTGTTGGAATTTGTTGTCGATTGCTAACTTTGACACATCTTCGATCAATCATCATTGTTGATACAACTTCGACAAGTTTCGACACGACAGGACTTCAACAACTTCAACACTTGGACATGTTGCGACATGTTCCACACCTTTACATGTTCAGCGACCTCACAGCTCGCGACATCGACATGTGACCAACTGTTGAATATTGTAACTTCTAAGAATATTATATTTGTACATTATTATTCTGGAGATGTTTCATCCCTCCGAGGTAACCCTATTATGTATCCGGAGATGATTATTCCTCCGATGAGTTGTGGTAACTAGGGTTATTAGACCCACCATGTGGGGGTCAGCCCTGAACTTATATTTTAGGGGTTATTAGACTTCTCCAGGACAAGTCGGCCCCATTAGGGTTTTTGGTCAGTCAGGAATAAGTATAAATAGAGGAGGTGAACTCCTCATTAGACACACTTGCACAACTCAGAAAAGTAGCGCACTTGTCTGGGAGATCTGCTAAGGAGAAAGAGAAGGAGGGAGCACATCTTGTATTTTGGTTGATCATCTTATTGAGGAAAGCTTTGCTGGGTTTTCTACCCCATGAGGGTTTCCTAGGGTAAATTCTGTGTCTATCTTGTGATTATGTTTCTTTCAGTGATCTTTCTAGTCTATTTGGTTTAAACTTAACATGGTATCAGAGCTAGCCTGAATAGGACATCTTTCACAAGGTAAGAATATCTCTCTCTCTCTCTGGTGAAAATTAGGGTTTCAGCAAAAATTTGGTATTGTTGAATTCTGATTACATGGCTAGATATCCCTTCTCAAAACCAATCTTTTGAGCCCTAGATCGAACTTTTTGGTTGGGTAGAACTCCGGGAAAGTCAAACCCTAGTTTTACCAAAAGTGCGATAAACCATAAATTGGTTTCAGCAGAAAGTTGGTATTGTTGAATTCTGATTACATGTCTGGATAGCCTTTCTCAAAACCAATCTTTTGAGCCCTAGATCAAACTTTTTGGTTGGGTAGAACTCCGGGAAAGTCAAACCCTAGTTTTACCAAAAGTGAGATAAAACCAGAATTTTTGTCCCAAGATCCAGAAAAGTAATATTTCCAGGTAAGTACTACTCTATATCTTATCTCTTGGACTCCCCCAAGAGAAGATGGCTCCAAACACTAAGCTTGAAGACAAGCTAGAAGGTATAGAGAATTTTCGGGCATGGAAATACAGAATTGGTCTCATTCTTGAAGAGAATGATCTTGCTCACTATATCAAGGATGAAGTTACAGAACCAGAAGGAGATGAAGCCAAAGAAAAGCACATGAAGGACTTTATTAGGGAAAAGAGAATCATAGCTGATTCTATTAAACACCACTTGATTCCCCAAGTGGCCTCCAAGAAGACTCCAAAGGAAATGTATGATGCCCTAGGAAGAATGTATGAAGGAAATAATGTCAATAGAAAGATGAACCTAAGGACTCAGTTGAAGAGTACCAAGATGCACAAAGGAGAATCCATTCAAGACTACTTCTCAAGGGTCTCACTAATCAAGGAGCAACTAGATGCCATTGGTGATACTCTTGATGAAGATGAACTTGTGATGACTGCTCTAAATGGTCTCACTAGACCTTGGAAATCTTTGATACAAAC
Organism: Larix kaempferi; assembly: GCA_027924585.1. Taxonomy (NCBI): domain Eukaryota; kingdom Viridiplantae; phylum Streptophyta; class Pinopsida; order Pinales; family Pinaceae; genus Larix; species Larix kaempferi. The sequence goes on along the minus strand of BSBM01000614.1, from coordinate 1,249,377 downwards.
TATGTGTGCCAGAAAAGAAAGCATGAAGTTTGATGTAGTGTGGGAGGATTGTGTTCAAGAAGAGGCTAGGGTAGCCAACAGAGAGGCTCTTCTCAAAGAGGATGACCAAGCCTTGGCCACCCACACCAAAAGAGGTAAGAGGGGTCATTTCAAGAAAGTGAATTACAAGAAGTCTCAACTCTCTCATAGATTCAAAAGGAAAGGAGGAACAAACTCAGAAAGAGATCTCTCCAAAGTCCAATGTTATAATTGTTTTAAACTAGGACACTATGCTAGAGACTGTACTCTTCCAGAAAGGAAGAAGAAGAATTTTGTTCACAAAAGACATCATGCACATATGGCAGAGGATGAGAGTGAATAAGAAGTAGAAGAAGAAGAATAAGAAGAGGAAAGGCCTTAAAAGAAAAGATCTAAAGTAAAGAGAGAAGATCCAGAAGAATATGTCCTATTCTCTGCACTCTCTGGATCTGTGTCTCCTGGAGAAGATACATGGCTCATTGATAGTGGTGCTTCAAAACACATGACAAGTCAAAATAAATCTCTCTCAAGACTTGAAGAAAATTCTTCCCCTCAAAAGGTATCTCTAGGAGACGATTTTCAATATCCCATCAAGGGAATTGGTGAAGCAAGCTACAAGCTTGATTCTGGAACACCCTTGAAAATGAAAGAAGTTTTATATGTACCAGGTTTAAAGTAGAACCTACTCTCTATCTCAGCACTAGATAAGAAAGGTTTTAGAGTGGCTTTCATAGATGGACAAGTACTCATGTGGTCCAAAGGAAAATCAATTAAAGATGCAGTTATCATTGGTGAAGAAGAAGGAGGTCTCTATAAACTCAAGGGTCATCCAAAAGCTACCCTTGCTCATGAAGTTTCTAGCCCCAGTGAGTTATGGCATAGAAGATTAGCTCACATTAACTACAAAGCCTTACCCTATGTAAGCAAGGTTTTCATAGGATTACCAGATTTGAAGGCTAATCATGATGGCTCATGTAAAGGATGTAAGAAAGGGAAGAATGTCAAGAACCCCTTTCCAAAGAGTGAAAACAAAGACTGAGAACATTTTGGAGCTAATACACTCAGATGTATGTGGACCAATGCCCACCACTTCTCTAAGTGGGTTTGAATACTATCTCTCATTCATCGATGACTATTCAAGGAAAACTTGGATATACTTCCTAAAAGGTAAGAATGAAGTCTTTGGAAAATTCAAAGAGTTCAAGGCTCTAATAGAAAATCTCTCAGAAAAGAGAATCAAGATTCTCAGAACAGATAATGGCAGAGACTATACTTCAAAGGACTTTGAAGACTTTTGCAAAGAAGCTAGAATTAAGAGGGAACTAACCACTCCCTACAATCCTCAACAAAATGGGGTGGCTGAGAGGAAGAATAGAACTATCATGGAAGCTGTAAAAACTATGATACATGACCAAGATCTTCCCATGTATCTATGGGCTGAAGCAACTAAAACAACAGTATATGTACAAAATAGACTATCTCATAGTGCTCTTGATTTCAAAACTCCAGAAGAGGTGTTTACATGAAAGAAGCCTGAGGTAAGTCATCTTAAAATATTTGGGTGTCCTGTGTACATCCACATTCCAAAGGAAAAGGGAACCAAGTTGGAACCTTTTGGTAAGAAGGGAATATTTGTTGGATATTGTGAATCATCCAAAGCCTTCAGAATCTACATACCAAGTTTTCATCATATAGAAATAAGAAGAGATGTAACATTTGATGAAGAAGCAGCTCTCAAGAAATCCAGGAAGTGCCAACTTGAAGAAATCTATGAAGAAGATACATCTCCTAGAGTCACAGAGGCTGTGCACATCCCTGAAAATGATTCACCAGAGGATCATGACATGTTGGAACCACAAGAACTTCTTATTACAGATTTATCTAAGAAAAGAAGGCCAGCATGGGCTAGAGATATTATTCAAGGAGCTGAAAGATATGGAGCTCCTAAAGGCTCCACTAGAGAAAGAAAGAATCCAAAGATAGTATCCAACTATATGGCCTTGATGTGTGATATTGTGGATCAACAACCTACTAGCTATGAAGCGGCATCTCAGAAGAAAGAATGGGTAGAAGCAATGATAGAAGAATATCAGTCAATAATGAAAAATGATGTTTGGGATATAGTTCCCAAACCAAAAGATAAAATTGTGGTTTCTTCTAAATGGATTTTCAAGATATAACATGCTGCAGATGGTAGCATTGAAAAATATAAGGCAAGATTTGTAGCCAGAGGATTCTCTCAAAAGGAGGGAATTGACTATGAAGAAACATTTGCACCAGTTGCTAGGTATACTTCAATTAGAACTATCATGGCACTTGCATCTATGATGAAGTGGAAATTACACCAAATGGATGTTAAGACAGCTTTTCTGAATGGTGTAATTGAAGAAGAAGTGTACATAGAGAAACCACAAGGGTTTGAGGTTAAAGACGGAAGAACTCATGTATGGAAACTGAAAAAGGCATTATATGGGTTGAAGCAAGCTCCCAGGGCTTGGTACGGAAGGATTGACAATTTCTTATCTAGCATGAGTTTCACCAAGAGTAAAGCTGACCCAAATCTTTATCTCAAGGTGATGAATGATGAACCAGTTATACTGTTGTTATATGTAGATGATCTATTTCTAACCGTAAATGAGAAACAAATTATTGAAAGAAAGAAGAAGCTTTCTTCAGAATTCGAGATGAAAGATCTCAGATTAATGCACTACTTCTTAGGTCTAGAAGTATGAAAAGAACCAAAAGGAATCTTTCTAAATCAAGGTAAGTATGCTGTGGATATTTTAAAAAGGTTTGACATGTTGGAGTGTAAATCCATGGCCACTCCCATGGACTCCAACTTGAATTTATTAGTTAATGACTCATCAGAACTAGTGGACCTAACTCTATACAGACAAATCATTGGATCATTGATGTATTTGACAAATACTAGGCCAGATATATGCTTTAGAACCTACACAGGTTCATCTAATAGCTGCAAAACATATAATGAGATACCTAAAAGGTACACTAGATTTTGGTTTATATTATCTTGGAGGTCATGAACTCAGATTACATGGTTACTTAGATTCTGATTGGGCAGGAAGTGTCTTAGACAGAAAGAGTACATCAGGTGGATGTTATGGTCTTGGATCGGCCATGATCTCATGGTTTAGCAAGAAACAAACTAGTGTGGCTCTCAGTACTACTGAAGCAGAATATATAGCTGCCTGCTCTGCCAGCTGTGAAACAGTATGGCTTCGAAAACTATTATCTGAAGTGTTTGAATTAGAAATGGATCCCACTATAATTATGTGTGACAATCAAAGCTGCATTAAGATGATAGAAAATCCTTTATTCCATGATAGGTCAAAACACATTGAGATCCGATACTTTTATATACGAGATATGGTGCAGAGAGGAGCTATCAAGCTCGAGTATGTGAGCACTGAGGATCAAATTGCTGACATCTTGACCAAACCTCTGTCTCGAGTAAAATTTGAATACTTCCGAGACAATCTCGGAGTAGTTCAAAAGGACCCTCCTCGAAAGGGGGATTAGTATAATCTCTGTTGATGAGTTTGACTCATCAACAACAAAGATCGTTGATGAGGATACCTGTCTACTACACCTGGATACTTAGATATATTTAGATTTAGGACTCTTATATTTCTTTTAATGATAGATGTATTAGTGAGAATACATGGTTTTGATGATAGATGTATTAGTGAGAATACATGCTTTTGATGTTAGATGTATTAGTGAGAATACATGCTTTTTGATGATAGATGTATTAGTGAGAATACATGCTTTTTGATGCTAGATGTAGTAGTGAGAATACATGCTTTTGATGATAGATGTATTAGTGAGAATACATGGTTTTTGATGCTAGATGTATTAGTGAGAATACATGCTTTTGATGATAGATGTATTAGTGAGAATACATGCTTTTGAGCCGTAGACAAGTTCGAAAGTGAGCCATAGACAAGTGTCTCCGAGAAAGAAGAGGGATTGTATCATCCTTGAACACTTGTTCTAAAGAGAGCCGTAGATGTATGTCTTTGAAAATAAAGTCCTTGGTGGACATAAAAGGATTGGATCATCCCTGGACTTCAATCCTAAAGAGAGCCATAGATAGGATGTCTCCGAGAATGAAGTCCTGAATGAACAGGTAGGGGATTGCATCTTCCCTGGACCTCAATCCCATAATTGAGCCGTAGACTGATGTCTCTGAAAATTGAAGATAGGACTGCATCGTCCCTGAACTAGGTTCAAAATGTATGTGAGGACTGCATCGTCCATGAACTGGGTTCAAAATGTATGTGAGGACTGCATCGTCCATGAACTGGGTTCTAAATGTATGTGAGGACTGCATCGTCCATGAACTGGGTTCAAAATGTACGTGAGGACTGCATCGTCCATGAACTGGGTTCAAAATGTACATGAGGAATGCATCGTCCATGAACAGGGTTCAAAATGTACATGAGGACTGCATCGTCCATGAACTGGGTTCAAAATGTACATGAGGACTGTATCGTCCATGAACTAGGTTCAAAATGTACGTGAGGACTGCATCATCCATGAACTGGGTTCAAAATGTACGTGAGGACTACATCGTCCATGAACTGGGTTCAAAATGTACATGATGGGATTGTATCGTCCCTAGACATGAGACTTGTCTTAAAGTGATAAGGACTGATCATCCTGGAACTCGATCTGGATTGTATCATCCATGGAGAGAAGGATTGATCATCATGTATGCTGCTGATCGTGTGATGATGATGCTGATGATTGTGTGATGACGATGCTGTTGATCGTGTGATGACGATGCTGCTGATCGTGTGATGACGATGCTGCTGATCATGTGATGATGATGCTACTGATCGTGTAATGACGATACTGATGATCATGTGATGACAATGCTGCTAATCATGTAATGATGATGCTGATGATCATGTGATGACGATGCTGCTAATCGTGTAGTGATGATGTTGATGATCGTGTGATGATGATGCTGATGATTGTGTGATGATGATGCTGTTGATCGTGCAATGACGAGACTGATGATAGTGCTGATGATTGTGTGATGATTATGTCGATGACATTGATGTTCCAGTAACTGATTGAGTTACTGATGATGATGAATTGAAGAAAGCTTTCGATGATTTATAGATGTATCATGTATGATGTAGTCGATGACTCCTTGCTCCTACAGACGTTGTTATAATATCCTTCTCGTTAAGGGGGAGTGTTGAATATCGTAACTTCTAAGAATATTATATTTGTACATTATTATTCCGGAGATGTTTCATCCCTCTGAGGTAACCCTATTATGTATCCGGAGATGATTATTCCTCCGATGAGTTGTGGTAACTAGGGTTATTAGACCCACCATGTGGGGGTCAGCCCTGAACTTATATTTTAGGGGTTATTAGACTTCTCCAGGACAAGTCGGCCTTATTAGGGTTTTTGGTCAGTCGGGAATAAGTATAAATAGTGGAGGTGAAATCCTCATTAGACACACTTGTACAACTCAGAAAAGTAGCGCACTTGTCTGGGAGATCTGCTAAGGAGAAAGAGAAGGAGGGAGCACATCTTGTATTTTGGTTGATCATCTTATTGAGGAAAGCTTTGTTGGGTTTTCTACCCCATGAGGGTTTCCCAGGGTAAATTATGTGTCTATCTTGTGATTATGTTTCTTTCAGTGATCTTGCTAGTCTATTTGGTTTAAACTTAACACCAACGGCTGTCGAACATCAACAGACTTTCTCTCTGTCTTCCAGTCAACTGTAACGGTTGAACAGTTGAACCGCTCTAACTTCTTCTTTGTAACTGAATGTAATGGGTAGGCACCCAAGCGTCTCAGATTTCTATATAAGCATGTAAATTATTGTAACATACATCTTATCTTGATCAATCTAGAACAGTTTGCATTTCTGCATATTGTCTATGTGTATTTGTGTTATCTGTATTGCGTAATCTTGCTTTTGCTCATTCTGTTTATTAAGCTTCCACCATAATAGAGCCGACTCACTCAGTCGAACTGTTGTCCCCCTCATGCTTCCTGGACATGATACGGATCACACACACACACACACACAGACACACACAAACACATTAAAAACCTAAACCCCAATCTCTCTCTATCTCATTCTGAGAACCTAAACCCCAATCTATCTCTTTCTATCTCGCTCTCGAGAAGCATAACCCCTAATCTCTCTCTCTCTCAACCCATAAAACCAAATATATATCATTTTCTCTCTCTCTCTCTCTCTATATATATATATATATCCATATCTCTCTCGATATATATATCTGAATCCCTAAATCCCAGTTTCTCTCTCTCTCTCTCTCTCTCTCTTTCTCTAAACCCCTAACCCTCTCTCTCTCTCAACCCCTAGCCCTTAACCCCCAATCTCTTTCTACCTCTAAACCACCAACCCCCAATCTCTCTCTCTCTCTCTCTAAACCCCTAATGTTCAATTTCTTTCTATCCCTCTCTCTCTCTCAAAAACCCTAACCCCGTAAATATCAATCTCTCTATTTCTATCTCTATCTCACTAAAACCTTAAATCCAATCTCTCTCTCTCTCTCTCTCTCTCTCTCTAAACCCCTAACCCTCAATATCTCTCTTTCTATCTCTCTCTCTCTCTCTCTCTCTCTCTTTAAATCCCCAACTCTCGATATCTCTCTCCCTCTCTCTCTAAACAACTAACCTCCAATCCCTCCCTATCCCTCTCAACTGCTAACCCCAAATCTCTCTCCTCTCTCTCTCTCTCAACTGCTAACTTGAAATCTCTCTACTCTCTGTCTCTCAACTGTTAAACCCAAATCTCTCTCCTTCTCTCTTGTTCCTTTTCACACACTCTATCTCTCTCTATTTATTTGTATAATACTCAAAACTCCAAACTCTCTCTCTCTCTCTATATATATATATATAAACCCGTAACCCCTAATCTCTTTCTCTCTAAAATCCTAATACCCAATCTCTTTCCCTCTCTCTCTATCTCTCTCTAAGCCCCTAAACCCAAATCCCTCTCTCTCTCTCCCTAAACCCCTAACCCTCATATATATATGTGTGTGTGTGTGTGTGTGTGTGTATACATATATATAAACCCCTAAATCGTAACCCCTAATCCCCAATCTTTCTCTCTCTCTCTATCTATCTCTCTAAATCCCTAGCCCCCAATATCTTTGTTTCTCTCTCTCTATATCTAAGCCCCTAATCCCTCTTTTTCTCTCACTTTCTCTCTCTGCCCCTCTCGCCCCCTTCTCTTTGGAAACCTAACCTCGAATCTCTCTCTCGAAATCCCTAACCTCCAATCTATCTCTCTCTACACTATTACATATGGGTGGACTGTTCCATGAAATATTTCCACATTTTCAACATTCGTGGGTTAAAAAAATGAATTTTTATATTTTTTGTTTTTCAAGGTGGAAAAACCGTGGCAATATCCACGATTTGTAATGTTCCACAAACTTTCATTGATATATGGAGAAAATGTTTAGGTTTTACTTTTCATTGAAACATAGATGAATGTCGAGCTAATTCCCTTTTGACACCTTAACTATACAATATGTATTATTTGAATGACTTTTGTTTCCTTTTATAGTATTGCTAATTCCTTTTTCGCATTTATAAAGTTGATGAATAAAGTGCTAAATGTATGTATTGACTTCTATCATGCATATTACTTGGGTTATTTGATAGGTAAACCTCTCTTAAATATGATATGAATGTTGGAACTTGAAAATAGTGATAGACATGGAGTATTAAAGCCTTTGGGTATGGAGACTTAACTAGAGTTAAGAATGGATATTCATTTCTTTGAAAACGTAAACCAAATTATGTGATTTCTTGGCATAATGATATAAGATTATTTTGAGGCATCTATAAATAGTTGTATATGAAATTTTTCCTGCAATGTTGCTCGAAGTTTTAATAGGCTAATGTCATAAATTATAATTGTTGATATTTAGGTGGATTGAAAGTCACTTCTTGAACTAAGATAAATATGAAGAATGATTTATAGTTGAGTATGCAAAGAGTGTAATGAATCTCTTTGTATCATGGATTTACCCTTCTTGTTAGTTTCCTTATGACAAAATGACATACCTCAATCATTCATTTGAATTCTATCATGGAACTGTTTGTGAATTATATAGGGTAATGTGATCATTTTGTATATTATTTTCAAATGAGTTATAAATCACTCTTCATAATAAATTTTCATCATATGAACATATAGCTTAAAATGTCGATGTGATTTGATTGGCATTATAAAACACATCCCTCCTTTGAAAATGCATTATATTTTTTTTATCATATGAACATATAGCTTAAAATGTCGATGTGATATGATTGGTAGTATAAAACACATCCTTCCTTTGAAACGGGCTTCAACTTGACAGCATTAGATCCAGCTGCGATTTATAATTTAAAATGGGAAGGTGGAGAATATCTCAAACAGGTTAAAGATATTTTGCAGACAAAGCTTACTGAGGCTCAAATCCTTGGGTACTACGTTAAAAACGAACGACAATGGCTTGTCAAAATCCACATAGACGTCCACATGCATCAGAATAGACGCGTGGTCTTGAGGTCTATTTATTCAAAGGCATGGGTTGTTGAATCCAATGTCTTTCAAGAATTATATGGTCCCCCATACTCCGATGAGTTGTAAATATCTCAAAAGTATTTGGCTATGAGTGGGCCTGTCCATTCAAATTGTCATAAATATTGAAAAGAAAGTCATAAAAACTTTTAGACCTTACTTTTGAAAGCCATAAAAACTTTTAGATGTTTTCCAGAATGGTTAGTTACTTTTATGTTGTCATCAATGACAATACTATTCATCATGAGTCTATGAACATGGACTTCATTTCTTCTTTGTATGCATGGTGTTTTCGAATTTTCAAAATTGTCTTATTGCAAATTAGAATTTCAACTATCATTGTAGTCATGGTTTGGTTGTTTCCAACACTTATATCTCTTGTTGATTTCACGTAAGTTAAGGCTTAAATTGTCAAGGATTTGAATGTTTGCATCAAGCACATGTGGTGTATAAGGGTTGTCTGAGGGTCTGGCTATGAGTGGGGCCTGTCCATTCAAATTGTCATAAAGATTGAAAAGAAAGTCATAAAAACTTTTAGACCTTACTTTTGAAAGCCATAAAAACTTTTAGATGTTTTCTAGAACGGTTAGTTACTTTTATGTTGTCATCAATGACAATCCTATTCATCATGAGTCTATGAACATGGACTTCATTTCTTCTTTGTATGCATGGTGTTTTCGAATTTTCAAAATTGTCTTATTGCACATTAGATTTTCAACTATCATTGTAGTCATTGTTTGGTTGTTTCCAACACTTATATCTCTTGTTGATTTCACTTAATTTAAGGCTTAAATTGTCAAGGATTTGAATGTTTGCATCAAGCACATGTGGTGTATAAGGGTTGTCTGAGGGTCTTACATAAAATTCCCAACACATTTAATTGCAACTAACACATTGGTCCCGAATGTTGTTATTTAATTATTTATCCTAATGGTACACTTAATTCAAAGTCCTCAATAGCTGATCTAGTTCTATAGCATGAAATAGTTTTAAAACCCCAAAGTCATTTCAATAGTAAGCTAGCAAGAGATGATGCCCACATAGATGACTTGTGATTATTAGGGTCACTTGTGCTAAAAGTTTGTATTGGAAGGCATGATGCCCAATTACTACATGTTGCAAGAGTTTGTTGTAGCTAGAGCAAATTCGATGAAAAGGTTCATACTTATCCAAACTCCACTCAACACACCCATGATTTATTCTCTTAACCTTTCCATACCTCAAATTTTACAATCGTTTCATGTTGTAAGAAGACATGGATAGTATTAATTTACCCCCAAAACTACCTCACATCCACAAAACTAGCCCAGAACTAAATGATGAGGCTACTAGAAGGTGAAACGTGTCTACTAATGTTTAAAACATTACCCATATATGTTTAATTACTGTGTTTTGAGTCATGTTCTTTCCTCCCTAGGTCTATTTTTCATTTTTAAGCCTTTTTTCCCTTTTGTTTATTCCAACCTTTGCTTTTCCCATTTTCTTAAGGTTTGAATTGTTTTGAATATTTAATGCATATTGTTTAACCTAAGATCCTATAGACTAGTTAATGTCTTTTCATTATATGACAAATGTGCTAGAGTTGAATTATGTTAAATTTTCAGTATTAAATCACAATACTAAAGGATCTTTGCTGAGAGAATAACATCTACAGTATATCAATGCATGACAATCATAATATGACAAGCATCACAAGCATCATAAGAATCAAAAGCATAGAGACAAGAGACACAGAGTTTTCGTGGGGAAAACCCTAAGGTGAAAAACCCCACAACTTCCTCAGAGATAGAGAGAGCAATGGCTCAACCAAAATACAACCAAATAATACAGAGATAGTCTCCTAGCAGATGATCCTCCTCCTCCTCACTAGTGCGCCACTTTCTAGAGAGAGAGATAGATACTTTTCCGAGTGAGTAAAATAGAGATCTCCTATCTCTATTTATACTCACCTTTTTGCCCAGTGACCTACTGGGGCCGACTTGTCTACTTGAGTACATCCACATTATATTATATATTAATTAGGGCCGACCCCATAAGGTGGTATAATAACCCATCGGCAAGTACACACACTTGCGACACTTGTCAATCCACATGACGACACTTCCTTATAGAGGAATAACACATCTCTTATAAGGGTACAATAAATATAAATATAATATACAGATGAAATACATTCCGAAGTTACATATACATCAACACTCCCTCTTAAATAGGAAGGTATTTCTCGACACAGATCTGCTAGACAAGTCTTCTTCTCTGGATCATCGTCATCGATGCATCGTCATCATCATCGTCACTGCTGCTGCTATCTCATCCAATCTCTGTCTCTACTCGTCATAGGAAGTTCTACAGAGCCAGTCCTTTTTCATACTGGATGTAGGCCCACCACCTGCAGGTCTTCGTCATCACTGGCCATACTGTGGAATCCTCAGGACTTATTACGTGCGTCACAAAACCTCGAAAGAGCATCCCAGGATATTACGGGTACACAACTCCAACCTGTAGGATCTCCCAGGGCGCTATTACATGTGACCCCACCACAAAACCTCGAAAGAGCATCTTAGGATGTTACGGGTACACAACTCCGACCTAAGATCTCCCAGGGCACAAATTACATGTGGTCCACCACAAAACCTAGCAAGAGCATCTCAGGATGTTACGGGTACACAACTCCGACCTGAGATCTCCTAGGGCACAAATTACATGTGGTCATGGCAAAACCTCGCAAGAGCATCTCAGGATGTTACGGGTACACAACTCCGACCTGAAATCTCCCAGGGCCCAAATTACATGCCATAGGACAAAACCTCGCAAGAGCATCTTAGGATGTTACGGGTACACAACTCCGACCTGAGATCTCCCAGGGCACAAATTACATGTCCTCCCAGAGCAATGTCTCGAAAGAGCATCCCAGGCTGTTACGGGTACACAAATCTGACCTATAGGATCTCCCAGACATGCTCATCTGCACAACCTGATCCACGGCCACAGAGTATCAACCTGATACTCACCATACATCATCCTGATGTACTCATGATCGTCCTGATCATAATCACTGCAACGTCCTGCTGCAAGTCATCTGGAGCAACATCCTGAAGCTCGTCATCCATGATCGTCCTGATCATCAATGCAACATCCTGCTGCATGTCATCTGGAGCAACATCCTGAAGCTCGTCATCTATGATCATCCTGATCATCACTGCAACATCCTGCTGCATGATCTACCTGATCATCAATGCATCTTCCTGATGCATACCAAGTATCATACATGATCCTCCTGATCATCAATGTATCCACCTGATACAAATATATGATACATATCATCATACATGATCCTCCTGATCATCAATGCATCTACCTGATGCATACCAAGTATCTACCTGATACATATCATCATACATGATCCTCCTGATCATCAATGTATCCACCTGATACAAATACAAATACATGATACATATCACCATACATGATCCACCTGATCATACAATGTATCCACCTGATACATATACAGATACATGGTCCAAGCATCCAACATGATGCATAAACAATACATACACATGATCCAACTGATCATATCCTGCATCCAACATGATGCGTACATACATACATGAAATGATCCAACTGATCATATCCTGCATCCAACATGATGCGTACATACATACATAAAATGATCCAACTGATCATATCCAGCATCCAACATGATGCATACATACATACATAAAATGATCCAACTGATCATATCAAGCAGAAACTAGAACATCATCCTGATGCTCATCATCCAGCGCTTACATCCATAGCCATGTGAAGGATCCTCCTTCCAACATGCTTGGAATGGCTTCAGCAAATGTGTCCGTCACTTCTTCCTCGAAGTGTCCTCGATCTGAATAACGCCAAGCCTCTCTCTGAAGTACTCGAACTTCACCCTGGCTAGTGGCTTCGTCAGCACATCTGTAATCTGCTCGTCCGTCGCAACATATAGGAGCTTCACAGCTCCTCTCTGCACCATATCCCTGATATAGTGATATTTGATCTCTATGTGTTTCGACCTGTCATGAAACACTGGGTTCTCGGACAGCTTCACACAACTCTGGTTATCACAGAAGATACCAGTAGCCTCCAACGGGAGATCAAATAACTCAGACAGTAGCTTCCGTAGCCATACTGCCTCACAACTAGCTGAACAGGCTGCAACATACTCTGCCTCAGCTGTACTCAGTGCTACGCAGGACTGCTTCCTGCTAAACCAAGAGATCACACCTGATCCCATACTGAAGCAACACCCAGATGTGCTCTTCCTATCTGCAGCACTGCCAACCCAATCTGAATCAACATAACCCTGTAGGTTAAACTTTTGATTTGCCTCATATCTGAGCCCATAATCCACTGTACCCTTCAGGTACCTCAGAACATGCTTTACAGCAACTAGATGAACACTCCTCGGATCCGTCAGGAACTGGCTCAATGTGTTCACAGCAAAGCAAATATCTGGTCTCGTGTTCGTCAGGTACATCAAGGACCCAATAATCTGACGATACATAGAAACATCAACTGGCTCAGATGAAGCATCACAAAGAAGCTTCAGATTCGATGCCATAGGTGTGGCCATGGCTTTGCAATCCATCATCCCAAATCTCTTCAGGATATCTATTGTGTACTTCCCTTGACCAAGGAAGATCCCACCTGCATTCTGCCACACCTCCATACCTAGGAAATAGTGCATCATTCCCAAATCTTTCATATCGAATTCAACTGCAAGCTTCCTCTTGGTATCTACAATCATTCTGTCATCTCCTGTCACAAATAGGTCATCCACATATAGTAGTAGAATCACAGGATTCCCTTCCTCAACCTTGTAGTAAAGGTTGGAATCCGCTTTACTCTTGGTAAAGACCAAACTAGATAGGAAACTGTCCATCCTACCATACCAGGTTCTGGGAGCTTGCTTCAAGCCATACAAGGCTTTCTTCAATCTGCATACATAAGATTCCCTGTCATGTATTTCAAAGCCGAGTGGCTGTTCCACATATACTTCCTCTTCTACTACACCGTTCAGGAAAGCAGTCTTGACATCCATCTGGTGTATCTTCCATTTCATTGCTGCGGCCAAGGCAAGTACTGTTCTGATGGAAGTATATCTGGCTACAGGTGCAAAGGTTTCTTCATAGTCTATTCCTTCCTTCTGAGAGAAACCACGAGCTACGAATCTTGCTTTATATTTTTCCACACTGCCATCTGCAACATGCTTGATTTTGTAGATCCACTTGGAAGTCACAACAGACTTCCCTTTAGGTCTTGGGACAACATCCCAAACATCATTCTTCATAATTGATTGATATTCCTCAACCATAGCATCCTTCCATTCTTTCTTTTCTGCTGCCTCTTCATAACTGGAAGGCTCTTTGTTCATGATGTCACAGAGTAAAGCAACATAACTGGTGTGTGATCTGGTTCTCTTCTTTGCTCTGTGTTCTTCTTCTGGAATGCCAAATCTTTCTGCATCATGAATGAGCTCTCTAGCCCATACAGGTTTCCTCTTGTGAGAGTTATCCTCACGAGGTGGATCTACAGGTTCTTGTGGATCTTCAAACTCACGAGCAGTTTCTGGAACTGCATCAGTCATGGTAGTGTCTTGAAATCTTGTTTCCTTAGGTTCTTCATAATCTTCAATAGGTGCCTTTCTTGATTTGATGAATGCTGAATTTTCATCAAATGTTACATCCCTGCTGACATCAATCTTCTTGAACCCTGGAAAATATATTCTGTAAGCCTTCGAGCTTTCACTATAACCCACAAAGATGCCCTTCTTTCCTGAAGGATCTAGTTTAGTCCTCTTCTCCTTTGGGACATGAGTGTATACTGGACAACCAAATATTCTGAGATGGCTGACTTCAGGTTTCTTACCAGAAAAGACTTCTTATGGTGTCTTGTTGTCCAATATCTTGTGGGGTGTTCTATTCTGCACATATACAGCTGTTCTAGCTGCTTCTGCCCAAAGATGCATAGGAAGATCCTGGTCATGCAACATTGCCCTTGCTGCTTCCATGATAGTTCTGTTCTTCCTTTCTGCAACTCCATTCTGTTGAGGATTATATGGAGCAGTCAACTCCCTCTTAATCCCTGAATCACTACAAAGCTTCTTGAAGTCATTTGAGGTGAATTCTCCACCATTGTCAGATCTGAATGTTTTGATTTTCTTGTCAGTTTGATTTTCCATCAAGTTTTTGAATTCCTTGAATTTATCAAACACCTCATCTTTGCCCTTCAAGAAGTATACCCAAGTCTTCCTGGAGAAGTCATCAATAAATGATACATAGTAAACATACCCACTTAGGGAACTGGATGACATGGGGCCACATACATCTGAGTGGATGGTTTCCAGGATGTCTTTTGCCTTGCTTTCACTGCTTGGGAAAGCCTTCTTAGTGTTCTTACCTTTTGCACATCCTTTGCAAACCCCTTCATGTTTGGTCTTGATTTCAGGAAGACCTTCTAGCCTTGCTTGCAATTGGAAGTGCTCTATAGTGCATGTGAGCAAGTCTCCTATGCCAAAGTTCACTTGGCTCCATGGATTCATGTACCATGGCATGTTCAGGTTGACCCTTTAATTTATACAAGCCTCCCTCTTGCTCTCCAATCACTACTGCATCATCTATAGTCTTTCCCTTTGGCCACATTAGTACTTGGCCATCAACAAATGCAACCCTCATACCTTTTGCATCTAGAGCAGAGATGGAGAGTAAGTTCTTCTTGAGCCAAGGTACATAGAGAACTTCCTTCATCTTCAGAGATTTTCCAGAATCTAAGTTGTAAGAGGCTTCACCACTTCCTTTGATTGGATATTGATAATCATCCCCAAGTTTCACCTTATGGGGTGATTCATGTTCAGAAAGGTTCACAAATGATTCCTTGAACCCAGTCATGTGTTTGGAAGCCCCACTATCAATCAACCAATCATTAGATCCATGGGAGATGGTACCTGTAAGAGCGGAAATTAGAACATATTCTTCTTCACTTGATGAGTCATCATCACTACTACTTTCTGCCCTAGCCTTCTTCTTTGGAGGTTCATCATCTTCGGCAGCATGGGCATGAAACCTTCTTTTGCTACCTTTCTTCTTCTTACTGGAGTTGTTCTTATTATCCCTTTTGTTCTTGGGACAATCTGAAGCAAAGTGACCCTTCTCATTGCATGTGAAGCATCTTAGGTCCTTCTTATTCTTTTGATGGAATCTTTTGGGGTGAGGGTGATCCTTCTTGGTTTTGCTTCTTTTGGTGTGAGCTGCAAGAGCTTGATCTTCACCTCCCATCTTTTCCTCACGAGCTATAAGCCTAGCTTCTTCTTGAGAACATTCTTCCCGAAGTCTACTGAAGGAGATCAACTTCTTCCTTGCACAAATTCCTTGAATAAAGGAATCCCATGACCTGGGTAGGCCATTTAGAGTGGTCATCACCACTTCACCATTCTCCACCATTTCATCTACTGCTTCTAATTGTTCCTTGATCTGAGAGACCCTTGAAAAGTAGGATTGAATGGTTTCCCCATTCTGAAACTTTACTGCTTTCAATTGGTTCCGCAGGGTCATCTTCCGATTTATGTTCTTTCCTTCAAATAGCTTGGTCAAAGATTCAAACATCTCTTTGGGTGTCTTGAGAGAAGACACATGGGGTATGAGATGGTCTTTGATAGAATCAACAATGATTCTCTTTTCCTTGACCAAGTTCTTCTTGTGCAATACCTTGGCCTCTTCATCCTCTGGGATAGGGATGTCTTCTTTCACATGAGTCCAACTCATTCTCTTCCAGGATTAGCCCAATCCTATACTTCCAGGCTCGGAAGTTATCAGCCCCTTCAAGCTTATCCTCAAGCTTGGTGTGAAGAGACATCTTTAAGAGTACTTCAAATGGAAATAGAAAAGATTTAGAACTTACCACTTGAAGTGCTGAAAACTGGATCTGGTCCCGGATTAGGGTTTGTCAGAGAAACCCTAAAAATTCAAAATGTGAATTTCAAAATTCCGAAAGGATAGAAAGATGCGCCTTGGAGAGCTGATCAGCCTAGTACATTTAGAATTTGAGATCAGCAAAGTCTTGTCCTTCAAAATTGCCTTTTTGTCCTCCCGGGTTCACTAGGGAGAGCCCTGAATTAGGGTTTGAGTTTCCCGGAGATCTACCCAGCCAAAAATATCGATCCAAAGCTCAAACCTTCGATTTTTGCAAGGAGCTTCCAGCTGTACCTTCAGTTTCCAGAAATTCCTATTTTTGTGGAAACCCTAATTTTTAGGGCCAAAACTGAAAATGCTCGGAACTGAAATCTGATTGGACAGAAAGATGCGCCTTGATGAGTAGATCCAATCTACTATACTGAATTTCAAAAATCTGTGGAGAGAAACCCAATAAACAAGCAATACAAGCTTCCGTCACTGCAAAATGTCTTCTTCTCAGTTAAGCTCTGATTCCATGTTAAATTTTCAGTATTAAATCACAATACTAAAGGATCTTTGCTGAGAGAATAACATCTACAGTATATCAATGCATGACAATCATAATATGACAAGCATCACAAGCATCATAAGAATCAAAAGCATAGAGACAAGAGACACAGAGTTTCCGTGGGGAAAACCCTAAGGTGAAAAACCCCACAACTTCCTCAGAGATAGAGAGAGCAATGGCTCAACCAAAATACAACCAAATAATACAGAGATAGTCTCCTAGCAGATGATCCTCCTCCTCCTCACTAGTGCGCCACTTTCCAGAGAGAGAGATAGATACTTTTCCGAGTGAGTAAAATAGAGATCTCCTATCTCTATTTATACTCACCTTTTTGCCCAGTGACCTACTGGGGCCGACTTGTCTACTTGAGTACATCCACATTATATTATATATTAATTAGGGCCGACCCCATAAGGTGGTCTAATAACCCATCGGCAAGTACACACACTTGCGACACTTGTCAATCCACATGACGACACTTCCTTATAGAGGAATAACACATCTCTTATAAGGGTACAATAAATATAAATATAATATACAGATGAAATACATTCCGAAGTTACATATACATCAACAAATTATATAGTCTTTGTTTATTAACCAAAGTTGGAAGCCACATATCATTATTCAAATACATGCACACTGCCAGCTTGCTATTGATTAGGTTTTTTAGTACAAGGTGCAATTATGAGAGCTATCAGGCCTCAAAGATCATTCATGAAGCAAGTATTAGATTTGGGGGCTCGTACCTCTCCATATCTTTGAATCATTTCAAGTCCGATAGGTCACTGATTATATCAGTGTTGATAGACAAAATGGAGTTCGAGCTTCAAAGAGGGTTTTCAGTATCTTCTCCCCAAATTTTGCATTCAAGAATTGCTGCTATAGTCACGAATTCAGTCATGGAGATAGACAAGAAATCATGCCCAAGTGGTCATGTGCTCAGGATTGAGCCCCAAAATGTTGAATGGATGAAGAAATTTCCATCTAATGTTGAAAATTTGAAAGCAGCTGGCTGGTTTACCATGTTCAAAAATATGGGAGAGTTTCACATAGGGGTTACAAAATCATTTTGTGAAAACCTCGAGGGTTCAATGGTGAAAATGAATGGCCTTAAATTCCCAGTAATAGAAGAAACCATTGCACAGGCTGTTGGGGTTACTCCCAAGGGTGAAAATGGTATAAGAGGCAATCAATAGATGAATATTTTAGCCAGTTCCTCCTTCTGGCACACCAAGATCCTGATTGGATCTAAAGCATTCAGAATACTTTCCTAATAACGGAATGGCAGAATGTTCTGCAAATTATCCAAAGGTATATAACATGTGAAGGCAGGTTCGCCACTGTATAATGTTATCATATGCGTCTGTTATAGCATGTTTCAGGTAAAAAGAAATTAAACTTACCCTATTAATTTCATAACAGTTTAAGTAAAATGGCATCTAGGGTTAAGAATCAGTCTGATACTCCCAATAATAGTATGTTTCACCATGGCTTGATAAAATTGCTAATTTCTAAAGAAGTAGAAAAGCAGGGCAGAACTTGGTCTCATTTTTTACATTGGTCGGGATTGAAAGTGGAATTTAAGGAAGAGAAGAAGGGAAAAAGAAAACAAAATCCTTCTAGAAAAGAGGTCATTTCCAATTGTAAATAGACAAAGATCTTGTTTGAAAATGAAGAATGCCACCACGAAGAAGAGTTACCTGAAAAAAAGATAGATATACAAATGCCTACAAAGATGAAACTGAAAAATCCTGAAGAGTTTAATTGTAGTCATGTTATACAGCCTAATGATGCAATGGAAGAAGATGAAAAAACTTCGCCAGAAGTAAAGCAAGACCCTGTCTCTTCTCATAACAAACCCTCAGAATCCTCAGAGTGTTCATATGAACCACTCATAGCATATTTTAGGCCAAGGACAAGACCTGGAAATAAGTTTAGGATGAATGTGGAAGCCACATTGAATCCTAAACTCAAAAAGGATAAAATTGTAAGCATACAGGATTCAACAAGTGATGATGAGGAAGACATGAAAGCAAAATTTTTAGAATCAGCTTTACAACAAATTCTTGAGGGTATTGATCAAAGTTTCAGAAAAATCCTAGATATAACTCCTAAGAATTTTCCCGATGATAAAAATGGAAGTATGGAAGGTAATGTAGTATCAGTGACTTCGAAGGGAAAAGAGAAAGTAATAATTGAAGTGGTTGAAACCTCCAAAGATCAAACCAGTTTTAAAAAGATAATTTTTGATGAAAAATCCGAAGATACAGATGATGAAATGGAAGAACTTGAAAAATAAAAGCAAAAAAAGGAACTTGATCATTTCATATGCCAGAATGAAAATATGAGACAAATTAATGATAGTTTGATGAAATCCAACAGTATGTTGAAGCAAGACCTCCACAAAGTGAACAAAAACTTTGTAGAAGTGACACAGGTACCTGATGAAGATGTAAAAAGAGGAAGAGTGGCCCAAGAACAGAATGTTCAGCTCGAGAAAGATAAAAAGTAACTCAAGATACAACTCATCCAAATCAAGAAAGAGATCATCACATTACAAGCAAAGGAAAAGGCATTAGATGGGTTAGCTGTTTTGGCTCAGGCTACCATGAGATGTTGATTAGGTTTCTAAGTTTAATATAGTTTTGACACTTGTCAAGATTAGTTAGACTAAATCTTTTAGTTATACATTTTTGCTATATTTAGAAGTCAAAGCCTTGAAAAGTGGATCCTTAAACAAACTTCAGATCTAAACTTTTTCGATATATTGTAAATCTTTTGGTTTGAAAAGGGAGACACACATGGGAGTCGATATGCTAGAAGATTGTGCATTCATGCAATGGTTATCTGTGTAAGCAACTTACATCTCGAGGACCAACTTCAGCATAGGGATCACACAACAGTGTTGAAGTTGATAGATATCAAAATTATGTTATAAAAAAATTTACTGTTGCTTTAGCACTAGTAATAAATTTCGATGGTAATTGTGAGGAAATTTTTCTTTTTTAGACCATATTGCTAAATTGAAAGGTAATACAGGTGGATTTTATTTTCTATAGTACAAGGTAATATATTTGTACCCACACTTCAGATCTGATTTTTGGTTTAATGTTGACGTGGAGATCTTCAACTATACCTCTCTTATTGTTATTTGATCAATATGTTTATTTTATTACCTTTTACTGAAAGAGATGAAAATTATGTTATAATATGTTTTACTGTTGCTTTAGCACTATTCAAATATAGTACCATTTTATAATGTAGCTGTAGCATTAATATGTTACTGTACCTTTCTTTCATCTATGTGCTTAATTTTTGTAGTATGTGGACTGTGTTAACTTGTTTGAGGTATGTAATTAACTTTTCCTCTCTCTCAATGTTAAATTTTCAAAATTTACTTCAATCTGATCTAGGATCTTAACTAAGAGAACAACATGTATAGAAAATCTACAGCATATCAATCATGGACACAATAATGCAAGCACACAAGAGACACAAAGTTTACTTGGGGAAAACCATAAAGGTGAAAAACCCCAATAACTTCCTCAAAGATAGATAGAGCAATGATACAACCAGAATACAAGAGATAGTCTTCTCCTAGCAGTAGAACCTCCTCCTCCACAAGAGCGCCACTCTCCCAAGTGTGAGTGACATAATAGAATGTGTAAAATGAGAGAGACACACTCTCTATTTATACACTAACTTGACTTGACCTTTACTCAACTAGGTCGGCCTCAACTTAACCACTTAACATAATGTTGACTGGGCCGACCCCCACTAGGGTGGTCTAATAACCCTTTGACCCACATGAATTATATAGGGTCGACCCCAACAAGGTGGTCTAATAACCCATCAAGTATAAGTTACGACACTTACAATATAAATGATGACACTTCCGTATAGAGGAATAATAACATCTCTATAGGAATACAACCACTTCCGTATAGAGGAATAATAACATCTCTATAGGAATACAATATACATATATGTGAAATACATTCCAAAGTTACATATACATCAACACTCCCTCTTAACTAGGAAGGTATTTCTCGACACAGGTCTTCTAGCACAAGTCATCTTCTCTGGATCATCGTCACGGGATAATCATCATTGAGTCATCATCATCACTACTAATACTATCTCAATCAATCTCTGAATCTACTCATCATAGGAAGTTCTATAGAGCCAGTCCTTTTTCATACTGGATGTAGGCCCACCACTTGTAGGTCTTCATCATCTATGCGAACGGTCTGATAGAGGTGGCCTCTCAGGACTAATTTTATGTGCAGATGCAATACTAGAAAGAGTATCCCAAGAACATTTATGTGCCTAAGCACGAACGGAAAGATCTCCCAGGACTGATTACATCCATCTCCTCCACAATAGCTTTAAAGAGCATCCCAGGAACATTTATGTGCCGCAGCACGACCGACAAGATCTTTAAAGAGCATCCCAGGACTTATTACAAGCACACAGCTCAACCTCTCGGATTTCCAGGACTGATTACATGTGGATAGACAAAACCTTTAAAGAGCATCCCATGAACATTTATGTGCCACAACACGACCGACAATATCTCTAAAGAGCATCCCAGGACTAATTATGAGCACACAGCTCAACCTCTCGGATCTCCAGGACTGATTACATGTCTCCATAGTAATACCTCATCCCAGGACTGATTACATGTCTCCATAGTAATACCTCATCCCAGGACTGATTACGAGCACACAACTCAACCTATCGGATATCTGAGGACTGATTACATACTACATAGAAATACCAGAAAGAGTATCCCAGGAACATTTATGTGCCATAGGACGTCCGACAAGATCTCCCAGGACTGATTACATGCTATTTGCACAACCTGCCACATATCATCTCTGACCTACAAGTATCAACCTGATACTCATGATCCAACGGATCATCATCGTACAAAGCATCATCCTGATGCCCATGATCACACTGATCATCATCACTATACCATCTGGATACATATCATCTAGAGCAACACCCTGAAGCTCGTCATCATGATCATCCTGATCATACAATGCATCCACCTAATGCATACCAAGTATCTACCTGATACATATCATCATACATGATCCACCTGATACATATACAGATACATGGTCCAAGCATCCAACATGATGCATATACAAAATACATACAAATGATCCAACTGATCATATCCAGCATCCAACATGATGCGTACATACATAAATGATTCAACTGATCATAACAAACATCCAACATGATGCATACATACATAAATGATCCAACTGATCATAACAAGCATCCAACATGATGCATATACATATACAGAGTAGTAACTGGAGCATTGTCCTGATGCTCATCATCCATGATCCTCATGATCATCATAGCATCGTCCACTTCAGATCATCTCATCGTCCATGAAGCACAACCCAGATGCACATCATCCATCACTTACACCACCGACATGGGAGAACACATCTACCACCATGTGAAAAATGGCTCAGCAATTACATCACAACCAAGGGAGAACACATCAACCATGTGAGCAAAGTTTATGTGCATATGCATCTTCCAGACTCATCACTTCCCTTTGGAAGGAACCTCGATCTAAAGTGCACCAAGCCTCTCTCTGAAGTACTCAAACTCCACTCTGGCCAATGGCTTGGTCAATACATCTGCAACCTGCTCATCCGTCACAACATACTCTGCTTCGGCTGTACTCAGTGCTACACAGGACTACTTCCTGCTAAACATAAAGATCACACCTGATCCTATATGTAGCACTACCTGCCCAATCTAAATCAACATAACCCTGCAGGTTAAAATTTTGATTCACATCATACTTGAGCCCATAATCAACTGTACCCTTCAGATACCTCAGAATATGCTTTACAACAACCAGGTGAACACTCCTCGGATCCATCAAGAACTGGCTCAATGTGTTCACCGAAAAGCAAATATCTGGTCTCATGTTCGTCAGGTACATCAAGGACCCAATCATCTGATGATACATAGTGATATCAATCGGCTCAGATGAAGCATCACACAGAATCTTCAAGTTCAATGCCATAGGTGTGGCCATAACCTTGCAGTCCATCATCCCGAACCTCTTCAGGATCTCTACTGTATACTTCCCTTGTCCAAGGAAGATTCCATCTGTACTTTGCCACACCTCCATACCAACAAAATAGTGCATCATCCCCAAGTCCTTCATCTTGAACTCGGCTGCAAGCTTCTACTGCATTTCATTAATCAATCTATCATCTCTTGTTACGAAGAGGTCATCCACATACAATAAGAGTATCCCTGGATTGCCTACCTCAACCTTGTAGTAAAGGTTGGAATCCGCTTTACTCTTGGTAAAGCCCAAACTCGACAGAAAGCTGCCTATCCTACCATACCAAGTTCTGCACATATATGATTTCATATCATGTGTCTTAGAACCAAGTGGCTGTTCCACATACACTTCTTCTTCAACTACACCATTCAAGAAAGTTGTCTTGAAATCCATCTGGTGTATCTTATATTTCATCACTTTTATATTTCTCTATGCTGCCATTTGCAACATGCTTGATCTTGATAGATCCATATGGAAGTCATAACAAACTTCCCTTCAGGTCTTGGGACTACATCCCAAACATCATTCTTCATGATCGACCGATCATGGCATTCTTCCCATATCCTGGGAACTTCAATATCTTCAATAGATAATTTTTTTGTTGAACAAATGTTGTAGTTCTTCTTTTGTAGGTGATGATATACGATCTTTCCTACACAGTAAGTTAAATTGCATGATTAGAAAACATCTCATAGTTTTCAGAACAAATTCTTACACATAAAGAAATATGTCATACAGTCATGCAATTATCTTTAGCCAATGCTTCAATACAACATTTATCCATATCCCGTAACTTTCTAGATTCCTTCCAATCTCTACCAGAACATTGTTAAGAGTGTGCACAACTCCCAACATGTCAGCAAAGAGGTTTCATTCTAGATAAGTAGCAATGAAATGTTGTACAGTGCCATAGGCCACTTACCCATGTACATTAGTAGTATAATGCCCATCAATGCAACTATTCTAATATGCATAATACACAACCTAATTCTTAGGAGAATAAGCATATACATCATTGAATAACACTATTTAAGAAATGACAATTCAAATACTTATCTTTGTTTGTTTGCTGGGTGGACTCCCTCTGAATCTTTGCAACTCCATTCTGATGTGGATTGTGAGAAGTGGTCAACTTCCTCTGAATATCTGCATCCTTGCAGAAACTACTGAAGTGTGCTCCTTTGCTTTCTTGCAGGAACAACTGGAGTGTGCTCCTTCTTGAAATTTGCTTCCCGGATTACCTATCCTTGAACTTACATCCATCCTGAATCACTATGCATGCTTATTAGTATCATCATTGTGTTATCCTTGAGGTCTCATACATAACCACACATTTATTAGTATAATCGTAATACTATCAAAACATAATAATCTCAAGCATGTATAGTCAGGATCATTTCAAACACAGATAATAAACATTAGTATTCAAGGTTTCAAGGAAGTCTTCTTTTACTCATACATATTCTTATTTGATCATAGGACTCTTCTTGTTAGTTGAATCATCAATAAAGATAAGAGATATAATATGCATAAAACTCGTGATTATTCAAACCTATACCTTCATGATTCTTCTGGTTAGTCATATCATCAATTATGGTAAGAAACATAATATGCATACAACCATGACTGTTCAAACCTATGACTTCATGAAAAATCATTATCAACAACACAACAGTATAAGATCCTAACACAAGGTAGGATTCTAGCTTGATATAGGAAAAACATACCTGGATTAGCATGCTAGCTAGTTATGTCTAACATACTTGCATAATGTCTTCTGGTTCTCTTCAGTGACTTGTGCTAGTAACCTGCATGTCTCATAAGTTAACCATTGTAGATACAAGTTATACATACCTCATAAGTAGATATTCTATGTGATCCATGACAATGGATGAATCTTTGTCTTCATGTCACCATGATCATATGTTATTGAAGTAGAACATGATTCGTCTTTCTTGGTGTACCTTTTATGTTAGCAAACAACATAAACTTCATACAACACCATAATGCATTAGTACAATCATAAGTGTCAACACCCTAACCAATGAACATCTTCTATCATGCATTCATAATTTTTTTAAGGTGATACGACAAATCTAAAATCAAGATTGTACTAACTATAATAACAAAAAGACAAACATACCATAAATTTAATCATGAACAAATCTCGAAACATACCTCGATGAGTCATACTTGTTGAGATAACTTGTAATCTTCTTATGTAAGGCCTTAGCCTCATCTCCCTCTGAAATAGGAACTTCTTCACTTATGCAGGTGACCAATCCATCTTCTTCTAGGATTAACCCAATCCACTTGATTTGAAAGAAATGGACCTGGAGCTGGATTAGGATATGTCAGAGAAACCTCAAAAATTTAAACTTTCAATTTCAAACTTCCGAAATGATAGAAATATGTGCCTTGATGAGCTAATGAATCTGGTATATTCAGAATTTGAAAACTGCAAAGTTTCACCCCTCGAAATTGCCCTTTAGATTTCTGGATTCATTGGGGAGGACCCTGAATTAGGGTTTTAATTCTCGGAGCTTCACCCAACCAAGAGATTTGATTCAAATCTCTAAGCTTTGAATTTTCTGAGGAGCTTCTAGCCGTGGTCACAGATTTCCAAAATTCCAATTTTTGCAGAAGCCATAATTTTCCATCTTTCCGATCAAAGTCCTGAACTGGGGTTTGATCAAGCCTGGCCTTTTTCCCAACCAAAAATTATGATCTTGGTCTCTAAATTTTGATTTTGATGAGTAGCATTCAGTCGTGGTCTCCGATTACAAAAATTCCAAATTTCTCCAAAGCCCTAAATTTCGGAAGCCATGAATGAAGGTGCTCAAAAGTAATTCTGTTTTGACAAAAACATGTACCTGATTGTTTATGGTGTAACTCTGAAGTTTTCAATCCAAAGGGTCTGAAAACGTTTCTTGAGATAACCTGACCTGTTATCTTTCCATCCTGGTAGGTTTGACCTCAATTGGATTCTCTGAGAGAGATTTATGCCAAGTGTCGCAACGTGACCTATTTATGGGATAATACAAGAAAGCGAAATTGTACGGCGTGCCACATGTCACTAGTTCAACTTCGGCCTCTGAACATTTTTCCTGAGATATCCCGAATTTCTATCTTTCCATATCGATATGTATGACCTCAATTGGATTCTCTGAAAGCGATTTATGCCAAGTGTCGCAACGTGACATGTTTATGGTATAATACACGAGAGTGAACTTGTACGGTGTGCCACGTGTCACTAGTTCAACTTCGGCCTCTGAAAACCTTTCTTGAGATAGTACCGTCTGTGTACTACCTATCAATTTTTATGAAATTTCATTTGGAGCTTCCTAGCCCAAGCTATGACTTTTTTCCCAAGGTCACCTGATTTTGACTCAGATCTGGAAGAGGCAGAAACCCTATATTGTACAGATCATAAATCACAACGTACAATGAATTAGAGGTTTTCCTTTGGGCACAAGGTACATGGGGATCTGATCTTCGACCTATAAAAGTTTTAGATCTGAAAAATTTGCCAAAACGGATTTATAGCGAAAGTGCTATGATGACTGGATTTTGCTATATCAAGCCCTAGCATCGTAAGTGCAACAAGTGTCATACATGCCATATCATGCCTTCTTTCAGGCTAGCTCTGATACCATGTTAAATTTTCAGAATTTACTTCAATCTGATCTAGGATCTTAACTAAGAGAACAACATGTACATCAAATCTACATCATATCATTCATGGACACAATAATGCAAGCACACAGGAGACACAGAGTTTACTTGTGGAAAACCATAAAGGTGAAAAACCCCAATAACTTCCTCAGATATAGATAGAGAAATGATACAACCATAATACAAGAGATAGTCTTCTCCTAGCAGCAGAGCCTCCTCCTCCACAAGTGTGCCACTCTCCCAAGTGGGAGTGAGAGAATAGAATGTGTAAAATGAGAGAGACACACTCTCTATTTATACACTAACTTGACTTGACCTTTACTCAACTAGGTCAGCCTCAACTTAACCACTTAACATAATGTTGACTAGGCCGACCCCCACTAGAGTGGTATAATAACCCTTTGACCCACATGGCCGACCCCCCAATAGGGTGGTCTAATAACCCTTTGACCCACATGACTTATACAGGGCCGACCCAACAAGGTGGTCTAATAACCCATCAAGTATAAGTTACGACACTTATAATATAAATGACGACACTTGCATATAGAGGAATAATAACATCTCTATAGGAATACAATATACATATATGTGAAATACATTCTGAAGTTACATATACATCAACACTCAAGGTACTTTCACATTCCCTTGGTGATTTGTCCCTTGAAAGGAAGCCTAATCAAATAATTTTTATTCACTTTTTTCATTGTTTATTTATTGCTGCTGCATATGTTATAATTTGATTACTACCCATTACATCTCGAGGACCAACTTCAACACAGGGACCACAGAGTAGTGCTGAAGTTGATAGAGATCAAAATTATGCTATAAAATCTTTTATTGTTGCTTTAGCACTAGTAAGAAATTTGGATGGTAATTGTGATGAAATTTTGCTTTTGTAGACCATATTCCTAAATGTAAAGGTAACACAGGTGACTTTTATTTTCTATAGTGCAAGGTACTTATCTGTGATGTGATGCTATCAGTATTGCATAGAGAGAAATGAGGAATATTTTTATTTGGCATCCCACCACCCTTCCTTATACTGTGATGATGAACTTTCAGGTTATATTGGACGATTGTACATTTGAGTGAGATATGACAGGTTGTACCTTTGCAATGTCCCAAATTTGGAATTGGGTCACAATGGCCTATTCACATTGGCCATATTCATGGGAGTTTGTAAAATTGATGTTAAAGGTCAAATAATTGCCAAGGAGGAAAATTACTAGTTTCCTAGGTTTGGGGTGGAAGCTTTGGAATTTGGAATAATGGGGATAATAAATGATGTTTGAACATTAGAGTGGAATAATTATTTAATAAAGGAGCTAAACAAATATATACAAGTGAAAATCAAAGTGGCATTTGATCATGAAGACACATGGAGCAAGTGGGACCCACATATGGCTAGATTTCCTCACTACACTTGGCATCATTCTCTCACCAATTCGAATTCAAGGTGAATGGTAACATACTTGGAGAAGTACAAAAGTTATTATTCATGGCTTGACTCATCCAAGGTCGAAATATAGAGGAAGAGTAACTCCCATGGAAGAGGAAGAGGCAATTTGGAGCTAGTGAGACACTTGGGCTAGATTCCCTAGCTCTATGACAACAATGATGAAGATTCTATGACACCTACGACGCAAATCAGACCTGAAGGCTGACACATGACATATACGACATGTCAAGGCTAAAACTAGACTCCAAGAGGGCACTCAAGGGTGTTAGGGCAGCTAAGATGCTTCCACATGTGATTTGGTGGAAGTGGGAGACTAGAAATTGTTGTACAAGTGGCGTTCTTTGAAATATCTTCCCAACTTGAGTTGGCATGAGTCTCTTGGAAGGAATTCAACCCATGGAGGACATTATAACTTTATAAATGTCAATAACAAATCATGAAAGAAGCTTTTGATCATTTGTAGAATTTGCAATTGCATTTGTGAAGAGGGAGAGCTAGTGGATGACTAGTTGCTTGTCTTAGCCAATTTCGAGGGTGAACGATTCCCATCCAAGTTCGCAATTGGAAAGGCCATTCAGACCTTTCATTTGGAGCTTTAATGGAGTCTTTATTTGCAGGTGTAAGCTACAGGGTATTTCATGGTTTCTTCTATTGCAGCTCACTCCTTCAACCATTTCTAGTTTTGATGGCATATTCTTGATCCTTGAGGGAGGGCATTTTTGGTGAGCTATTGTACTATTTGGGAAAGCTTATAATGCCCCATTTATTTTTTAATATGACATAAATACTATGTTCTTCATCTCCAAAAAGTTTCATGTCGAAATTCCAAGTAGAAATGTATAAATCTCAATTTTAATGAAAGGACAGTGCCATTTCTCCACTACCTTGTTGTGAATCAATGTAATGCTAATGATTTCGAATGAATGGATGATTCTCTGATGAGTTTGTGATTAATGGACTGCCATGGATTTATTTTACAAGTTTCATGTACTGTACTTGATCATTTGAAGTATTTTTACTCAGTTTAATTGCATTGGGAGAAGAAATAGTGCCATTTCCCCAAGGGTCGAATTGGTGATTTTTGCAGTTGAATGGGAGAGGGTTGTAATAGATATAATAATCAATTAATGGTGCACCTGAGACCTTAATAAAATAATTAATACATTCCCTACCTTTGTTCAAAAATTTGAGTGGTTTTGGAGGCATTTGGGAAGCCATTTTCAGTACTTACCCAGGGGGATTTGAACCCCAAATTACTAGTAAAATTGCATACTTGGTCCAGAATCTTAAGAGAGTTTGCAGAGGTCTTTTGGTGGCGATATTTCATCTATGAAAATCATATTCAATTCCTAATATCATTAATACACCTTACTTGAATATTTGAAGGAATTTGGAGTCAAATTGGGACCTAGAGACCAATACTAGTCAAAGGGAAATCACTAGTAAAGTTACCTACATTGACCAGAATTGAAAGAGCATTTGTAGTAGTATTTTAAAGGCCCAAATGCATCCCTGAAACACATATTTATTTTCTAATATCATTCATATACCTTCTTAGAATATTTGGGATCATTTGGGGCAAATTTGGGACCTAGAGATCAAAACTAGTCAAAGGTCTAACTAGGGAAAAAAGTGAAAAATTGCCATTTTAATAAAATTCCTAACAAGGGACATTACAGTGGTATCATAGCATGGTATTGGCACCTAATGTGGGAGAACATTAATGAAGACTAGGAGTCAAAGAAATAAGCCACCACCCTTATAAACTGAAACTGGATGTACTTTAGTGAAATGGAAGAAGTGCATTCATTGGTCAACATGAGTAAGGATGATAAAGGAACCTTAGAGGAGAATGAGGCATCTAGAAAATTACTTAAACCATCCTTTGAAGACAAGTGGAGGCAATACTTTCAATAGTTCAAATTGTTGCTTAGTGAACTTGGAAGCAACTTGGAAAAAATAATGAGCAATGGTTCTCTTTTCAAGGAAAAGGATGAAATAATTTATGTCACAAACGAGGAACCTAATGTAATTGTGGAACATGAGATACATGTTGATATGTAGGTTCTTGAATATGCTACACTAAAACAAGAAGAAGGACAAGCACTTGTCCTTGTTCAGAGGGATTATGAGTTTCCTCATGGAGAGAATTGCAAATCCTTGGAGGAGGCACATGATCTCACAATAGTTGGACCAACCAATTATGGAGAGGATGAATTAAATATTTCAATGGGTAAGAGTTGTAAGGATTTAAGGTTGGTTCATAATTCCTCACCCCCTACTTCTTTTTTAGCCATATCAATTGGGGATGAAAATTGGGTGAAAGGTTTTTTTCTAATGGTGCCACATGAGGGGTATGTAACTCCTACCTCTCATTTTGAGGATGACATGAATAGAGCACCTCATTATTTACATTTGAAGCACAATATTTTTTTTCCTTGTGATGATACATATCTTCATGGACACACTTATGATGTTCACTTGAGTCACTTGAAGACTCATGATCTTTCTTGCTCCTTTCTTAGTTCAATTGATGTTGGAGGAACTTCATTAACTATGTGGATGAAAGAATACAGGACTTATTGTTTTGATGCATCTTACATATTTTTGGAGCAGCATTATAGGACATGGGATAGTCACCTATGTCATTGGATCAGATTTGATTGTTCACTCGATGCTTGTATGCACTTGAAAAATGATGGTCTACTTATTTGGAGGTACAAGCACTTTCATGATTCTTTCATGAATCATCTTCTCGATGTACATTTTCCTTATGTTGTTATGTACTTTAACGATATATATTTTGCACTTAAGATGTTTGGAAGAATGCATACAATAAAATGGGATCTAGGAATCCTCTTATCTAATGGTGTGGGTTGGAGAGCACTCTTAATTGTGCGGTGCAATACAAGCAATGGGACCCTGGAATAATTTTTATCTCATTGGTTTCAAATTTTTTGGGGAAACAAGCAGTATGGGAGATGGATTTACCAATTAATAAAGTGATTTTTATCAGAGTAGTGCAGCAGCAAGCATGGTGGTTCCTCTCTAGAATCTTCATGGAAACTCAAAGACTCAAGGTTGGGCAATTCAATGGCAACTTCAAATAATTATACAGGAAGCAGGTTCTTCAACACCCATGTTTGAAATTGCTTGAGGACAAGCAATATTGGGAAGGGAGGATTTTTCATGTCCCAAATTTGGAATTGGGTCACAATGGCCTAATCACATTGGCCATATTCATTAGAGTTTGTAAAATTGATGTTAAAGGTCAAATACTTGCCAAGGAGGAAAATTACTAGTTTCCTAGGTTTGGGGTGGAAGCTTTGGGATTTGGAATAATGGGGATAATAAATTATATTTGAACATTAGAGTGGAATAAAAATTTAATAAAGGAGATAAATAAATATATACAAGTGAAAATCGAATTGGCATTTGATCATGAAGACACATGGAGGTAGTGGGACCCACATATGGCTAGATTTCCCCACTACACTTGGCATCATTCTCTCACCAATTCGAATTCAAGGTGAATGGTAACATACTTTGGGAAGTCAAAAAGGTATTATTCATGGCATCACTCATCCAAGGTCAAAATATAGAGGAAGAGTAACTCCCATGGAAGAGGAAGAGGAAATTTGGAGCTAGTGAGACACTTGGGCTAGATTCCCTAGCTCTATGACAACAATGATGAAGATGCTATGACACCTATGACACAAATCAGACCTGAAGGCTGACATATGACATATATGACATGACAGGGCTAAAAATAGAATCCAGGAGGGCGCTCAAGGGTGTTAGGGAAGCTAAGATGCTTCCACATGTGATTTGGTGGAAGTGGGAGACTAGGAATTGTTGTACAAGTGGCGTTCTTTGAAATCTCTTCCCAACTTGAGTTGGAATGAGTCTCTTGGAAGAAATTCAACCCATGGAGGACATTAGAACTTTATAAATTTCAATAACAAAGAATAAAAGCAGCTTTTGATCATTTGTAGAATTTGCAATTGCATTTGTGAAGAGGGAGAGCTAGTGGATGACTAGTTGCTTGCCTTAGCCAATTTTGAGGGTGAAAGATTCCCATCCAAGTTGGCAATTGGAAAGGCCATTCAGACCTTTCATTTGGAGATTTAATGGAGTCTTTATTTTCAGGTGTAAGCTATAGGGAATCTCATGGTTTCTTCTATTGCAGCTCACTCATTCAATTATTTCCATTTTTGATGGCATATTCTTGATCCTTGAGGGAGGGTGTTTTTGGTGAGCTATTGTACTCTTTGGGGGAGCTTATATTGCCCCATTTATTTTATAATATGACGTAAATACTCTGTTCTTCATCTCCAAAAA
Source organism: Larix kaempferi (assembly GCA_027924585.1). Taxonomy (NCBI): domain Eukaryota; kingdom Viridiplantae; phylum Streptophyta; class Pinopsida; order Pinales; family Pinaceae; genus Larix; species Larix kaempferi. Next base: position 1,216,682 of record BSBM01000614.1, on the reverse strand, counting down.
TTTTCAGGTAGAAATTCCAAGTAGAAATGTATAGATCTCAATTTTAATGAAAGGACGGTGCCATTTCCCCACTACCTTGTTGTGAATCAATGTAATGCTAATTATTTCGAATGAATGGATGATTCTCTGATGCATTTGTGATTAATGTATTGCCATGGATATATTTTACAAGTTTCATGTAATTTACTTGAGCATTTGAAGTATTTTTACTCATTTTAATTGCATTGGGAGAAGAAATAGTGCCATTTCCCCAAGGGCCTAATTGGTGATTTTTGTAGTTGAATGGGAGAGGGTTGTAAAAGATATAATAATAAATTAATGGTGCACTTGAAAACTTAATAAAATCCTTAATACATTCCCTACCTCTGTTCATAAATTTGAGTGGGTTTGGAGGCATTTGGGAAGCCATTTTCAGTACTTACCCAGGGGGATTTGAACCCCAAATTACCAGTAAAATTGCATACTTGGTCCAGAATCTTAAGAGAGTTTGCAGAAGTATTTTGGTGGCCCTATGTAATCCCTGAACATCATATTAAAGTCCTAATATCATTCATACACCTTCCTTGAATATTTGAAGGCATTTGGAGTCAATTTGGGACCTAGAGACCAATACTAGTCAAAGGGAAATCACTAGTAAAGTTACCTACATTGACCAGAATTGCAAGAGGATTTGCAGAAGTATTTTAAAGGTCCAAAGGAATTCTTGAAATAAATATTTATGTTCTAATATCATTCATATAGCTTCTCAGAATATTTGGGATCGTTTGGGGCAAATTTGGGACCTAGAGATCAAAACTAGTCAAAGGTCTAACTAGGGAAAAAAGTGAAAAATTGTCATTTTAATAAAATTCCTAAAAAGGGACATTACAACCTTCCCCACCTTGATTGAGCTATGATTGGTCTTGTGGTACCTTATATTTCACTTGTGTTTAATGGGGTCATTTACCCTCCTTGAGTAACTTTTTTAAAACCACCTTGTTGAAGTTTTGTTCTTATAGAGTACTATGGTTGTTTGGCTACATTTGGAGCATACCCTTGGTTCTAAGGGTCATGGGTCTTCGAATACCCACACCTATGTTATGACCATTGATTATATTTTATTATTTTATGACAATTGTTTATATTTGTACCCACACTTGAGATCTAATTTTTTGTTTAATGTTGACTTGGAGATCTTCAACTATACCTCTCTTATTGTTATATGATCAATATGTTTATTTTATTACGTGTTACTGATTTAGTTATTAAATACTTGTTGTACTTATTAAATTTGACCATTGGGGTTTAGAGGTTATGGTTTATTCATGATAATGATTACATTTAAAGGGATTATGGGTTATAGGATTTTATGCTCATAGGTTTTCTAGGATATAATGATTACTAGTTAAGAGTGTTAGTGTTTACATGTTATAGTGGTTAGTTGCTATAGTTAGGTGTTTTAAGGGTTTTAATACTTAGGTTTTATAGCGATCAAAGGTAAATGTTGATAATTATTAATTAATATGGTAGGGGTTAATGGTTATAATACTTATATTTCAAGGCTTATTCAATCTAGGGATTACAAAGGATTACAAGTGACAAGGATTAAGGATTAAAATTCTTAAAGGTTGATCCTTGAGAGGGATTAGGGTTGATAGGGTAAGGAGTTAGGAATTGTATGGGTTGGTGTTTATTATGATTTGGGTTGTAGAAATCAAAGTATAGGTGTTCAATTTGATGAGGATTAAAGGGTAATTTTAATAAGGGTTACTAGTTAGGGGTGATAGTTCTTATAAATTAATGCTTAGAAGTTTTCAAGTAATAATAATTAGGGTTTATATGTGATGTAGTTTATGGGTTAAACGGGTTCAAAGATAATGGATTATGGGTTATAAGGGTTATTAGTTAAATCTATATGGGTTAGTCATTATCATTTGTAGTGGTTAGAAATTATGCTTGTGGTTTATAGTCTTTGTGGATAATGTGTGATCTGTAAATAAGGTCAATGGATGTAAGGGATTTAATAGGGTTAACATGTTATAGGTATTTGGAGTCGGGGTTTTAATAGCTATAGTTTTGAAGTGATATTGATTATAGGTGATAGGGATTAAGGGTTTACAATTTGTATTAATTATGAGTTATAGGTTATAATTATTATAGATTATATGCATAAGGGATTACGGGGTAATTATATAGGGTAAAAATTGAGAGGTTTTATGTGACATGGGTAAGAGTTAGGGGTTATCTATTTTAAGGGATAGGTATTAGAGGGTTTAAGGGTTAAGGATTATAGGATACATGGAAGAGGTGATATAGGTCTAGGTTTAAGCGTTATATTCACTATTACATATGGGCAGATTGTTCCACGAAATATTTCTACGTTTTCAACATTTGTGGGTTAAAAAAATGAATTTTTATATTTTTTGTTTTTCACATTGATAAGGACTTCACCTGCGACCTATGTTTAGTCACAAGGCTACCACCTTCAGGCTTGAAGTGCAGCTGACAATGGAAGACACAAGTGTAGTTTATTACCAACATGCAAATTTAATTTGACCTTTCAATTCCCATCGCCATTTCCTCTCATACGACGTCCCACAACCATTTCTCTTGACACCTACTCTTAATTCATTATGTATGCATTTCACTATGTAATCGACTCAGATTCTCACTTCGTTTTCCCTCAATTAGTTTATCAATTCAATATGATCCAGACCCGTCATCCCAGGAGTGCTACCAGCAATCTTGAGTTTCATCCTAACAGCGGTGACGATTCATGGTGTTATGTTTCCCTTCGGCTGTAATATGGAAAACTCAAAGTTCACTATGAAGGTTTGTCTGACAAATTAGATGGTTTGGGTTCCATTACCCCGGTGCCATTCAGTGACACTTTGAGGAATTGCTCCTGGGGCACAAAACCCAAACCATCACATTTGTTAGACAAACCTTCATAGTTAACTATGAGTTTTCCATATTGCAGTCGAAGGGATTAAACATAATACCATGAATCGTCACCATTGCTAGGATGAAACTCAAAACCGCTAGAAACACTCCTCAGATGACAGGCATGGGTCATACTAAATTGATAAACTAATTGAGGGAAAACACAGTGATGGTTGCATAGTGAAATGCATATAGAATGAATGAAGAGTGGGTGCCAAGAGAAATGGTTGTGGGACATCGTATGAGAGGAAATGGCAATGGGAATTGAAAGGTCAAATTAAATTTGCATGGTGGTAATAAACTACACTTGTGTCTTCCATTGTTAGTTGCACTTCAAGCTTGAAGGTGGTAGCCTTGGGACTAGACATAGGTCGCAAATGAAGTCCTTATCAATGTGATTGTAAGGCACTCTTTGAAGGTGAAGTCCACAATTTTAAGTCTTTTTCCTCATTTGCATACCTTTTTGTAAGACAATAAGGAGGGCAGTGGCATCAACATTGAAAATGGTTTCCATCCAAACCTATCAAGTGTACTTTTAGGTTAGCAGTATTCTTGACTCCGAACAGTAGCAGTTGTTTGGCCATTTTGACCCTGTAAATCCTTCGATTTGCAAGATGAAAATGACCAAACAGTTGCTACAGTTCGGAGAAAATAATATTGCTGACCTAAAAGTACACTTGATAGGTTTGGATGGAACAGATTACTGTGGACATCTATGCTGTCATATTTTTGGTTTAATGTTGACGTGGAGATCTTCAACTATACCTCTCTTATTGTTATATGATCAATATGTTTATTTTATTACTTGTTACTGATTGAGTTATTAAATACTTGTTGTACCTTCCCCACCTTGATTGAGTTATTATTGGACTTGTGGTACCTTGTTTTTGACTTGTGGTTAATGCGGACATTTACCCTACATTTTTTTATACCACCTTGTTGAATTTTTGGTCTTATAGAGTACTTGACTTTTATCACCTCTTATCAGTTGTGGTGTGCTAATAATCACTTCTCTTCTGCTGAGACTTGGTTGAAGTTTATAATTTTTGTGACTTTATTTATGTTGAGTTATGTACTATGCTTAACTGTCATTGACCTAATCAACTCCAGTCATTTCTCTCTCTCTTGTTTGTACACACCCTCTTGTAGGGTCAGCTGGTTCCTAGAAAAGACTAGCCTCTCCGAGGCACAAACAGTCTTTTCTAAAAGTAACACTTATGAGTATATTTTCAAGAATAGTTTCACACCTAGGTTGGTATCTTCAACTATATCTCTCTTTTTGTTATATGATATATATGTTTATTTTATTACATGTTACTGAATATTAGTTTATCATTTTAGTTTGCTTGTCAGTGTAACTTATTATAATTTGTTGATATGGCAGTTTTGAATATACCAAAGAGCATGTGTTAATAACTTATGGGTTGTACATTTGGAGTTCTTGGTTACAAGAGGTAAGTATGCATGTGAAACAACTTGGGTATCATTTGGGGTGTCATGTGATTAACCATATATCCCTTTTTTGTTAGTATCCTAATCTTATGATTCCTGTGTAAACACGGGTATCGATTACCATATCACAGTGTTTAAGATGTTGATTTCCTTAAGTTGTAAGAATTTGAGAAGGAAAATAAAGATGATGGGTCAGCTTAAGTAATTAAGTATTGATTTCATGGGATAGAGTCTTCTTTTTTAACGCAAGGGAAATACTGCAATGTTCCTGCAACTTAGAACAAAAACTGTATTTTTCTGCACTTAGATTTTGATGTGTTTTGAAGAGTCTTACCCATATCCAGACAATTCTTGAGAACCTGAAGTTCTAGAAACACATAAAATGCAATATCAGAGTATGTTGTCTATTTTATATTTGCATTGTAAGGTTTAAGATGTAGAAATGCTCAAACTAAAATGATATTATATGTTTCTTGTGGAATGGGAGAGGTCCTGTAAGCAATTCAAAATTTCAAATGCCAATAACCTCGCTTTCCTCTACTAGTAACCTCCGCTAAAAACCCTAGTGTCTTATAAGAGAAAACCCTAGCAATTTGTAAGATAAAACTCTCTAAGAACATCCAAGAAAAATATCTCTTATAATTGTCTTCTCCTAAGGTTTACATCACAGACCCAAGTGTCTTTCTTACTACAAGACTTATCTAAGACAATTACAAATATAGAACAAAGTACAATGATGATGTGTGATAAAAAAATATATCTTTTCCTTTTATATACAACATGTGAGGGAGGATAATATAAAACATGGAGTTACTTGAATTAACCAACAAGTTTTTCTCAATTTTAATTTCCAAGTGTCCTCATGCAAGGTATTCCTCCTCTAATTGTGTGGCATGCTACCCCTCCAATGACATGAGGCCTTGAACTAGTGTTGAAGTCCATGTTTCAACATGTTGCACATGGATATTTTCTTTTGGAGGTCTGTGTAGTAGATGTTGATGTCTTTTCTTTCATGGAGGTTCATCTTTTTAGGGAATCACTACACATATGGAAACATTGATATTTTATATCCATGCATTGTCTTTTTATGCATTCACATATTTGGGGGCAGGACACATTATTAAGTGTCTAGTTTTTTTCTATTAGATAGGAGTGTTATACACATTGGGTGGTGGATTAAATAGATGCATCCACACATGTCCTTGCATGCTTTTGAGAGAAAAACCCTTCAACTAAGGGTTTCCTAATGTTTTTTTTGTTTATATTTGGTTTTTCATTTGTATCCTGGAGGAGGATCACTCCCATTGTACATATCTTAAGGGTGTTCCATCGTTATGACTTTATGAGTAGTTTTACTTGGTCATAATGCCCAAATTGGGGTTTAATGGACATTCTTTGAGGGAATCCTTGTTTTAAGAGTTTGTATTAATAGCCATTTCCCAGTTTGCACACATATATATGCAGATCCAATCTATATGGGATTGATTATCATGATTATAGGACTGCTCACATTTTGTCAGCGCACATGTTGAGGTGCTCCTATTTTTAGGAGTTGTTATAAAAAGTAGTGGATTTTTTTTGGCATATATATCCATGATATATTGATTGTAGGGGCACATAATGGATATCCTCCACAAGGATATTACAATCCAGTATCTATCCAAAACCCTAGATACGGAAAACCAAGAAAACTCTAGATACAGAAAACCAAGAAAACCCTAGCTCACACCAAGGATCTCCAACAATCATGCATCACACAATCATGTCCTCCAAGGAATATGCCTCCTTTTATTCTTCTCTTATTCGAGTACAACCTAGAGATTCATCCCTTATACAAAAATTCTCCAACTTTTCAAGTCCTATCTACCTCTTGATTAAGTCGACATTTTCTTGCAATGCTTGAATCTCACCAAAATGTAGCTTCACATCTGGGGACATGGCCTTAACAACAAGTTTTTAATAATTTTTTAATCTCAATAAATACATGCACAATTTAATAATTATCTTAAAGTCAACAAGTTTTCCAATATAAATTTCCTTCAAAGAAGTTTATATGTCTTGTTCGTGAGAAAACGATCAGCTTCCCTTATCTTAATTTTCTTGGAGAATCTTCAAGCATTCTTATTTCCAACCTTCATACTTTTCTGCAATATAGAGTAATCCTATCGTTGGATTTGAAACATACAGCTCAAACCATGTTGAGTCACTCCAAATGGAAGGTTAAGGTTTTGAGGGAGAATGAACTACATAAAACACTCTTAATAAAGATATGAAACACAATCTAGATTTGTGTAAGGGTGATGGATTTGCTAATGAAAACTACACCAAATTTTTAGATTGCGGAAGGTTTGTGTGTCTCTTGGTTCTCAAATATTCAAAAGACACCTGCATTTAGCTCCCATGCACATCTTTTCAAACATTGTACTCCGAGTATAAACAATCCTCACAACAACAGAAACCACAAGTGTTTGACAAGATTATTGTCGAACATTTAAATGACCAAAACACATCCAGATTCTTAAAAAAATTTAGAGGTTTTGAGTCTTGACTGACAATAGAGATTTAATGCACTTTGAATGTTTACAATACAAGTCATATTGCCTTTATATTTATACAATATATATTTCTTGTGTGGTATTGTTTTCACTATATGACATATGAGTTATTTTCCTATTAATTTTATTATGTTTTAGTCTTTGAGAAAGTGATGTCTGTAATTTGAATCTTTGGCATTTTCTTTCTTATTATCCAATAGGCAATATTGTACCAGAAAATTGGAGAAGAAGCCTTCATGCTTCAAATTCTAGCCTTGTGAGTCACAATCTACTCAAACGGGAATGCGTGAATATATTTCCAAGTTATATGTGTAGGTGTATAGTTTAACATGTGGATGGTTGTTAGCCTCACACATTGTTTAATTGCCATTTGCAGTGTGAAGTATTCCCGGTTGAATGTGGACGAGTCAGAAACACACTTTGTGCGTCTGTTAGGTGATCAGACATTTGAAACTATTTCATCATATCAACTTGATGCTTATGAAAATGGGTGTTCCATCCTCAGTTGTTCATTTTTTGATGACAACAATGCCTGTTATTGCATTGGGACAACATATGTCTTGCCTGAGGAGAACGAACCTAACAAGGAAAGCTCTGAAACTTATGTTTCTTATTTTATAAAATCACTCATGCTTGCTCTTCTAATTCTCCCATTTTTGTTGAAATATTGTAACTTCAAAGAATATTATATTTGTACTTTATTATTCTGGAGATGTTTCATTCCTCCGTGAATATCTTATTGTATATCCGGAGATGTTTATTCCTCTGTCTGAATGTGGTAACTTGGGTTATTATACTTCCGTAGTGGGGGTCGTCCCTGTATGTGTTATGTGGGTCAAAGGGTTGTTATACCACCCTAGTGGGGTAATCCCAATCAGTGGTAGTGGGGTGTTTAACCCAGTGGTAAAGTTGGGGCCAACCTAGTTAATAAAAAGTACAAGTCGGAGATGTGTATAGATAGAGGAGGTGTGTTCCTCATTATACACACACTTCCCTCACTTGAAATGTAGCACACTTGTGAGAGAGAGGTCTGCTATCGTGGAGGAGGATATCATGTCTTTGGTTTGCATCTTTGTATATTACTGGTCATCTATATTGAGGAAGCTTTGCTAGGTTTTCTACCCCATGAGGGTTTCCTAGGATGAATCTGTGTCTCTTATGTTTATGCTGTGATTATTGTTTATTCAGTGATCCTGTATATGATATTATTGTGAAATGGAATGTAATGCTACTTTTTCTATATTATCATATTGAATCTTAACATGGTATCAGAGCTCACCTGAAGGAAGGCAATGTATGGCACTTACGACACTTGCTTCAATTGCGACAATTTTAAGGTTTGGGTTTTATAAAGAAAAAACCCATCATCGTGGAACTTTCGCTATAAATCCATTATTACAAAGGTTCAGGATCTGAAAAGTTTACAGGTCGCAGATAACATCCCCAGGTACCTTGTGTCCAAAGGACACCCTCATATTCATTGTACTTTGTGATTTATGATCAGTACAAGTTAGGGTTTCTTCCTCTTCCAGATCTTAGTCATAATTAGGCGACCTTGGAAAATAGGTCATAACTTGGGCTAGGAAGCTAGGAAGCTCCAAATGAAATTTCATAAAAAGTTATAGGTAGTACACAGACTGTACTATCTCAAGAAACATTTTCAGAGGCCGAAGTTGAACCAGTGACATGTGGAATGCCGTACAAGTTCGCTCTCCTATTTTATCCCATAAACCGGTCACGTTGTGACACCTTGCATAACTCTCTCTCAAAAAATCCAATTGAGGTCAGACCTATCGGGATGGAAATATGATAGGTCAGGATACCACAGAAAAATTTTTCAGATCCCATGGATTGAAAAGTTTGGAGTTACAGGAGAAACAATTAGGTACATATTTATGTCAAAACAAAATTATTTTTGGAGCACCTTCATTCATGGCTTCCGGAATTTAGGGTTCTGGAGAAAGTTGAAATTTTTGGAATGGGAGTACACGGCTGAATGATACTCAGGAAAATCAAAATTTAGAGACCAAGATCAAATTTTTTGGTTGGGTAGAAGACTGGGCTTGATCAAACCCCAGTTCAGGATTTTGATCAGAAAGATGGAAAATTAGGGCTTCAACAAAAGTTGGAATTTTTTAAGTTTGTGACGACGGCTGGAAGCTCCTTAGAAAAATAAGAGTTTAGAGCCTTGGATCAAACCTTTTGATTGGGAAGAAGGGTGGGCTTCATCAAACCCTAGTTCAGGATCCTGTCTAGAAGATCCCGAAGTTTCGAAGGCAATTTTGAGGGGTCAAATTTTGGAGATTTCAAAATTGAAGTATGCTAGTTTGATTAGCTTAGCAAGACACATCCTTTCATGCATTCAAAAGTGTGAAAGTCAAAATTTGAATATTTAGGGTTTCTATGACAAACCCTAATCGAGCTCCAGATCCAGTTTCAGGGGGAGATGAGGCTAAGGCCTTACATAAGAAGACTGGAAGAAGTCTCGACAGGTATGACTTAAGGATATATAGGTATGTCTTGAAATCTGATTCTTGATTAAGTTCATAATATGTTTGTCTTCATATTATTTAGGTTAGTACAATCTCGATTAATGTTAGAATTGTCTTATCACCCTAATAAAAGTATGAAGGCATGTGAATGATAGAAGACATTCATTGTTTAGGGTTATATTATTGTACTAATGCACTCTGGTGTTGTATGAGGTTGATGTTGTCTGCTAACAAGATATAGGTACATCACGAAAGACAAATCAAGTTCCATGACCATGACAACATGAAGATAAAGACTCATCCATAATCCTTGATCACATAGAAGCTCTACTTACGAGGTATGTATGACTTTGTTCTACTATGCTTAACCTATGAGATATCCAGGTTCTAGCATAGGATCTCTAAATCATTGAAGAGAACAAAGAAGATATTGTTTAGATGTGCTAGACATAACTAAGCAGGTTTACTAACCCAGGTATGTTTTCCTATGTCAAGTTAGAATCTTACCTTGTGTTAGGATCCCTTATATAAGTATACTTGGTATGATTGGTTATGATTATTCATAAAGTTAGAAATGTAAGTAATCAAGAGTTTATGCATATTATGTCTCTTATCTTGATTGATGATTTAACTGACCTAAATAATCCTATGATCAAATAAGAATATGCATGAGTAAAAGAAGACTTCCCTGAAACCTTGAATACTAATGTTTATTAGCTATGATCATGACTATACATATTCAAGATTATTTAGAATTATAATGTTTTGATAATATTGAGATTATACTAATGAATGTTTGTGTATGAGATCATAAGGATGACACTAGTGCACACTTGAGCATGCACAGTGGTACAAAATGAATAGAAGTTGAAAAGTCATATAGGAGATCAAGTGGGAGGCAACCACACAAACATAAAAGATAAGTATTTGAGTTGTTATTTGAAATAGTAAATGATATTGCTTATAATAGGTTGTATGCATATTTGTATTCCTAGAATACATCATGCTGAGTGTAAACAATTTGAACAGTATACTACTAATATGCATATGATTGGTAAGTTGGACAAACATTCCATTGTTGCTTGTCTAGAATGAAACCTCTTTGCTGACATGCTGAGAGTTGTGCACACTCTCGATAGTATGTTCTAGTAGAGATGGAAGGCATCTAGATAGCCACTGTATGCATATAGGATATGGAAAAGTGTTGTGCCAAAGTATTGGTCAAGATAGTTGCATAACTATGTAAATGATATCTATGTGCATAATAGGTTATCATGTCAACATGATTTCATGATTATGAAGTATTACTAATCATGTACTTAATTTTTATTTGTAGGAAAGATCATGAAGAATGATGAACACCGAACAAGTGATGGATGTTCAACAAGAAGATTTACAAATCAAACAAAATATAGAAGGCTCGTGGCTAGAAGATTCTCTTAGAAAGAGGAAGAGAATCATGACAAGATGTTTGCTCCAAGTGCCTCGATAAGACCATTCTCTTAATGGTCTAATTAAATAAGAAGAGTGAATCGGGTTTTGTATGGGTACCCAAGATCGATAATCAAAGGATGAGCTTAATGATCACCATGGGTGATGTGGATCTCAACCTTTGCTACAAGGTTGAATATGGTTTCTATACACAGATGACATGGATGCAAGAAGGAACTCACCACAAAGTTTGAATGATATTGAGGTTCATATCAGTAGACCCATCTGACGAGAGATGGCATAGATAGATGGCTACATAAATGAAAATGAAAGATCTCAGATTGATGCATTACTTCCTAGGTCTGGAAGTATGGCAAGGCTCAGAAGGAATCTTTATCAACCAGGGAAAGTATGCCGAGAAATATTAAAAGGACTTGATGTGTTGGAATGGTCACTCTCATGGATTCCAACTTGAAGCTGTTAGCGGATGACTCATCAGAGTTAGTGTATATAACTCTGTACAGACAAATTATTGGGTCATTGATGTATCTGACGTATACCAGGCCGGATATATGCTTTGTTGTGAAACACCTTGAGACAGTATCTAGTGGAGTTCACCTAATAGTTGCAAAGCATGTGATGAGGATATCATGACTTCAGATGGCTACACAGATGTTGATTGGGAAGAAAGTGTATCAGACAGGAAGAGCACATCGAGAGGATTTTATTGTCTGGGATCGGCCATGATCTCATGGTTTAGCAGGAAGTAGTCTAGTGTGGCCCTCAGCATAGCTGAAGCGGAATGTATATATATAATTTCTTTCTCTGCTAGTTGTGAAGCGGTACGGCTGTTTGACTTAGAGGTGGACTCAACTGTGATCCTATGTGACAAACAGAGTTGTATCAAGATGGCAGAGAATCCAGTGTTCCATGATAAGTCAAAGCACATAGAGATCTAACATTTCTATATACAAGATATGGTGCAGAAAGGAACTATAAAGTTCGAACTTGTAACAAGTTGCCGATGTACTAACTAAACCTCTACCTCAAATGAACAAGTTACCGATGTACTATTCAAACCTCTACCTCAAGTAAAGTTTGAGTACTTCCGAGACAAGCTTGGTGTAGTTCATAAGGACCCTCCTTGAAAGGGAGAGTGATGTAGTCACTTATGATGAGATTGCTTGCATCGACAGTGAGGTCGATGATGTGGATACCTATATTGGTGATGCCAACAGATAGGTTGGTGTATTGTCCTTAGACATGATCTAAGTTGACAAGGGGATTGCATCATCCTTGAACACATGTTCTAAAAATATCCGTAGACATATGTCTCCAAGAAAGAAGAGGTATTGCATCATCCTTGAACACATGTTCTAAAAGGATCCGTAGACATATGTTTTCGAGAATGAAGTCCTTAGTGGACAAGTGGGGCTTGTATCATCCCTGGAATTTAGTCCTAAAGAGAGTCGTAGACATGTGTCTTCGAAAATGAAGTCCTTAGTAGACAAGTGGGGATTGTATCATCCCTGGACTTCAGTCCTAAATACAACCGTAGACATCTGTCTTCGAGAATGAAGTCCTTAGTGGACAAGTGGGGATTGTATCATCCCTGGACTTCAGTCCTAAAGAGAGCAGTAGACATGTGTCTTCGAGAATGAAGTCCTTAGTGGACAAGTAGGGATTGTATCATCCCTGGACTTCAGTCCTAAAGAGATACGTAGACATATGTCTTCGAGAATGAAGTCTCTAGCAGACGTGATAGGACTACATCATCCCTGAGCACTTAGTTCAAAATGTATGTGTGTGGATTAAATCATCCTTGGACATAGTCCTAAATTAATGGTGTGGATTAAATCATCCTTGGACATAGTCCTAAATGAATGGTGTGGATTAATCATCCTTAGACTATAAATCCCGTAATTTCGAAAGGAAGGATTGTCTTAAAAGAGATTGAGTATGGATTAATCATCCTTAGACCGTAAATCCCGTAATTTCAAAAGGAAGGATTGTCTTAAAAGAGATTGAGTATGGATTAATCATCCTTAGACCGTAAATCCTGTAATTCCGAAAGGAAGGATTGTCTTAAAAGAGATTGAGTATGGATTAATCATCGTTAGACCGTAAATCCCATAATTCCGAAAGGAAGGATAGTCTTAAACATGATTGTGATGAGATTGATCCCATAATTCTGAAAGGAAGGATCATGTGTATTGCAGAGTATGCTGCTATTGTGTATACTTGACTGATGAGGATACTTGTATTGATATTGATGATATGTATTGATGAGGATATCTATTGATGAGGATACTTGTATTGATGATATGTATACTTGTATTGATGAGGATACTTGTATTGATGATATGTACTTGTATTGATGAGGATACTTGTATTGATGATGTGTATACTTGTATTGGTGTGGATAATAATACTAATGGTCTAGATGACGATGCTGATGATCGTGTGATGACGATGATGATGATCGTGTGATGACAATGTCGATGATCGTGTGATGATGATGCTGATGATCATGTGATGACGACACTGATTATCGTGTGATGACGATGTTGATGATCGTGTGATGACGATGCTGATGATCGTGTGATGATGATACTGATGATCGTGAGGATCCAGATCTTGATGTTGTTGTAGCTGTTCGAGTGCTGCAGAAGATAAAGACTCAGTACGGAAGATGTTGATGTTACAGTATTGAAGATGTTCAAGTAACTGCTTGAGTTACGGATGATGTTGAGAAAGCTTCCAATGATTTATAGATGTATCATGTATGATGTTGATGACTCCTTGCTCGAGCAGATGTTGTTATAATATCCTTCTTGTTAAGGGGGAGTGTTGAAATATTGTAACTTCAAAGAATATTATATTTGTACTTTATTATTCCGGAGATGTTTCATTCCTCCGTCAAGATCTTATTGTATATCCGGAGATGTTTATTCCTCCGTCTGAATGTGGTAACTTGGGTTATTATACTTCCCTAGTGGGGGTCGGCCCTGTATGTATTATGTGGGTCAAAGGGTTGTTAGACCACCCTAGTGGGGTCGGCCGAGTCAGTTGTAGTGGGGTGTTTAACCCAGTGGTAAAGTTGGGGCCGACCTAGTTAATATAAAGTACAAGTCAAAGATGTGTATAAATAGAGGGGGTGTGTTCCTCATTATACACACACTTCCTGTTGGCTTGGTTTTGCAACCAAGCTTAGTGCAATGGGAACCTATCAACAAGTGATAGCAGTTTCAAATATTGAAAGCAAAAACAATTATAAATCTAAATCTAAATATAAACTAGCATGTACATATAACAAATAAAATTTTTTGAAAACAATTTAAGAACAAGAAATAAAAGAATGAGTACTTTGTATTAAGATACCTCAAATGGTGAGGATTTGTGTTGAGCAACTTCCAAGGTGAGTAGCTCCAAGCTCCAAAGGTCTCTTCTCCGAGATTGCTACAATGGTCAAGAACTCATGAGAGATTTTGACAGCATGAGGATAGGATGATGGATGGATGGAAAGTGAGGAGACCCTACCACCTTTTTATAGTTTTTGGTGGTGGGGAATACCATTATGGTTTTGAGGAAACCAATGGTATTGACCAACATGGTTTAGGTACCTTTTCCCTCCTTTTTCCTTTTCTGAATATTTTGAATATTTTTATTCCCTTTTTAATATTTTTGGGACTTTTGGACCCTTTTTGAGGGTTTTTTATGCTTTTTGAGGAAAAATATTCATTTTGAGGGGAAAAAGGGGTGTATTATGGTCTTTTGGTGACCTTTTGATGGCTTTAGAGGCTCAAATGGTGGAAAAGTGGACAAATGGGTCATGTGAATAAGGAAATGAGCTAGTGAGCACTTTTTAGGTGTTAACAGATTGCCCCATGATGTGTGAGAGAAGGAGCTCATCGTATGGCCGATAGACATCATAGTTCTTTTGTCTTTTTCCTAGGGTTTGGGGAAGAGAAGAGACCGGTTGGAGACTTGATCCACGACCCTTGGAAGTTGAAAAACAAACAATATTACATGGCCTCAATAGGAATGAGGAATAATCTCTGATAATGGACGAGGCGGGCATACCCATGCTCGTATCAAGACATATACATAACAAATAGTCCCAAGAAGGGGGACTTAAATAAGACATAAAAAATCTGCTGGTACATCATAATGGTCCAAAGAGGACACTATTTTGGGATGTACTCATGATCATAACATGATTGATCTCAATAACTAATACACTGGAATAAAGCGACAACCGTTCTGAATAAGGTCTCAGAAGGGTTGATGAGCTGCTGAAACTGAAGGTGTCCAACATCGGTAGGGACTCAATGACTATGAGTCGTCTCTGAAAAGTACATGTAACTCTATTTCAAGGAAGTATAAAACTGGGGTACATTGGAATACTGTCGCCATGTGCAACCTGGATATCTATAGAAAAAATGTAACTGGTTGTTTCAATAGGTAAACTCTCAAATGTGTAAGAGTCAGGTGGTATCTGGGGTCTTCAACAAATAAATGAACAGACCAATACCCTGTGAAATTCTCAACGATGCAATCAAGGTGTTGAAGTTGAGCATGTGAGAAACAACCATTTGGAGAGGCACTGAGGGATATTCTTGAAATGATTCATAGGCACTCATCATAAATGGTGATGAGTCCAAGACATAGGGACCTCTAGGTCTATCCTCTGGAATAAATCTGGTTGTCATCGATAGAGGGAGACCAACAACTAACAAGGCAATGATGTTTCCTTGATAGGAGCATGAGGTGTAGAACTGAAGTGTGGTAGTATTGATGGTAGGACTGACATACTTGTGGGGATGGGAAGTAACTAGGGTCATAGAGTGGGTAGACTCAAACTTCCTTTGTTCAGAGCATGATGATATGGTTGACCTAGCAGCATAGGGAACTGACTTGTAGGTGCAGGGATCATAGCTTTTAAGGACTGAAGGGTATGTATTAACTCTGGGAGGGGGGGGGGACGAGCTGATGGGTGTTGTCGAGAGATTCTCAAGGTGACATACTACAGAATACTCTGAACAAAGGTGACCAAAATGGGGAAGCTTCCATATGAGTAGACGTGATCTGTTATGGTGCTGAGAAGCACCATTAGGTCCTTCTTCGTAGTTTTAATGAGCTCCAAGAAGGGATAAAGGTGTGCTCTGAAATGGTACTATCCTGTGGATTTTGTGAGGCCAGGACTATTTGTGCTCATGGGTGCTTTCATTTTTAAGGAGTTTGAAAACGATAAGAAGACTCTGCAGTGGTTGTGACTACCGTCATGTGGGTTTTTACGAGCCCAGGATGGTGATTGCTCGTGGTTGCTTTCATGTTTATAGAGTCTCAAAGTGGTAAGTGGACTCCATTGGTGTTCTTCTTCGTAAGTTAGTCTCCAAGGCCCGAAAAAGCATAAAATGATGCCAATGGAGAACTCTTCTAGCCGACGTGACTAGAGTATTCCTTTTCCATAATTAGTCTACAAGGTCCAGAAAAGGGGTAAACTTATACCAGGTAGACGTCCTTTCAGATACTTTTAGCGAGCATGAAAGGAAGCAAGGTTGCTCGACGATCTTTTCATTGTTTTAGCTGTCAGAAAAGAGCTTAACAGAAACTCCCTAAGTGCTTTTTTCATAAAAAGGGATTGCTCGGCCTGAAAAAAGGGGTAAAACTATACCGAAAAAAAAGGGATTGATGAGAGCGAGAAAAGGTCTCAAGCATCGTCGTGTGTGCGGAATACTGAATCCAGTGACATAAATATTGTCAAAAATGGGCAATGGCCAATGTGGCACACAAACCAAGGTGACGAGTGGCATTTTGAAAAGATGCCCAAAAATTCTGGGGTGAGAACGAGAAATGATCTCAAGCATCATCACGAGCACAGAAAACTGAATCCGACGATATCGAACTTGTCAAAAATAGATGACGGTCGATGTGGCATGCAAACCGAGATGACATGGGGGCATGGGAAAAATGCCCAAAAAATCTAGGCGTGAGAGCGAGAAAAGATCTCAAGCATCATCACGAGTGTGAAAAACTGAATCCGACGATATAAGACTCATAAAAAATGGATGACGGCCGATGTGGCACTCAAATCGAGGCAACGAGGGGGCATGGGAAAAATGCCCAAAAAATCTGGGCATGAGAGCGAGAAATGATCTCAAGCATCATCATGAGCGTGAAAAACTGAATCCGGCGATATAAGACTCGTAAAAAATGGACGACGGCGGATGTGGCACACAATCCGAGGCAACGAGGGGGCATGGAAAAAATGCTCGAAAAATCTGGGCGTGAAAGCGAGAAATGATATCAAGCATCATCACGACCGCGAAAAACTGATTCCGATGATACAATACTCATAAAAAATGGACAACTGCCGAAGTAGCATGCAAATCGAGGTGATAAGTGGCAGTTTGAAAAAATGCCCGAAAATTATGGGTTTGAGAGCGAGAAATGATCTCAAGCATCATCACGGGCATGGAAATATGAATCCTGCAGTGCAAATTGTGTGAAAAATGGAGGTCATAAGGACTTCGGAATGGTCAAAGCAAATAACTAGGTTAAAAAATGGCTACAAATAAAGGTGATCCCACCAAGCCAAGGATGCAGTGGTGGGGAGAAATGGTCACCCCCGGGGGGAGAATACTAGGTTTATCAAATCAAATCGAACATACAAGTGATATGTGACCTCAAAAAATGGTTGAGATCACGCATGTGAAAAAGTTAGCAGGGTTAATGACTTGCCCCCATGCTATGTGCATGGGGTTTGTGATTGTGGATCACATATGTGTTGGTTTGAACAATGGGATCATTGGAATACTGAGATAGATGTGATGGGGAAGGTTCAAAATGATTGATAATGCCCCCTATCCCAAAGTCGAGGTAATCTATTATGCCCCCTAACTCAGAGGTGTCAATGTTGTCTCATAGAGGGATCAACGAGGCATTGAGCAACCGCTGGCGGGGGGGTATACCATGAGGCTATAGGCCATGGTGGCATACTGAAGTGATGATATGATGATGGGGGATTCCCCTTGTCGGGTGGATGCCCCCAGTATCTCTGACGATAATCACGATGATAATGAGTAGGCAAGGTTTTAGGCCTGCCCCCATGTTGTGGACATGTGGTTTCCTCTTTGATTTGAAAAGGTTGAATATGTGGGTCAAAGGGATCAATGGAAGGGGCCGACTGGACAGAGGGGTATCCAGTGGAAATCATGTAAATGATGTTAATTTCTTCTTCTGAGGAAGATGGTGGGGGATGAATTTCCTCAATGAGAAGAGGGGATATCTCTAGGTCCACGTTGTTCATCTCGTACAAGGCTGCTCTATAATCCAGGAGATCAGGGCAGTGGTGTGAATAATGGCCATAAATGCTGCATATCGCACAAGGGTGGTTAGTGCGGAGTGTTTTGTCGCGAGGGTGAGGAGGTGGCTCAAGTCATACCACTAGAATTCCGGTGTTGTCATCCAACATATTCATGTGTTCTTGGAGTGCCGATAATTGTGGACATTGTTGAGTGGCATGGCCTACGTCGTCACACAACGAGCACTTAGGGGGAATGCAAAAAGTTGGGGGTTTTTTAGCTACCTTGGGGGTTACTACGGGGGTGTGAGTTATGAGCTGAGTGTTATAAGTTGGTGGGCCCCTGCCCCCTGTGTTCCGTAACGGAGTTGGGGCATTTTTGGATGTTGATGCCGTAGTCACTATTGGGGGTGGTCTGTTTTGCAGATGAGTGACCGGAGGGGGTGGGTGGTTGGTTGTAGGGATAGGTTGTACCGGTTGTAAAATAACAGTCCGAGTTGGTGGGGGGATCGGAGCAGGTAAGTACGATATAGGTATCCCTAATGTTAAGCCAGGAAGGTTGAGTGTGGCCATTACTGGCGAATTGACAACTCCGGAAAATGGGAACAAGAACGGGATAGTATGAGTAGGCACTGTGGGTGTTTGTGGTAGTGACGAAGGCTGCTATGTGATGTGCGACAGGGTGCACAAATCCGATGTTTTTGTTATCGTTAAAGGTGGTGAGATCGATGGAAATGTGGAAGTCATAGGTGACTCAGTGTAGATTCTAGGACCAATTGACGACATAAATGATGTTGGTGCGGTTTGAATGGTTTGTTCAATCATTGGTAGCACATTTTGAGGAGCTGCGGGGGTGTTAGGATAATAATATGTGAGTTGATCAATCTTGATAACATGCCCTTCATGTGGGAACATCATGAGGTGAAAAATAGATGAAGCCACTGCTTTCATTTTGTACATATAGCTACGTCCAAGAAGAAGGTTGTAGTCGAGCTGGGCATTGGTCACTTTGATGTCGATAAGAACTAATTTGCCACCTAGTTCTACGGGTATGTTCACTAAGAGGCCTTGTGGTTGTGCTGAGCATCCGTTGTAAGCTCGTAATGCTGTGGTGGATGGTTGTAAAGAGGGGGAGCTAAGCTTCTTCCACCCAAGGGTGGACATAACGCATGTGGAAGCTCCTTCATCGATGATGCATCAATGTACAACAAGGTTTTGAATGTTTACTGATACTTGGAAAGCAAAATTTGATCACAATCGAGGTTCACCTTGGTCTAAGTCGAAAGCCATCATGTGTGTGTCGTCAGGGTCTACTGCTCCGATGGCGGATAGTAGTAGTTTTTGTTGTGCAGGGCATATTTTCAGTACCTCTAAAGTAGGCATAGCAGCAAGGGATTGTGCTAGGTCTTCCACGACGTTATAATTGGATGCTGCGTGAGCATTAGGATTGTTGTTAATCCTTCGCAAATGGATGCGAGGGATTTTAGGTCCTCCTTCTAACGGCATATTTGGTATGCGTAGTGGTTGATTTGGTGGAAGGGAGGTGGTGTGATTCCTATGTTTGGCATACCCATAATAGGAGGTAGTCCTATGTTGGGCATACCTAAAGGTGGAGTGTCCCCTATATTAGGTATGCCTAGATGGGTTGTTGTTACCAAGGATGCCACAGTAGTAGAAGGGTTTGTGGATGTATCTCCAATAGTATTGGTGAAACGTGGGTCGTATTATGGTCCAGCCATGAGGTTGGTTGGTGATATCTCAGCTGTGCTATAATAAGTGGAGAGATACAACAAAATAAAGGCTCTTAGGCCAAAAATAAACCTCAAAAAGCACTTATTATAGCAGCTGTGCTATAATAAGTGGAGAGATACAACAAAATTGGTCAGAATACCAAAAGTCAAAAAGTTCCTAGAAAAAAGAGGTGTTACTAGACCAAAGGTGGGTATTGTATCATGCAAACACGTAACTAGAAGTATTGTGAGTCAGCAAATAATATCCTCTGCAAGGTAATGAAATCCAAGTCAAACAATATAGAGTGTTGAATCAACGGCTAGTTATCCCCCTACCGGGAGGGATACCAAGTAGACAATCCTAAAGAGTGGCAACTAGGATACCCTGTTCATGACACGTTCAGTTCGGTGAATCTGCAGTTTGGTTCTATCACTGCTGTACACCCTCTTGGGTGTACACCGAGAACTTCGAAAGGTATCCTTTGGTTACTGAATGGATTGCAGTATTCCACTCAGACTTCCGGAACCAGTCTGGCTACTTCAACCCTCCTAAGGGAGAGGCCTTCCTAATAAATTAGTTTATAACCATGTCAAAATTATAAGGGATTTTGGTACCGTAGAGGACAACCACTATGTCTCAAATGTAATAATTGAGCGGTGTTATTGGAACACCTATCCCCTCAATTCTACCTAACTACAAAATTCTTTTAAGTGCTCCCCAAGTGGGGTTAAAAGTTTGTTGAGTTTAAGGTAAATTTTAAGGCTCAGTTTAAATTATGTGGCAAAGTGGGTGCAAGTGTGGTATTTAAATTGAAATTGATTTTCCTCGCTTGGGTGATTGATTACAAATGAAAGAAAATATGCTTCCAGTTTTGCAAAAAATAAAGGCATTTTTGAAATGTAAATGCTTGAAAAAACTATTCAAAAATAATGGATCTTTGAAATAATTGTAGGAAAGCAAATAACATAAATATTTCAAGAAATAAATGGATCTCTTAAAATTTGCTTGGGCAAAGTATCGAGCAAATAAATAGTAAAACCTTGATCTAAATAAAATGCAGAAAAATATCTCTTTCAATTAGTGAAAATTTGTTTTAAAAATACTTTTAATGGAGCATTCTAAATAGTAAAAGATTTAATGTGGCTGTAAAAATGCAGGAAAATTAATGCTGTAAAATATGCTAAATGGGCAAAAAATATAGAAAAAAATAAATTTAAAAAAATTGGCCGAATTAAAATAAATTGCATCCCGGGTTTCTGGAAAACAACCGCGATGGGCAGCGCGGGTTTCGGCCACGAAGCCGCGATGTGCAGCGCAGGTTTTGGCCGCGTAGTCGTGACGTGCCACACGGGTTTCAGCCGTGAAGCTGTGATGTGCCGTGCAGGTTTAGATCACACAACCGCGATGTGCAGCGTGGAAAATGGCCGTGAAGCCGCGATGTGCAGCACGTAAAATGGTCGTGAAGCCACAGCATGTTGCATGGAAAAAAGCCGCGAGGTCGTGATGAGCCGCGTTACTGTCGAGCAAAAAAATGCGAGGTGAAAGCCCAAAACGGACGCCGAAAAATGAACCCGAAAATGGAAATTTCAGGTTGTTAATGACAATAGAAGGGGCCAAGATCCAGAGTAGCAATGGATCTACTGTCTAGGATGGTAGATCTATGAATAAAAATGATTAAAACTAAGAAAAACTAAGATCTAAAGCAAAAAACTGAGATCTAAGAATTTGAAGCCAGCGGAGTCGCCAAAAACTGTTGGCTTGGTTTTGCAACCAAGCTTAGTGCAATGGGAACCTATCAACAAGTGATAGCAGTTTCAAATATTGAAAGCGAAAATAATTATAAATCTAAATCTAAATCTAAACTAGAATGTGCATATAACAAATAAAATTTTCTAAAAACAATTCAAGAACAAGAAATAAAAGAATGAGTACTTTGTATTAAGATTTGTGTTGAGCAACATCCAAGGTGAGTAGCTCCAAGCTCCAAAGGGCTCTTCTCCAAGATTGCTACAATGGTCAAGAACTCATGAGAGATTTTGACAGCATGAGGATAGGATGATGGATGGATGGAAAGTGAAGAGCCCCTACCACCTTTTTATAGTTTTTGGTGGTGGGGAATACCATTTAGGTTTTGAGGAAACCAATGGTATTGACCAACATCGTTTAGGTACCTTTTCCCTCCTTTTACCTTTTTTGAATATTTTGAATATTTTTATTCCCTTTTTAATATTTTTGGGACTTCTGGACCCTTTTTGAGGAAAAATATTCATTTTGAGGGGCAAAAGGGGTGTATTATGGTCTTTTGGTGACCTTTTGATGGCTTCAGAGGCTCAAATGGTGGAAAAGTTGACAAATGGGTCATGTGAATAAGGAAATGAGCTAGTGAGCACTTTTTGGGTGTTAACAATCAACCCTAACCCCCAATCCCTCTCCCTCTATCTATCTACATAGTTATACCCCTAACCATCTCTATCTCTCTAAACCCCAAACCCCCAATATTTCTCACTCTCTCTCTAAACCCCAAACCCTCAATATTTCTCTCTCCCTATAAACCCCTAACACCCATTATATATCTATAACTCTAAACCCATAATCCCCAATCTCTCTCTCTGTAGACTACTAACTCCTGATCTCTCTCGCTCTCTAAATACCTAACCCCTAATATTGCTCTCTCTATTTATCTAAACTGTTAGCCACCAATCTCTCTCTCAAAACTCCTAACCCCAATCTCTCTCTCTCTGTCTCTTTCTCACACACACACACAAAAAAAAACCTAAACCCCAATCTCTCTATGTCTCTCTCTTTCTAAACCCCTAACCCCCAATCTCTCTCTCTCTCTCTCTCTCTCTCTCTCTCTCTCAACCCATATATCCATATATCTCTCGATCTATATATCTGAATACCTATCCCCCAATTTCTCTCTCTCTCTCTCTCTCTCTCTCTCTCTCTCTCTTCAAACCACTAACCCATAATCTCTCTCTCTCTCACTCTCTAAACCCTGAATGCAAAATCTATGTCTCTCTGTCTCTCTAAACCTCTAACCCCCAATCTTGTTAGTTTTTCATCATTTAATTCAATATGATCTAGGATATTAACTGAGAGAATAACATGCACAGCAAAACAAACACAAGAAACAAGAGACAGAAAGCATTTAACTGAGGAAACCATAAAGGAGAAAACCCCACAACTTCCTCAGAGATCAAATGAGCAATAATACAAAACCCCAAAACAAATAGATTGTCTCTAGCAGCTTCCTCCTCCACTTGTGTGAACTCCTCCTCTCTCTCACCAATGTGAAGTGAGTGAGTGTGTGAAATGATCAAATAGAGAGGATCACCCTCTTTATTTATACTTTACCTTTCACTTAGCCTTAACCCCAAACAGGTCGGCCCCTAAGTGTAACTGACTAGGCCGACTTTTCTAGGAGATTCTAATAACCCATTAATAATATCATTCAATGAATATTGGAAAGGCACACAAATCAATATTTCTATAATCTAATTGGAGAAGGATTTGTAGGTGGTATACATAAATATATAGGAATATGGCTTGTGCAGCTGAGGTGCACGCTAAATGTAGCCACCTGCTAATACAAAGAGTGTGGCATATGGCTTGTGCAGCTGAGGTGTGCGTTAAATGTAACCACCCGCTTATACTAATAGTGAGTTCTTTACAATAAAAGTTTTTGGAGAAACAAAAGATAGGTAATATTTTTATCTTATATTGATATTTTTTTTTAATTTGTTTTTGGTAAACAAAATTATAATTTGCTATACAAGATTGAATTAAAATCATAATATATATATATATATCTAAAGGTTTTTCTATTTTGCAGATTACTAGCGATCCATCTCTTCCTAAGCTTAGACATAAGTCTTTACATCCATCTCTTCCTATGCTTAGACTGTATTTTGAAACCAAACCAAACTCTATGTTTTGAAAAACTAGCTTTTGTTGAGAACCTAGCTCAATCATCATTGTTTTACCCCTGCTAAAAGGTACCTATAATTTCAGGCATACTAGCCCAAGATACCTGTAAGGCTGTAACAGTTGTAGTATCATCGAGATCGTAGGTATACACATATTCTACAAGACGAATAACTTGAATTGACCTTTGTGTTTAATACCATGCAGTATCTCAATAAAAAATGTTCAGGAAATATAAGATGTATAATTGTATGAATAAAGCATATGAGAAGTCATTATATATATAAACCCGAATTATGAGAAGTCATGACGTATAACTGTAAATTAAATGTATAGATTAGGACACGATTCGTTTTATATCAAATTATTAAATGGTTATAAATCTAAATAAAAAAAATTAATATTTATATAAATATGTTTCTTTTAACTCTTTTATAATTTGTTAGAATTATTTTAACTCTTTTATAATTTGTGAGAATTATTTATAATTTTCTTAGCAGTTTATTTTTCTCATAATAAATAAGTAAAATTGAATTGACTTTTACTAATATGCAATTTTAGCTTATGAAAAGTATGAATATATTAATAAAAACGTATATATATTAATAACTCTCAAAACGCACTCAAAGGTGGGTGTAAGATACTAAGAGATCCTTCATAGATTTTGATAAAATCCTTGAATTCTTCAAAGAAGAGAATGCCCTGATTCAAAATGGCCACATGGAGAGTAATATGCTCATTATCCGAGTCCAAGAGCCAAGCTTGTGTATAACCGATCCCAAGCATAGATGTTTAGCCATGGGCTTCCCAAAATCATTCAGATATCATAATGGAGAAGAAGAGTAGCCTTCAGAAATTGATATTTTGAATCTAATAAATATATGGAGAAGAAGAGTAGCCTGTTCAAAAGGGTTAATATGAAAATCCCTGGATTAATACACTTGACCTAACCCTGGTGTAGGTTCGCTTTCCTTATCCATCGTTTTAATTTTCAATTGCATTACTTAAATAAAGTTATGTGTTAAAAGTCTTAATTGGGATAGTCTATGGAGATGTTATAATATCATTCAATGAATCTTGGCCAGCCGCCATTAGAATCAGATATCAAATTAACAATAGCATGACTGAGTGCCTTTTGTTAAACATAAATTTTGAGTTTGTAGAGAAATTTTAATGACTATCAATTATTTCAGGTCCAAATCCCCATATCCCACTACCAATCCTATCTACCAAAATTAGATTTCAAGATTTGCAGTTAAATGGATGATCAGTGCTAAAACAGGTGACTTTGAAGATTCCCATTTATGTTTTGGAAGGGGTAAAGGAAATGCTATCATAATTATTAAAGAGACCAAGCAACGCTATACTGTGATAATAACGATGAAAGTAGTTCCAATTAACCTTTCACCGACAACACTATACTATCTCTTTCACATGCGAGGGAATTTCAAATAGTTGTATCACCTCTGATGAAGTAGTTGCGCGAGCACTTTCTTTCTTTTATATCTATGAGAGACAGAACAACCTTCAACATAATTCTAAAGCTGCGTGGCTTCACAAAGGATTGACATTATGATTTATTGGACTAACACCCTTCATTCTGCAGACATCCTCCATCTCTCATTGAGTGTCACAATGGTAGTTTTTACTTTTGACCAAATTTGCTTGTCTAGCAAGACTCCAAATTTACAGTTAGAAGTAAGCTGACGCAATTTCTCTCTGACAAGAGCTCAACTATTCATGGCTTGCAGTAGTTAAATTACAATTGAATACAATAAAAAAAACCAATTATGTATATCGCAAGAGCTCAACTATTCATCAATAGGGGTGTTGTTTAAATATATATGAATTAGATAGATAGAGCAAGAGCTCAAATTTTTCTCTGCTAATACAGTTAAATTTGGCAAACACTAAGAGAAAATCGAAAGTAGATTCTCTAAAATTGTTGGGGCAATACATCTTAATGGATGTTGGTCGCAACAGTATGGAGGATCATAAGTCTTCCAAGAAACTATGATTGTATGCAATAGATATACAAAATCCTAAAAATGTCGAGACAATCTTTTCAACATGGTTTTTTGCTACATGAAATTTGTCATTCAGATTAATGTACAGAATAGCTAAATTGATGAAAATATACAAAAAATAGATAATCATGTGAAAGAAAACATTAATTCTGTGTGTAGGAAATACCATGCATAGCGGCCATCCTTATTCTGAAATTTTGTGAGATTATGTTATTAGCTCCAATTTTCTCTTTAGATTCTTGATGCAGCGATGGCGAAGGAGAAGGCTGAGTGCGGAATATGCATAAATCTGAGAGGAATCATCTCTTCAACGTATAGCTCTTGAGGGTGCTCAAATCACGGGGTCTCTCCACATGATGATCTAAATCACTATTTTTACATGCTTACTTCGGTGGTAAAGGTATTTCATTTACCATTGAACTCTTTAGGTTCTCTACCCTGGAGTTAGGGAGCTTCCATTCACTAGTTGCTAGGGCAGGGAAGTGAGATATAGACAAACCTTCAACATAATCTGCTTGTGCTTTTAATGATATTCAAATCTATTGTTTATGGTCTTAGACTTTAGTAGATCATTGTATTTTTTTCACGTTATTTCAGTTAATAAGTTTTTTTTCCTTTCTAGTGTTGAAATAGTTTAGAGTTCCCATTAATAATTTGATTTAGAGTATTGTTTGTGGATGTTGAAATAGTTTAGAGTTTGTTTATATTTTAATTTATTATATTGATTACTTTTAATTACTTATAAATGATTTTTTTTTCAATTTTATGCACTAAAGGGTGCATCCATTTGCAATTTGCAGAAGACTGAAAAACATCTTTGCATAGTAGTTCAATGGTTTTCCTACAAAAACCCACCTTATTAATTAGATTTATCTCATATAACTTGAACTTGAATTGGGTGGCTTCATAATCCATTGAGGTTTGAATCTTTGGGACTTTTGGCTCCAACATGGCTAGATTCAAAGACCCCTTCTTGTAATCTACAACAGATAACAATTTCATTTGGTCCTTTTGTACCCATATTTGAGGATATATATCTCTCCTAATATCTATATTTTGACACTTAATATCCATACACTGAGTGAATATGGTAAGTTGTGACTAAGAGGCCCCCTTTGCTGTTGAAGCTTGGTGTGTTGCTGGTGTAGGAAACATTGTTGATGTAACATACTCAATGGTAATAACAAACTCTATTGGTGCTGTATTAGACTTGCTTGAGGCTATCTCAAGCTCAATCAATGTTTCTTGTTGGTATTAAAATTCTAAACATGTGTTCTTGCTTCTTCCTCAATCCTATTCTTCTTGCTAGATTGCTCTATTTGAGGGTCATCAACGTCCATTTCAGAATGTACATCTGAAAGTGTTCTTTTCGTCCCTAGTTCCTTCTTATCTCGGGGTTAGATTGGAATGTTGATTGTCCTCCCTGTTCTAAATCAATAATCTCTAGTGCAAGATTCATCCCTTGGTGCTGGTTGTTGACTGACTACCTAATCTTTTGGCTATTTTTTGGCATCTGTCCACAGCACTTTATTGACTTGTTACCACGTTTCTAAATTCACATCCCTTTGCAAATATTCATCAAGCTCATGATCATTGGAAGATGCTTTGTTTTCCTACCTCTTCTTTGAAAGCAAATGGTGAGGATCATACACCCACTTCTACTCCTATAGAAAATTCAATTGTTCCAACATCTCCTACACTATAGTTTGAGCAGTCCTAGACTTCACTAGGAAGCAACACTATAAATTGTTATTTTAATAATAGTTTTGATTACTTTTATTTTGATTTTAAATTATTATCTTGATTACAAGTACTCAAT
Source organism: Larix kaempferi (assembly GCA_027924585.1). NCBI lineage: Eukaryota > Viridiplantae > Streptophyta > Pinopsida > Pinales > Pinaceae > Larix > Larix kaempferi. The sequence continues at coordinate 1,189,020 of BSBM01000614.1, read as the reverse complement.
TGTCTGAACCTCTCCAAATAGCCTAGTCTGCATGGTGGGATCATGAGATAAATGTCTATTATAAAAAAATTAATAGTATTTTATTATAATAGTATTAGTATCATGTTTTTTCCTAGACATGTTTACGTGCAACTCTAAAGGAGGAGGAAAGTGTAGAATGGGCATGCGATAATAGCGATGACACGTTTAGCATGTGATCTCCCTTTCCTATCTAAGACAAGTTGTCAAAATGACACCTAGGGGAACAGATTGGTTGTTCTACCCTGTTCAAGCTGGTAGTTATCATGGTAGTTCAGGTAACCAAATCTAGTGGATTTGTGCTGGAAATTATTTCCACTAACAAAACTATTAATAATGAATTCACTTTCAGCTTAGCATCTTTGAACTGATTTCCCATGTGCCTTACATTGCCTCCACTTTTATCCCATAAACAAAATATAAAAACAAGCATATATTGGTATTTATGCGGTGAGAGTGCTTCCTATGTGTTGAACTCACACACTAATGGATTTTGTGAATTACACCACTGAACCATCTAGTCAAGTTGGCTATGGAAATGACATTATTCAAATATAAACTTAGTGATTACCAACCATCTATAATCTTATAAACTTGTTAGCTATCATAGAAAAATATTTGTTAACTTTTACAGATTTTTCTTAACTAACACGAAATACTAATACTAATCATGTTAACTAATCCTACACATAAATACCAATTGTTTCATTTTGTACAATTTAATGTGTGAGTGTTTTCATTTTATATAATGAATTTAATCATAGTATTGCATGAACTAGTAGAGATCTTAATCCAAGGTAAATTGCTTTATGGAAAGATATTGACCAAGCCTTCCTACTTCTCATGGAAATCCATAGTAATTTCCTAAGAACACACATGTCTTGGAAAGTTACACCTCATCTCAATTTACCTAGTATTTATGGATTTGAAATTATTTTATGATCTTAAAGAGTAGACTTCCCTGGATTTGTAATTATTTTATAATATTAAAGCATATCTTTCTTTGAAATGCAAATTATATGAATCTTAATAGTAATGGGATTTAGTTAATTAACTTATATATTAATTCTATTTTATTTATTTATATGAATATATTTTATAGTAATATTTAGTTTTTCTATTCTTTTTAATAATGGTAAATCTACTCTAGCTATATTTTTTAATATAATAAATAAATTTTGTTTACTTTAACATTGCTTCTCTTTAATACTTGTATTAAGCATTGTGAAATTTTCTACTACTAATTTAAAAATATTGTTTTCGTATGTAGAATTTTATGAGATGAGATGTAAATTTTATGGTTGTATTTTTTCAATGTTATTTTGATTAAAAATTTGAGTTTTTTTCCTTTTGGGTGTTGAAATACTTTAGAGTTCCCATTAATAATTTAGATTTTTTGTGGGTGTTGAAATAGTTTAGAGCTTGTTTAGATTTTAAATTATTATCTTGATTGTTTTTCCAACCTTTTCTTTCAAGGTTAGATATATATATATATATATATATATATATATATATATATATAAGTGGGAATAACATTGTAGAAACTCTTTGTTTTTTATGAATATTAAATTGTTTATATTTTTTATACTATTAGCATTAGTATGTTGACCATAGGGTTTCTATTCAAACTCTTGTGTAGAGTGTTTTCAAAGGACCATTTGGGGAAGTTGCGTGGAAACAATTTCCTAACTCGGTATCTTGAAACATGTGCCTTTGTTGTAACTGGGAACTAGGATTCCATTGCGCAAGTAATAGGTAGAGGGAGTTAACTCCTAGAGAATCCCTCCCAGTACGCCCCAAGTTGGGTGGTCGACCATGTATACACAAGGTTTTTAATGTGGTCTAACGAGGGACCCCCCTTTGTTGACACTCTATTAATGCAACCTAGGAGTTAGGATCTCTTTCCTTAGTAATTATAACTTTAACCTCTATCACACCTAAATCCTTTAAACCTTAGTTACTTTATACACTATATCATCCAACCCATATAAGTTGTGACCACTAACTCTTAAACCCTAACCCCTATTATATCTATATATCTAAACCCCTAACCCCCAATCTCTCTCTCTCTCTCTCTCTCTCTCTCTCTAAACCCCTAACCCACAATCTCACTCTTTCTCTCTATCTAAACCCCTAACCTCAATATCTCTCTCTCTCTCACTCTAATATGCTACCCTCCAACTTCTCTCTCTCTCTCTCTCAACCCCTAACCCCCAATATCTCCCTCTATATATATTTATATTTATCTAAACCCCCCTACCTATCTCTCTAATCCCCTAACCCCTAACCTACAATATCTATATTTCTATATATTTCTAAACCCCTAACTCCTAACCACTTCTCTCTCTCTGAATTCCTAACCCCAATCTCTATTACTCTCTCTCTCTCTCTCTCTCTCTCTCTTTCTCTCTCTTTAAACAACCAGCCCCCAATCTCTCTCTCTAAATACTTAACCCCCAATCAACCTGTGTCTCTAAACCCCTAACCCTCTCTCTCTCTCTCTCTCTCTAAACCCGTAATCTACAACCTCTCTCTCTCTCTCTAAACACCTAACTCCTAACATGAAATATCTCTCTTTCTATATATTTCTAAACCCCAAACCCCCAATCTCTCTCTCTCTCTGTTAACACCCAAAAAGTGCTCACTACCTCATTTACCCCATTACATGACTCATTTGTGCATATTTCCTACCATATTTACCTCCAAAACCTTAAAAAACCCATTAAAAAGCCTCCAAAAGGCCAAAAAACCATTAAAAAAGCCCCCAAAAGGCCAAAAAACCCCCTTTTCCCCCAAAATAATCCAAAATTCCTCCAAAATAGCAAAAACCCTCTAAAAAGGGAATAAAAAATACAAAAAGAGGAAAAAGAGGGGAAAAGGAAGCAAAAACCCTATATAGCTGACCTAAACCATATGGTGCCCAAAACCATGGGCCAGCACTCCACCACTAAAAACCTATAAATAGGTGATGGAGGACCTTCATTTCATATCCACAGTCAACCATACCCTTACTCTGCCAAAATCACTCCTGAAACCCTAGCTCACCCTTGAGCTACTTTCACATTTGAGTGCCCCTTTGGCCCATTTCCAAAACCCTTTGGAGAAAGAGAAAGGAACAACACTAGAGCTTGGAAGCAGCCCTCCTGGACTGTTGCAAAGGCTTCATCAACCTTCACATTGGAGGTATAATCAATACAAAAACCATTTTTATTATCTTATCTTTTCTGTTTATGCACATGCTTAGAATAGTTACTATTTTACTGTACTGTCTTTCATTTACTGTTTTTCTGAACTGCTACTAAGGAGTCCCTTCTCCTTAGTAGGTGCTCATTTTCACAAGCTAGGCTGAAAAACCTAGCTACAGTTTTGGCGACTCCCCTTGTGTTCCTTTGAATTTCTGGTTATAGTTTTAAAGTTTTAAACGTTTTCAATTTTCTGCAATATTTTTTGTTTTTTCCTTTCAGCTGTCCCTTTCGGTTGCCGTCAACCACGTCTATTGCCCCCCGCAGTTGCATTCCGACCGTGTCTTTTAGGCATTTACCTGCGATCCAACCACGGCTCTCAGACTATTTCCGGCGATCTACCGTCAGTTTCCAGTCTGTTACCTGTGATCTGACCATGCCTATTAGCTTGTTTCGTGCGGTCCGACAACAGTTGTTAACCCATTTTTCCGCGAACCGCTTGTGGCTTTCAGACATCTTACTGCAACCCGTTTGCATCTTTTGGCCATTTTCCCGTGTCCCGCTTGCGGCTTTCAGCCATTTTTCTGCAACCCTCCTGCATCTTTCGGCCTTTTTCCCGAGTCCCGCTTGCGGCTTTCAGCCATTTTTCTACAACCCGCCTGCGTCCTTCGACCTTTTTTCCGCGTCCCGCTTGCAGCTTTCAGCCATTTTCCTGCAACCCGCCTGCGTCTTTCGACGTTCTTCTCGTATCCCACTTACGGCTTTCAGTCATTTTCCTGCAACCTGCCTGCGACATTCGACCTTTTTCTCGCGGTCCGCCTACGTCTTTCGGCCAAAATCCCACAACCCATCTGCAACTGTTGCACTGTTTCCAGCAGTCCGACCACTCAGATTTGCCACAGACCCACGATCTATTTTTTGTACTTTTTTCACTATTTTGAACCCAACACTTTGCTGCAATATTTTCTACACCTGCACAACCATCTGTCCTATCTGCAGCCATACTTCCCTACAGCCTTTTTTCTGTAGTACTATTTATGTTCCATTTATAGAATATTTTTTAAATTTCAGCATTTTAATTAGAAAGAGAAAATTTTGCATTTCAAAGTTTAAATTCTGTATTGCTAGTTAGAAAGTTGCCCACCCCGTGGCACTTTTACTTGGGTTCATCATCTCAAATGCACACACTCTGTCACCTAATTCAAGTGAGCCCTAAAAATACTACTTAAAACAACCAACATTCTAACCCCACTTGGGGAACACATAAGAATTTTTGTAGCTAGGTAGGATCGGGGGGATAGGCATCCAAATAAAACCCCTCGGTTGCTTACACTTGAGACATAGTTGTTGTCCATTAGGGAACCAAAATCCCCTAGTATTTTTTGACACGGTTTAAAACCAATTTATCGGGAAGGCCTCTCCCCTAGGAGGGTTGAAGTCGTCAGACTGGTTCCGGAAGCCTGAGTGGAATACCGCAATCCATTTAGTAACCGAAGGACACCTTTCGCAGTTCTCGGTGTATCACCCGTATGGGGATACATCGGCGATAGAAAAAAATTAAAGATTCACCCAACTGAACTTGTCATGAATGGGGTATCTTAGTTGCTTTTCTTCTAAGATTGACTACCCGGTGTCCCTCCCGATAGGGGGATATCTTTAGCCACTTGGCTCTACTATCCATATTGTCTGACTTGGATTTCATCACCTTGTAGAGGATATGTCTAGTTGAGTCAGAATACTATTTAGCTGGGTGTTTGCATGCTCCCTTACCTCCTTCTGGTCTAGCGAGTCCACTATTTTTATTTTGTAGGAAACCTACTGCTTGTTGGTATTCTGACCATTTCTGTTGATACTCCACTTATTGTAGCACAATTGTTACAGTAAGTGTTTTGAGTTGGTTGTTGGTCTGAGTGCCATATTTTTTACGCTCTCCTTCTGCACACTCAGTTGCATTAGGGTTTTTGAGCTGTTTTCACTCAACACAACCCCCAGATACTTGACACCATTTGTCACCATTGAGTCCCCGAGACATTCTCGGAGCCTCTGGGGAAAGCCCCCACAGCACGGTTCACTTGACATCACCCATCATAGACATAGATCTTCATCACTTGATACCACTCATCATAGATCTTGAGCTTTGTCACTTGACTCCACTTGTCAATGGCATAGAACCCCGTCACCCGATCTAGACGCCCCTTATTTTACCTCTGATTCTGAGGCAGAGTTTGAGAACCCCACTTACACTGCACCAACCAGCCCCATGGCTGGCGTGAATTCCACCCCTTTCTTTGTAGGGACAATTGGCGGAGCATCCACCACCACACCAGCTACCACACCTGCTTTGGGTATGCCCTCAATGTGGCCCACATCTACCATTCTGATCACTATACCCATTCCAGTAGCTGGCATACGTATCCCCACTCCATCAGTGACTCACACTACCCTTGCCAGTGCAGGACCATCCCATACCACTTTTTCCCCTCCACTTGGGGGCATTGGCCCCAACATGGTCACAACGGCTAGTATGTCACATCCTTCTACTAGTTTTCCATTCATGGCTAGTCTCAACCTTCCTGACCTAGCTAGACTGACTAACGATCTCATCAGACAGGAACCTGCATGGCCTCACATGCCCACCAAGCTCCCCTCTGACATCCCTAAGTTTGAGGGAAATGCAGGTGAGGACCCCCAGAACCATATTATGTTCTTCCACATATGGTGCTCCTCCAACTCCATAGTGGACGACTCTATCCGCCTCTGTTTGTTGCAGCGCACCCTCACTGGCTGTGCAGCTAAGTGGTACATCGAGCAGCCCCATGGGACCCATGCCACCTTTACTTCCCTTGCCTTGACTTTCCTACAATTCTTTTAGTTACATGTCCACTATGATGCAGGAGTTGAGATCCTACTGTCTTGCAGATAGAACACGGCTACCCACATCACTGACCACATTCATGAGTGGCGTCGACGCCGCAACCTCTACAAAATCAAGTTAGACGATTGTATCTTCTTAGATTGGTTTCTAAAATCCCTCCTTCCTGTCATTGCCAAGGATGTGGCATCCGAACGACCCCAGTCCGAAGAAGAGGCCATCCTCAAAGCCCAACAATTTGACCTTATTTACACCCAGTTGAGTTAACTGTATTCCATCATACTTGACGCCCCTCGTGGCGATTCCTCCCAACACGATGCACCAGGGGCATCCCATGCTGTAGATGACATCATTGGCCGTATTGCCTCGCATCCTCAACCCTTTTCCATAGCATGTCCTAGCCATGGCCCTGACCTTTCGCGGGCTACATCTCAATCCAGAGCAACCAATTCGTATGCTCCCATGGCACATCACCACCATTCCCACGGACCCTCATGTACACCTCAATTCTTTGGTCATGCATCCCCCGCTTACGCCCCCCCGGTCGCACCTTCGCCAAATTACCACCCACAGGATGCACCAGCTCCTGTGTCCTCTCAAGCCCAACCTGCTTATTACACACCACAGGTAGCCCCTACGACAAACCCACAACCCATTCTGCAGATGTATTAGCAACCCCCACAAGTTTCAGCACTTGCGCAACCTCACCTACTTATTATCCATCGTAGCCTGCTTCCGCACCTACACAACCCCAGAACCCACCTGCTGCCCAAGGGCAAGTGTACGCCCAACAGAATCAGCACCAGAACCAAAATAACCAGCATCAACAGGTCCAGCAAAACCACGGCAAAGGCCATAACCATGGGAGCAAGCCCCCTCCAGACCAAGGCAGTCAACCTCCCAATCCCCCAAACAACAATAACGCAACACCTTCCAACTAGAACCCTGATCAGCTACCCAAGCAGGCCAAAAATCCTAATTTGCAAACAAACCATCCTTGTTCTATTTGTGGGGTCTATGGCCACTACACACATGCTTGCCCACATTTGGAGCGAGCTCAGAAACTCTAGACTGATGATCCTCATCACCAAGGGCATGCAGCTCCTCAGGCACCACCCAACCCCCCACCATCTGAACATCAACCTTTGGTGCTGTAAAACCCCTTACAAACCCAAGGCGTAGTGAACACTCAGTCGTTGGCTCCCCCTCAAGGAAATGCACCACCACAACAACAAATCACTTACGCCGCTCCTGATCAACCCATGTTAGACTCAGGTACCCACCATCTGTTAATGATGTCATCCGCTGATGTCAACCTCCAAACCCGTCGGAACCAATATGGCTCCACCCCTGAAGCCCCTCCCACCGACAAAAACACTAACGCTCATCCCACGGATCAGATGTTACATATACCTCCGGCTCCACTAGATGGTGCCTCCAAAGCACCTCGCTTCCCACTTCATCACATCAACAATAACCCCAATGCTCATGCTGTGTATAATTACAACATTGTAGATGACTTAGCCCAGTCTCCCGCAGCCATGTTTGCGTTAGAAGTCTTAAAAAACTATCCTTCATAGCGCAAGACTTTGCTCTCCGCCATTGGTGCTATTGACCCAAATGATTCACGACTGATGGCCTTCGATTTGGACCAGTCCGAACCACGCCTGCCTTCCACTTTAGTGTTCCAAGTTTCTGTTTCCATTCAGAATCTTGTCATCCATCGGTGCATTATCAATGAAGGTGCCTCTACATGCGTTATGTCCACTTTCATTTGGCAGAAGTTGGGATCCCCTACTCTCCAGCAGTCCACCACTGCGTTGCGAGCCTATGACGACCGTTCGTCTCAACCCCAAGGTCTCTTAGCTAATGTCCCCATCCAGTTGGCTGGTAAAATAGTGCTCATTGATATCGAGGTCATAAATGCCTAACTTGATTATAATCTCTTACTTGGCCGCAGCTACATGTATGCCATGCGGGTGGTTGCCTCATCCTTTTTTCATACCGTGATGTTCCCCCATGATGGAAACGTGGTCAAGGTTGACCAACTCACCTATTACTATCCCAATGCCCCCGCTGCACCCGAGAATGTTCTCCCCATGGTTGAACAACCTGTTTGTTATGCAACTACCTCGTTTGTTTCCTCTGTGGGACCCGGAGTTTACTCAGATACATCGATGACCTCAACATTCCAATCCATTCAACCCCCGTCACCCGCGACCGAAGTATCTGACCTATGTACCCTTTCCCACAATACACAAACACCCAACAATCAACCGCCCTTGTTACCCAAACCACCATTGGTACCTAGTCACATTGGTGTTACACCCATCCACACAATCCCCTTCCTATTCCCTCCCTCGGGAGTAGTAAGCGCCCCGGTTATGGCTACTCTCAGCCTCCCTGGGTTAACCTTAGGATTACCCGTGTGTTATATTTCGCCTCCTGTTCCCCCGTCGACACCAAATGTCATCCTACAACCGGTGCAACCCATTGCCACTACTAGTCAACCACCTCCCGGTGTCACTAACCCTTCGTCATCTACGAATCCACCCCCTCTTATCAAGCACACTGGGGGCAGAGGCCCACAACCATACACTGCTATACCCCCTCCCAAAATAGTTAAAAACCCCCCCGTGTTTCGTGCTCCTCCCAAATGCTCATTGTGTGATGAGTTAGGCCATCTGACTCATCAATGTCCACAATTACCTGCATTACAAGAACACATGCAAATGCTTGACAATGACCCCAACATCCTAGTTGTCAAACTCGATCCAGCCCCTAAGCCTCGTGATAAATCACTGCGTACAAACCACCCTTGTGCAATATGCGATATTTTTGGCCATTACTCACATCACTATCCTGATCTCCCATATTACAGAGCAACTCTCTACGAGATGAATAATTTGGACCTTGAGACGGAGCCCCCCACAATTGAGGAGATCCACCCACCAGTATCACCCTCATCCTACGAGATTAATACCATCTATATGATCTCTTCTACTACCACTTACTCGTCAACCCATTTGATAACTCAAAGTTTCCACAATGATTAGGATATTCTAGATGCCCTCACTACCCCAGATTATCCCTTGGAAGACATTCACCATCATTCCTATTTCCTCCCAGAAAAGACCTCCTCCACCACAACCACCCAATTTGCGGTTGAGTCCAAAGATTTCCTTACCACCAAAGTCGACTGGTTTAAGGATCCCATTCTCACTCCCAATGCCTTTGAGGAGGGTAACATGGCCAACATCTCACCTGTCATCCACATCGATATCTCTGACCCACCTGGTGCTCTTGAAATCATTACATTAGGAGCCTCTTGCAGTGAGTATAAGATTGGAGAGTACAAAAAATTTTTCCAAGAGTTCTGTGATGTCTTTTCCTGGTCCTATCACAAAATGCCTGGTCTCGACCCCACTATTATAGAACACCACATTGACACATGGCCCGATGTACCCTCCATTCACCAAAAACAGTGCCCCATTCATCCCTCAAAGCTCCCCACTGTTAAAGAAGAGATTGAGAAACTTTTCAAAGCAGGATTCATTTATCCTATCGCATATATCACTTGGGTTTCTAACCTTGTCCTTGTTAACAAGAAACAAGGCACCATCAGAGTATGTACTGACTTCTGTGATTTAAACCGAGCCTATCCTAAAGACAACTTTCCCACGCCATTTATTGACCAACTCATCGATGCATGTGCGGGGCATGAAGTCTTATCTTTCATGGATGGTTTTTCCGGATACAACCAGATTCAGATCCATAAGGAGGATCAGTACAAGACTGCCTTTACCACCCCATGGGGCACCTTTTCCTATCGCAGCTTTAGGGCCCCTTGCCACGATTTTCGACTGCGGCTGTCAGAGCTACAGCTGCGGTCCCGGACCGTGCCTGTAGGAGCCGAGCTCGCAGTACCGAACTGCGAGTCCAGCCTCGGAACTCGCGGTCCAGGACCGCGTATTCTAACCCAGAACTCGCGGTCCCCATCGGCGTAATTAGCCCTGGAACCTGCAGTCCCTGACCGTGATTTCCACCCCACAAACCCACGGTCCACCCCATGTGGACCGTACAAAAACTCCCCTGGGACCCACTACCCCCCCCCCCTCGAACCCAATGAAAATGCAGGTATGATTTTATCGAAATACCTGTAACTCCCAGATCTAAAAATGGTCAGTCGGATCGTCCAAAAAAACCAACTCAGCTCTGGTCCACTCTAATTACTAGTCAAACTCAACAAAGTCCAAATGACACTTGTCATGTTGGACCCACTTACTATTTATAGTCTGTTGACTTTTTCTTGTTTAGGCCATTTTGAACCCATACGAAGTCCATTTTTCGAACCGTTTCCACCACTAGAATCAGCATGACAAGACCGTCATTATGGTCAACTTGTTTTCTTATTTTTTCCCCATCATTTTTTGTGCATTTTTTCTAGACACCACTAGTCATCTCGGTTTGTGTGCCACTTCAGCTACTCTCCATTTTTGATATATTGTATATCATCGGATTCCTTTTTCCAAGCCCATGATGATGCTTGGGATCATTTCTCACTCTCACCCCGAGATGTTTTGGGTATTCTTCCAAAACGCCCCCCCGCCACCTCGATTTGCATGCCACATCGTCCGTTATCCGTTTTTGACACTTTTTATATCGTCGAATTCATTTTTCTGAGCTCGTGATGATGCTTGAGGTCATTTCTCACTCTCACCAGGTACAGTTTCACCATTGTGTCCTGACACCTTACTGCCTCGATTTGCGTGCCACATCGAATGCCATCAGATTGTTCCACATTTTTACATGAGCCATTCAGTCCTTTTATACTGCAATTATTTCATTATTTTTCCACCATTCATTATCCTGCAAGGAGGCCCACCAGTGTTCCCCCCTACCCTGGTTCTTGGTCATCATCAATGTTCCTTGATTGAGCACTTCCTCCTTACCTAACCATTCCTTTTGTTCGGTATAATTTTATCCCTTTTTCGGGCCGAACAAGTCATTTACGAAAAAGGCACCTAGGGAGTTTCTATTAATCTCTTTTCTGACTCCTAAAACAATGAAAAGATCGCCAAGCAATATTGCTTCCTTTCCTTCTTGTTAAAGTACCTGAAAGGGCGTCTATTTGGTATAAGTTTAACCCTTTTCCGAACCTGGTAGACTAATTACGAAAAAGGAATACTCTAGTCACACTCGCTAGAAGAGTTCTTCATTGCATCCTTTTATGCTTCTTCGGGCCTTGGAGACTAACACATGAAAAAGCAACCCTCTGGAGTCTTCTTATCGCTTTCAGAATCTCTAAAATTGAAAGCAACCACGAGCATGAACTGTCCTAGGCTCGTACAACTCCACAAGACAATACCATTCCATTATGTCAGAGTCTTCTTATCGCTTTCGGACTCCTTAAAATTGAAAGCAACCACGAGCATGAACTATCCTAGGCTCGTATAAATCCACACGACAGTACGATTTTAAACACACTTCTTTTAGTTTCTTAACCCATGAAGAAGTCCCCCCGTGCCTCTTGGCACTATGATCAATCATCTCGGCAGCACCCCCACTAAGGTCACCTTTGTTCAGAGTATTCTACAGTCTCTTGCCATTTTACACGAAATTGAGTATCCCTCACCCTAGTCACTATCCTTGATCCATTACAGCTATGATCCCTTTCCCACTAGTCAGTTCCATATGATGCCCAATCATCCTCGCCATCATACTCTGAAAAAAGGATGTTTGAGTCCACCCACTCTACTTGCCAAGTTATCCCCCACAGTATGACAGTCCTGCCATCAGTACTCTCACACTTCGGCTCTCCACCTCACGCTCCTATCAAGGAAATATCATTTCCTTGCTAGTTGCAGGTCTCCCTCTGTCGACGACAGCCCCTCTGTTCCATAGGATAGACCCAGAGGTCCCTGCTCCTTGGACCCATCACCATCTGTGGTGAGTGCCTACAGACCACTTTGAGAGGAGTCATCATTGCCTCTTCAAGTGGTTGTTTCTCACATGCTTGACTTCAACACCTTGATCGCATCGTTGAGAATCGCGCAGGGTCTATATCCCTTCAGTTATTGGTCAAAGACCCCGGATTTCCCCTGACTCTAGCACATTGGTGAGTCACTTCAGAACGCCCAGTTATATGTTCCCGTGGATGTCTGGGTTGCGGTGGTGATTGTATTAAGAAGCCATCCAATTATATGCTTCCTTTGGTACACAGTTTAGTTCCAGTTCAGTGTAGCATTGAGGGTATTAATCCCCGTCACTATGATCCAGTAGCTCATCACTTCCTCTGGTACCACACTCAGCAACACTATTGTTATCCTAGTGTATCAGTTCTTCAGCTCAGACATGGTCAGCGCAACAATATGTCCCAGATTTGTGTCCCCTCTTGACCCTTATGATGTACACAGTGGTTCTCTATGTATCTTGCAGCTCCCCCCTTTTTCAGGCCTCACAGTTATTTTTTATGTATCTTGATACGAGCATGGGTATGCCCGCCTCGTTCATATATTGAGATTCTTCCTCATTCATTATTTGAGGCCATGTATATTTTAGGTCCCCATATTTTGGACCCCATTGTTCTTATTGTTCTATATCTTGATATGAGCATGGGAATGCCTGCCTCGTCCATATGTTCAAATTATTCCTCATTCATTATTGAGGTCATGTACTTTAAGTTTTTGTAGTTTATTCGGGACCATTGTCCTGGGCTCTAGTTCGTTTCTTCTCTTCTCCACATCCCAGGAGAACCATAAAAGACTTATGATGTCTATCAGCCATACGATGAGCTCCTTCCCTCACACATCAGGGGGCAATCTGTTAACACCCAAAAAGTGCTTACTACCTCATCTACCCCATTACATGACTCATTTGTCCATATTTCCTACCATATTTTCCTCCAAAAGGCCAAAAACCCCCTTTTCCTCCAAAATAGCAAAAAACCTCTAAAAAGGGAATAAAAAATACAAAAAGAGGAAAAAGAGGGAAAAAGAAGCAAAAACCCTATACAGCTGACCTGAACCATATGGTGCCCAAAACCATGGGCCATCACTCCACCACTAAAAACCTATAAATAGGTGATGGAGGCCCCTCATTTCATATCCATAGTGAACCACACCCTTACTCTGCCAAAATCACTCCTGAAACCCTAGCTCACCCTTGAGCTACTTTCACATTTGAGTGCCCCTTTGGCCCATTTCCAAAACCCTTTGGAGAAAGAGAAAGGAACAACACTGGAGCTTGGAATCAACCCTCCTTGACTACTGCAAAGGCTTCATCAACCTTCACATTGGAGGTATAATCAATACAAAAATCATTTTTATTATCTTGTCTTTTCTGTTTATGCACATGCTTAGAGTAGTTGCTATTTTATTGTACTATCTTTCATTTACTATTTTTCTGAACTGCTACTAAGGAGTCCCTTCTCCTTAGTAGGTGCTCATTTGCACAAGCTAGGGTGAAAAACCTAGCTACACACTCTCTCTCTCTCTCTCTCTCTCAATTCCTCTTGTTATCTCTCCCTCTAAACCCCTAACCCCAAATATATATCTTTATCTGTCTCTCTCTAAACCCTTAACCCCAATCACTCTCTCTCTATCTAATGCCCTAACCCTCAATCACACACTCTCTCTAAACCCCAAACCTCCAAACTCTCTCTTTCTATCTCTCACTCTCCCTCTAAATACCCTAATCTCCAACCTCTCTCTCTCTCTCTAAACCCCCCCCCAAAAATATCTCTCCCTCTCTAAACCCCCCCAAAAAAATCTGTCTCTCCCTCCGTCTGTTTCTCTATAAATCTCTAACCCTCTCTCGCTCTAAAACCCTAACCCTCTCTCTCTCTCTCTAAACCCCTAACCCCAAATATTTGTCCCCTCTCCCTCTCTCTATAAACCCTTAACCAATGACCTCTCTCTCTCTCTCTCCCTCTCTAAACCCTTAACCCCTAAACTCCAATATATCTCTCTCTCTAATTATCTAAACCCCCAAGCCGCCCCATCTCTCTGTCTAAAATCTTAATCTCGAATTTCTCTCTCTATCTCTAAGGCCCTAACCCGCAATCTCTCTCTCTCTCTCTCAACCCCTAAATTTTAACCCCAATCCCCAATTTATCTCTCAATCTATATCTCTCTAAGTCCCTTCCCCCCTATCTCTCTCTTTCTCTCTCTCTATCTTTTAGTCCACAATCTCTCTATTTTTCTCTCTTTATCTCTCTCTCCCTCTATCTCTTAAACCCTAACCCCCAATCTATCTCACTCTCTAAATCCCTAACCTCAAATCTCTCTCTCTCTCAACCCTTAAACCCAAATCACTCTCCATATCTCCTTCCCTCTATGTCTCTCTCTAAACCCCTAACACTGATTTTCCCTCTCTCTCTATCCATTTATCTAAACCCCAAACCTCGAATCTCTCCATCTAAAACCCTAACCCTGAATTTCACTTACTCTCTCTCTCTCTCTCGCTAAACCCCTAACCCATAATCTCTGCCTCTCACTCTCTAAACCCCAAACCCACAATCTCTCCCTCTCTCTCTCTCAACCCCTAACCCCCAATCTCTCTCTCTCTAAACACCTAACCCCCAATCCCTCTCTCTCTCTCTCTCTCTCCACCCCTAATCCCCGATATCTCTCTCTCACTATATCTAGAAATCCCTAACCTCCAATATGTATCTCTATCTCTTGGTCTAAACCCCTAACCCCAATCACACTCTCTCTCTCCTTTTCTAATCCTATAACCCTCTCTCTCTCTCTCTCTCTCTCTCTCTAAACCATTAATTCTCAATTTAAATTTCTATCTCTATCTATATGAAACCCTGACCTACCATCTCTCCCTCTCTCTCTCTCTCTCCATCTATCTATTTGTCTATCTATCTAAATTCCTAACCCAAAATAGCTCTCCCTCTCCATATAACTAAACCCCTAGCCCCCAATATCTCTCTCTTTAAACCACCAACCTCCAATCTCTCTCTCTCACTCTCTCTAAAACCCTAAACATGAATAGGTATCTCTCTCTAAACCCCTAACCCACACACTCTATCTCTATCTAAACCCATCATCTCCAATATCTCACACACCCTCTCTAAACACCTAACCTCTAATCTCTATCTCTTAAGCCCTATCCTCCAATCTCTATATATTTCAATTTAAAACCCTAACCCTCAATATCTCTCTCTCTTTATCTAAATGGCTAACCCCAATATCTCTTGTTATCTCTCTCTCTCTAAACCCTTAACCCCCAATATCTATCTTTATCTCTCTCTCTAAACCCTTAACCCCCACTCACACTCTCTCTATAAATCCTTAACGCCCATTCACACACTCTCTCAAAACCCCTAACCCAAATATATCTCTTTATTTATTTCTCTCTCCTTCTAAACACCCTAATCTCCAACCTCTCTCTCTCTCTCTAAACCCCTAAAAAAACATATCTCTCCCTCTCCCTCTCTCTAAACCCCTAAAACAAAATATCTCTCTCTCTCTCTCTATCTCTCTCTAAACCCAAAGCCCTTAATCTCTCTCTCTCTCACTCTCTCTCTCTCTTTTTCTAAACAAATAACCCCAAATATTTTTATCTCTCTTACTCTCTCTATATTAACCCCTAGCCCACAATCTCTCTCTCTCTCTAAACCCCTAACCCGTAACCTCCAATATCTCTCTCTCTATTTATCTAAACCCCCAAGCCCCCCACTCTCTCTCTCAAAACTCCTAATCTTGAACCTCTCTCTATCTATCTTTAAAGCCCTAACCCCTAATCTCTCTCTCTCTCTCTCTCTCTCAACCCCTCAATCCTAACCCATAATCCTCAATTTCTCTCTCTATCTCTATATCCCTAACTCCCTTACCCCCTATCTCTATATTTCCCTCTCTCTACCTCTAAGCCCACAATCTCTGTCTTTTTCTCTCTTTTTCTCTCTCTCCCTCTCACTCTCAACCCCTAAACACCAATCTGTCTCACTTTATATATCCATAAACTCCAATCTCTCTCTCTCTCTCTCTCAACCCCTAACCCCAAATCAATCTCCATCTCTCCCCCCCTCTCTCTCTCTAAACCCCTAACACTAATTTTCCCTCTCTCTCTCTATCCATCCATCTAAACCCCAAACCCATAATCTCTCACTCTCCAAACCTTAAACCCAAAATCTCTCTCTCTCTCTCTAAACACCTAACCTCCAATCTCTCTCTCTCTCTCTCTTTCTCTCTCTCTCTCTCTAAACCTTTAATTCCCAATCACTCTCTGTGTCGGTTATCTCCCCAAATTAATTTGTTGGGTTGATCAATTTTAGATGATAGGATGTCATTTGAAAATTCATTTCTAAATTTCTTAAGCCTCATTGTTGATATCTTTATGGATGTAATAAGGTTTGAAAAACATTAGATTGGGTTTTCATTTAAAAAATTTCAAAAGACAGGTTTCGGTAGCTAAGCGCTTATTTAAAATGGTCCGTAAGCTGCCGAAAGCAAAGCTTTTGGCAGCTTAAACGAAATTTTTGTGGCTCTCCTAGCTACCGAAAGTGAAAAGAAATTTTAAAATTAAAGCATATCATTTCAAAGCTCGAATTTCCAAAGTGCAGCCTACATGCCGCGTGAAAGAATGGGTGATTAAAAAGTTTTAGAGTGCCAGCTAAAAGCCAAATGTCCGATGTCCAGGTAGATAATAGCGTGTGCAAATGTCTAATGGTGAGTGCGGTTTGGCATAGCCGAAGGAATGATTTTTGATGATTATGTATGTTGTGGTCATCACCCAACTGCTTTGATAGCCAAGATAAAGGATGGTGTTATAGTTACTAATTTAATCATGGTAGGTGTATCTTTGATGGAAGTCATTTATCAAGGGAAGTATGAATACAACCATTGACTTAGAGAGACACTCATATGAAAACATGGCCATTCCAAAATTTGCTCATACACAGTCAACAGTTAGTTTAATCTACCAGAGTTCGGTCTCTTATATAATTCATACTCTGTTTTTTGGCTTGAAGAAATAGGAGCATGAATGACAGATCTGGATTGGTAAATCTTCTTCAGAAGTCTAACAACACTAGAACTCTTTCAGATCACTTATTTGAATACATGTGTTCCAAGAGCTTACACTAGTGATATGTAAACTAAGAATAGATACCTAGTACGAATGCTGAGTAGTACTATAGTATATAAACATATCCTCATAAGTCTAGAATAAGAAGAATATCCCAAGCTATAAATAAGGTTTCAATTTTGCTTATTTCGAAAGCTATTTTTCAAGCAGAGCTTTTGGTAGCTTAGGCAGACATTTCAATTGTTCATTATCCACCGAAAGTAGAGCTTTTGGCAACTTACAGGTTAGAATTTTGTCTCTTTAGCCCTTGAAAGTGCAGAACAGGGCAGAGAGGCATGATTTTCGCCCAAATCATGGTTTTTTGCTTCCAAATGGCAAGAAGATGGTTTTTATTTAAAGATAATAATTAAAGGCATATGTATCATCTTTCTATTTTAGCTTTGAGGAGACAGAGAAGGGAAAAGATCAAATGGATTTTCTATTTTCGATTAAGATACTATCCAGTTGTCAAAAGAAGAGTGTAAGCACCTTGTCATCACCTTGAAGGCTGTTGAGCTTGTCAAAGTTTGCTACAGCTGTCGAAAACGTGAAAACTATTAAGATGGAGGCGAGAAGTTTTTACGACAAATTTGGTGTTTTTACTGTGAAAAGTCATCATCTTCAAATGACGATTCTGAGCAACTGGAGAATCATTTTTAAAAACACTCAGAATTTTTTGTTCCTGACATGTCATAGAAAAATAACCTCTCTCCATTTTCCTACAGGTGTTGCAGATTGAGAGAATCGAATCTGTCTCTGAACCCCAATTTTTGGATCCCAGAATCTGTTTGTTTGACACATGTTTTCGAAATGCAGATCTCGGGAAAATGAAAAAGAATTTCAAAGATCTGAGAGAGGTTGTTGCTCAGAACAAGTCAATGTACAATAACCTCTTTTTCAATAGTTTCAGCAAAAATGGCATTTTTACTGTGCAGAGTCATCATTTTAAATGATGATTCTGAGCGACTGGAGAATCATTCTGCAAAATGGGTGGAGAGTTTTGTGCCTAACACGTCAGAGAACAATAAAATCTCTCAGTTTTCCTATAGGTGTCACATATTGGGAGAATCGAATCCATCTCTGAGCCCCATTTTTCAGCAGTTTGGCCAAATTAAAAAGGAGTTTTCCCTAGTTTATTAAAAAATGGTTTTGATTTTCTATTTTGAGTGATTTCGACCCAACTTCTTAGGATCTGGGAATATGTTGTAAAGGCTATAAAGCCTAGAACTTGAGAGCAAGAAAGGGTTGGATGTTGAGTACTACACTTGACTGTATTTGTGAGGAAGACACTTTCTCTTAATATATTCAGTCTCCAAGCTTCTTTCATTGTTGTTATCAGATCTTCTTTTTATCTCTATTCTATGTTTATGAGTTGAAGCCGTTTCTTTATCTCTGTTTAATGTCCTATGGTAACTGTCTTCTTACCTTTCACTGTTGAGAAAGGATCTCATAAGCATTCATTGTTGATTAGTTGGCCCATCATATATATGTTTTTATGTATGTTTTGGTTATCTGATTACCTTCTTATCCTTTCGATTTACAACCTATTTGATAATAGCTCTCGAAGTCCTTGTATCATTTGAATGTATTTAAGACTGTCTTGAGTATGCATCCAGTGAGTTTAGTTATTCATTTTGATCCACCTACGTATCCAGTATTGATAAAAAGGTTAAGTTACCAGGCTCCTTTGACTGATAGCCTAGAAGGACTCCTGGAGGGATAACAGTGTCCTTTTCTAAACCTATAACCCGCAATATATATATATATATATCCATCTATCTCTTTTCCTATCTAGCTACATCCTTAACCCAAAATCTCTTTCCCTCTCCATATATTTAACCCCTAAGCCCCAATCACACTCTTTCTATCTCTCTATCTCTCTCTCTAAACCACTAACCTCCAATATCTCTATCTCTCTCTCTCTCTCTCTCTCTCTCTAACACCCAAAACACCATTAGGCATCTCTCTTTCTAAACCCCTAACCCCCACTCTCTCTCTCTAAACCCATAAGCTCCAATATCTCACACACTCTCTCTAAACACCTAACCTTAAATATCTATTTCTCAAATCAAATCCCATAATATCTATCTATCTCTATCTAAAATCCTAACCCCCAATCTCTCTCTCTCTCTCTCTCTCTCTCTCTCTCTCTCTCTCTCTCTAAACTCCTAACCTCCAATCTCTTTCTATCAATCCCTAACCTATCTGAACCACTAACCTATCTAAATATCTCTCTATCAACCCATAACCTGTTAAGTTTAAACCAAATAGCCAAGCAAGATCACTGAAAGAAGCATAATCACAAGATAACACACAATATATCCTGGGAAACCCTCATGGGGTAGAAAACCCAGTAAAGCTTTCCTCAATAAGATGATCAACCAAAATACAAAGATGTGCTCCTTCTCCTTGACTCCTTAGCAGATCTCCTCAACTAGTGCGCACTCTTCCACAAGTGAGTGAATGATATAATGAGGAGTTCACCTCCTCTATTTATACTTGACTCTCAACTCACTAAAAGACTGTTGGGGCCGACCTCACCTGGAGAAGTCTAATAACCCCTAAAATATAACTACAGGGCCGACCCACACATGGTGGGTCTAATAACCCTAGTTAATACCAACCCCTGGAGGAATAAACATCTCCAGATACATAGTAGGGTTACCTCGGAGGAATGAAACATCTCCGGAATAAATAATGTACAAATATAATATTCTTAGAAGTTACAATATTCAACACTCCCCCTTAACGAGAAGGATATTATAACAACATCTGTAGGAACAAGGAGTCATTTACTACATCATCTATATATCATCGGAAGCTTTCTTCAATTCATCATCATCAGTAACTTGACTAGTTACTGGAACATCAACATCGTCATCAGCATCGTCGTATGATCGTTAGTATCGTCATCACACGATCATCATCATCATCGTCACACGATCATCAACATCGTCATCACACGATCATCATCATCATCGTCACACGATCATCAACATCGTCATCACACGATCATTAGCATCGTCATCATACGATCATCAGCATCGTCATCACACGATCATCAGCATCGTCATCACACGATCAGCAGCATCATCATCACACGATCATCAGCATCGTCATCATACGATCATCAGCATCGTCATCACACGATCATCAGCATCGTCATCACACGATCAGCAGTATCGTCATCACACGATCATCAGCATCGTCATCACACGATCAGCAGCATCGTCATCACATGATCAGCAGCATCGTCATCACACGATCAGTAGCATCGTCATCACACGATCATATTTACAGGATGATCAATCCTGCTCTCTTTAGGACATGAGTCCATGGATGATGCAATCCAGATCAAGTTCCAGGATGATCAATCCTTATCACAACTATAGAGCCAGCCCTGTCTCATGCTGGATGTATCACAACTACAGAGCCAGCCCCGTTTCATGCTGGATGTATCACAACTACAGAGCCAGCCCTGTTTCATGCTGGATGTATCACAACTACAGAGCCAGCCCTGTTTCATGTTGGATGTATCACAACTACAGAGCCAGCCCTGTTTCATGCTGGATGTATCACAACTACAGAGCCAGCCCTGTTTCATGCTGGATGTATCACAACTACAGAGCCAGTCCTGTTTCATGCTGGATGTATAACAACTACAGAGCCAGCCCTGTTTCATGCTGGATGTATCACAACTACAGAGCCAGCCCTGTTTCATGCTGGATGTATCACAACTACAGAGCCAGCCCTGTTTCATGCTGGATGTATCACAACTACAGAGCCAGCCCTGTTTCATGCTGGATGTATCACAACTACAGAGCCAGCCCTGTTTCATGCTGGATGTATCACAACTACAGAGCCAACCCTGTTTCATGCTGGATGTATCACAACTACAGAGCCAGCCCTGTTTCATGCTGGATGTAACCTAGAGTAATTCTAGGATTTGTCACGTACATTTTGAACCGAGGTCCAGGGACGATTCAGTCCTGTCATTCAGTTATCGGAGACCTCATGTCTACGGCTCTTCTTTAGGACTGAAGTCCGGGAATGATCCAATCCCCTCAACTGTCCACTAAGGACTTCATTCTCGGAGACCTCACGTCTACGGCTCTCTTTAGGACTGAAAGTCCAGGGATGATCCAATCCCCTCAACTGTCCACTAAGGACTTCATTCTCGGAGACCTCACGTCTACGGCTTTCTTTAGGACTGAAAGTCCAGGGATGATCCAATCCCCTCAACTGTCCACTAAGGACTTCATTCTCGGAGACCTCACGTCTACGGCTCTCTTTAGGACTGAAAGTCCAGGGATGATCCAATCCCCTCATATGTTCACCAAGAACTTCATTTTCGAAGACATATGTCTACGGCTCTTCTTTCGGACTGAAGTCCAGGAATGATCCAATCCCTTCACATGTTCACCAAGACAGAACATGTATCCTCATCATCAAAACATGTATAACCACAACATGTATCATCATCATCAAAACATGTATAACCACAACATGTATCATCATCATCAAAACATGTATAACCACAACATGTATCATCATCATCAAAACATGTATAACCACAACATGTATCATCATCATCAAAACATGTATAACCACAACATGTATCATCATCATCAAAACATGTATAACTCTATCATCAAAAGCATGTATACATCTATCATCAAAAGCATGTATACATCTATCATCAAAACCATGTATACATCTATCATCAAAGCCATGTATACATCTATCATCAAAACCATGTATACATCTATCATCAAAGCCATGTATACATCTATCATCAAAGGCATGTATACATCTAACCATCAGAAGTATCTAGTATGTATACATCTAACATCAAAACAAAGAATATAAGAGTCCTAAATCTAAATCATTCTAGGTGAATAAGAGCAGGAAAAAATAGGTAACCTCATCATTGATGAGATAGGCTTGTTTTGTCAGATACTGAGCTACTCCCCCTTTCGAGGAGGGTTCTTCTGAACTACACCAAGCTTGTCTCGGAAGTGTTCAAACTTTACTCGAGACAGAGGCTTAGTCAGAATATCAGCAATTTGATCCTCAGTGCTTATGTACTCCAGCTTGATAGCTCCTTTCTGCACCATGTCTCGTATATAAAAGTATCGGATCTCTATGTGTTTTGACTTATCATGAAATACAGGATTTTCAGTCATCTTGATACAGCTTTGATTATCACACATAATCACAGTGGGATCCATTTCTAAGTCAAACACTCCAGATAAAAGTTTCCGAAGCCATACTGCTTCACAGCTAGCAGAGCAGGCAGCTATATATTCTGCTTCAACAGTACTGAGAGCCACACTGGATTGTTTCTTGCTGAACCAGGAAATCATGGCAGATCCAAGACCATAACATCCACCAGAGGTACTTTTTCTGTCTGAGACACTTCCTGCCCAATCAGAATCTGAGTAACCATGTAATCTGAGTTCATGATTTCCAACATAAAATAGGCCAAAATCTAATGTACCTTTTAGGTACCTCATTACATGCTTTGCAGCTATTAAGTGAACCTTTCTAGGTTCTACTAGATACTGACTTAGGGTATTTACAGCAAAGCATATATCAGGCCTAGTATTAGTTAAGTACATCAATGATCCAATGATTTGTCTATATAAAGTTATGTCCACTAGTTCTGATGAATCATTAACTAATAACTTTAAGTTGGAGTCCATGGGAGTGGCCATGGCTTTACACTCCAACATATCAAATCTTTTGAGAATCTCCACAGTGTACTTACCTTGATTTAGAAAGATCCCTTTTGGTTCTTGCCATACTTCTAAGCCTAAGAAGTAGTGCATCAATCCGAGATCTTTCATCTCGAGTTCTGAAGAAAGCTTCTTCTTGCTTTCAATAATCTGTTTCTCATCTCCAGTTAGAAAAAGATCATCTACATATAACAGCAATATAACTGGTTCATCATCCATCACCTTGAGATAAAGATTTGGGTCAGCTTTACTTTTAGTAAAGCCCATGCTAGTTAAGAAATTGTCAATCCTTCCGTACCAAGCCCTTGGAGCTTGTTTCAACCCATATAATGCCTTCTTCAATTTGCAAACATGAGTTCTTCCATCATTAACCTCAAACCCTTGAGGTTGCTCTATGTATACTTCTTCTTCAATTACACCATTCAGAAAAGCTGTCTTAACATCCATTTGGTGTAATTTCCACTTCATCATGGATGCAAGTGCCATGATAGTTCTAATTGAAGTATACCTGGCAACAGGTGCAAAAGTTTCTTCATAGTCAATTCCCTCCTTTTGAGAGAATCCTCTGGCTACAAATCTTGCTTTGTATTTTTCGATGCTTCCATCCGCGGCATGTTTTATTTTGAAAATCCATTTGGAAGAAACCACACTTTTATCTTTCGGTTTGGGAACAATATCCCAAACATTATTTTTCATTATTGACTGGTATTCTTCAGTCATTGCTTCTACCCATTCTTTCTTTTGAGCTGCTTCTTCATAGCTAGTAGGTAGTTGATCCACAAGGTCACACATTAAAGCCATGTAGTTGGATACCAATTTTGGCTTCTTCCTTTCTCTAGTGGAGCCTTCAGGAGCACCATATCTTTCAGCTCCTTGAATAATATCTCTAGCCCATGCTGGTCTTCTTTTCCTGGATAATTCTGCAACAGGGGGTTCTTGTGGTTCCAGCATGTCATGATCCTCTGGTGTAACTTCTTCAGGGATGTGAACAGTCTCTGAGATCCTGGGTGATGAATCTTCTTCATAAACTTCTTCAAGTTGACACTTTCTGGATTTCTTGAGAGCTGTTTCCTCATCAAAGGTTACATCTCTACTTATTTCTATATGATGGAAACCTGGTATGTAGATTCTAAAGGCTTTGGAAGTTTCACAATAGCCAACAAACATTCCCTTCTTACCTGAGGGATCCAACTTGGTTCTCTTTTCTTTTGGAATGTGGATGTACACAGGACACCCAAATATTTTAAGATGACTTACCTCAGGCTTCTTACCTGAAAACACTTCTTCTGGAGTTTTGAATTCAAGAGCACTGTGAGATAATCTATTTTGCACATAAACTGCTGTTTTGGCTGCTTCAGCCCATAAGTACATGGGAAGATCTTGGTCATGTATCATGGTCTTCACAGCTTCCATGATTGTTCTATTTTTCCTTTCAGCCACCCCATTTTGTTGGGGATTGTATGGAGTAGTTAGTTCCCTTCTAATTCCAACTTCTTTGCAAAAGTCCTCAAAATCCTTTGAAGTGAATTCTCCGCCATTATCTGTTCTGAGAGTTTTGATTTTCTTGTCTGATATATTTTCTATTAGAGCCTTGAACTCTTTGAATTTTCCAAAGACTTCATTCTTACCTTTCAGGAAGTATATCCAAGTTTTCCTTGAATAGTCATCAATGAATGAAAGATAGTATTCATACCCACTTAAGGAAGTGGTGGGCATAGGTCCACATACATCTGAGTGTATAAGCTCTAAAATGTTCTTAGTCTTTGTTTCACTCTTTGGAAAGGGGTTCTTGATATTTTTCCCTTTCTTACATCCTTTACATGAGCCATCATGATCAGCCTTCAATTCTGGTAATCCTATGACTACCTTGCTTACATAGGGTAAGGCTTTATAATTGATGTGAGCTAATCTTCTATGCCATAGCTCACTGGGGCTAGAGACCTCATGTGCAAGGGCAGCTTCTGGATGACCCTTGAGTTTATAGAGACCTCCTTCTTCTTCACCAATAACAACTGCATCTTTAATTGTCTTTCCTTTAGACCACATGAGTACTTGTCCATCTATGAAGGCTACTCTAAAACCTTTCTTATCTAGTGCTGAAATAGAGAGAAGGTTCTTCTTTAAACCTGGTACATATAAGATGTCTTTCATCTTCAAGGGTGTTCCCGAATCTAGCTTGTAGCTAGCTTCACCAATTCCTTTGATGGGATATTGGTAGTCATCTCCTAGAGATACCTTTTGTGAGGAAGACTTTTCTTCAAGATTTGAGAAGGTCTTCCTTTGACCTGTCATGTGTTTGGAGGCACCACTGTCAATGAGCCATGTATCTTCTCCAGGAGATACAGATCCAGAGAGTGCAGAGAATAGAACATATTCTTCTGGATCTTCTTTCTTCACCTTGTTTCTTTTCCTTTTAGGCTTTACCTCTACCTCTTCTTCTTCTTCATCTTCTTCCCCTTCTTCTTCTTCACTATCATTTTCTGCCATATGAGCATGGTGTCTTTTGTGGACAAACTTCTTCTTTTGTGAGGGACAAAATCTGGAGATGTGACCTAGCTTATAACAGCTATAGCATTTGACTGAGGAATAATCTCTTACTGGAGATGGTCCTTTTCTCTTTTTAGAGAAGTGTTGAGATCCTTTGAGGTCAACCTTCTTGAGATGACCTGTTCTTCTTCTTCTGGTATGGGTGGCCAAAGCTTGGTCATCTTCTTTGAGAAGAGCTTCTCTGTTGGCAACCCTAGCTTCTTCTTGAACACAATCCTCCCATACTATATCAAATTTCATGCTTTCTTTCCTAGCACACATGGTTTGTATGAAGGATTCCCAAGATCTAGTGAGGCCATTAAGAGCAGTCATCACTAGTTCATCCTCATCAAGAGTATCACCAATTGCATCTAGTTGTTCCTTGATTTGTGAAACCCTTGAGAAGTAGTCTTGAATGGATTCTCCTTTGTGCATCTTGGTACTCTTCAATTGAGTCCTTAGATTCATCTTCCTATTGATGTTCTTTCCTTCATACATTCTTCCTAGGGCATCATACATTTCCTTTGGAGTCTTCTTGGAGGCCACTTGGGGAATCAAGTGGTCTTTAATGGAATCAGCTATGATTCTCTTTGCCCTAATCAAATCCTTCCTATGCTTTTCTTTGGATTCATCTCCTTCTGGTTCTGCAACTTCTTCCTTGATATACTGAGCAAGATCATTCTCTTCAAGAATGAGACCAATTCTGTATTTCCATGCCCGGAAATTTTCTATACCTTCTAGCTTGTCTTCAAGCTTAGTGTTTGGAGCCATCTTCTCTTGGGGGAGTCCAAGAGACAGAGCAGACTTACCTGAAAAGTTGCTTTTCACTTTTCCGGAATCTGGAACAGAATTTTATCACACTTTTGGTAGAATTAGGGTTTGACTTTCCCGGAGTTCTACTCAACCAAAAAGTTCGATCTATAGCTCAAAAGAATGCTCTTGAGAAGGGCTACTCAGCCATGCAATCAGAATTTAAAAATTCCAACTTTTTTCTGAAACCAAAAACTGACGTATCGCACTTTTGGTAGAATTAGGGTTTGCAATTCCCGGAGTTCTACCCAACCAAAAAGTTCGATCTAGGGCTTAAAAGAAAGCTCTTGAGGAGGGCTTTCCATCCATGCAACCAAAAATCAATAATACCAACTTTGGGCTGAAAACCCTAACTTCACCAAAAGGAGAGAGAGAGATAATCTTACCTTGTGAAAGATGTCCTATTCAGTCTAGCTCTGATACCATGTTAAGTTTAAACCAAATAGCCAAGCAAGATCACTGAAAGAAGCATAATCACAAGATAACACATAATATATCCTGGGAAACCCTCATGGGGTAGAAAACCCAGTAAAGCTTTCCTCAATAAGATGATCAACCAAAATACAAAGATGTGCTCCTTCTCCTTGACTCCTTAGCAGATCTCCTCAAATAGTGCGCACTCTTCCACAAGTGAGTGAATGATATAATGAGGAGTTCACCTCCTCTATTTATACTTGACTCTCAACTCACTAAAAGACTGTTGGGGCCGACCTCACCTGGAGAAGTCTAATAACCCCTAAAATATAACTACAGGGCCGACCCACACATGGTGGGTCTAATAACCCTAGTTAATACCAACCCCTGGAGGAATAAACATCTCCAGATACATAGTAGGGTTACCTCGGAGGAATGAAACATCTCCGGAATAAATAATGTACAAATATAATATTCTTAGAAGTTACAATATTCAACATAACCTATCTAAATCGACTCTCTCTCTCACTCTCTATATATCTATCTATCTAAACCCATAACCCTCTATCTCTCTCTAAACCCCTAACATTCAATCTCTCTCTTTCTATAAACACCTAACCCCCAATCTCTCTCTCTCTCTCTCTCTACTTTTATTAACATATAACTCTCAATATCTCTCTCTCTCTCCCACCTCCTAACCCCAAATAACTCTCCTCTCTCTCTCTATTCATCTCTTTCTCTCTCTCTCCTTCTCTCTCTCCCATTTTATAAATCCCTAACCCTCAATCTCTATCTCTCTTTCTCTCCATATATCTATCTATCTGAACCCCTCACCTACAATCTCTCTCTCTCTCTCTCTCTCTCTCTCTCTTTGTATATCTATCTAAATCCCTAACTCACAATCTCTCTCCCTCTCCATATATCTAAACCCCTAAACCCCAATCTCTTGTTTTCTATCTCTCCTTATCTAAACCACTAACCTCCAATCTGTCATCACTCCAGGAAGCTCTCTTAGGTTGTATTTCAGAGATTCCTGGTAACTTAAACTTGTCTTGAAAGAAGGGATTTATTTTGGATCAAGTGGGATGACAGGAATCAAAATCTTACACTCTCACAACATGCATGTGGACTCTCAGATAGATAAGGCTTTGACTATGGTATTCAAAGGATTGATTTAAAATAGAGGGTGTGAATCCTTGTCACTTTTAATAGATTCATAAACAACAGAATGTATATAAATGGACAAGTGAAACAAAATAACAACACATATATGTTCAGTTCTTAAACACCACGACAGGATAACAGCTGTCTCAGCAATTAAAGTGAAAATATAGGAAATACATCATTCACAGCAAGTACAGAAATACGAGAAACATAAATCTGCCAGCCAATAATAAAAGAATCTTGTATAATCTATAAAGTTATAGAAGTTTGAGAATACAAAAGTCGATTCTTCCCTCCAAAGTCGAACTCCCTCTTCTTCACCAGTCACCGGCTTAATAGCCTTTACAAAACGGTCAAGATCCTAAAAAATGGATCGAATATACTAAAAATAGATAGTTAAAACAGATTCCTGAAATATAGGAAAGAATACTATTTAAAAACGTAACCACCATCCTGCTAGTCTTCAAAACTTCGACAGCTGTAGAAAACCTCTGAAAGCTAATGGATCAAGTTGAAAATGCCACCTAGAGGACAAATCACTCTTTTTCCAAAAATAGACAAGAACTTCATCTTCTCCACTTTGCTAGAAAAATTGGAACAACATCTTGAAATGGATCTTAGCAATTATAATCTTCACTTTGAAACCATCCTCATCCTTTTTGGAATGACAAGACTTGAATCGGTGCATAAGCTGTCATTCTGTCCCATTTTGTGCTTTTGGTGGATAAGAGAGTCAAAATCCAAGCCTGTAAGCAATCGAAAGTTCTTTTTTCGGTGGCTTAAGACAGCTATGAAAAAATGTATTAGCCATCGAAAGCTCTATCTTGAGATAGCTTTCATTACTCAAACATCAGCTGAATGATAATCCTTGAGGTTTTAATGATCACCTTTTCACACCAAATGAAATAGCAGCTACATTTACAAGATGAGCACATCCAGTGTCTTAATCAATAGTTCATATTCACCTCTACAAGATTGTAAAGGGAAACTACAACTGTTGCCTATGCATCTGCTCTAGGAAAAACTCGGGATCAAAACTTACTGTGAAAGTAACTTTCACAAGACAGGCATGCCTCTGGATCCAAACGAGCCATGTTATGTTTTCCATCATCTAATATCTTCTTCAAGTATGGCCTTGGGTCATACCATTCTAAGCAGCTAGGATAATTTAAACAATGACTATACCTTAAGAAAAAAAAACTCTGCAATCTTCGAAGGCATTTTTTCATTCCTTCATGCTCGTTCCCTATAGATTATAGGCAGGTGGAAAACCCAATCGTGTAGCTGTCGTGAATGAAATATTGACCCAATGCTTTCCCCCTTTGGCAAAGTAATCAAAAATTTCATCCTCGATGACCTCAAAACAGAGCATACTATTAATGAGGTTATCATATGCCAAAGAATGCCAAAATGACTGTCTAACTATTATTCATGCTTATACTAGCATTATTCATAGTGTCCTTTGAATTTTTGACAGCATATGTCCTCTTTGATCCAACATACAAGAATAAAGGTAGCCATCCCGATGAATTAGGCCTTATAGATATCGACTGCAATAATACCCTTATAACTTCCATTGCAGAGTTGTTGCAAACTTGCTGCCACGATGAAAATTTCTATAATGTTTGGATATGGGAATCGATATCTATATGATCTCCTGGAAAACGCTTAGTCGATGTATAATTCAAAATCTTGCAACGCAGCACAAATCCTTTTGTTGGTGGCTCCCTTCCATGGAAAGATTCTTTTGACATGTCAACGCTTCCAATAATCAATGTTACACTCACCACTGAATAGCTGTGCCTTCATTGACACCTGTACCTTCAATCACTTGGCAACATCTGCATTTTTTATCATTGCTTATGGACAAAACCCCCCATACATTGGGATGTTAGGACACTTTGTCTTTATATATACAAACAATTTCTATGATATATTGATGAAGTGTGTAGAATATAAATAATGGCGCTCAGTGCTGGGCTTGGTGTTGGTTTGACTACTGTGATTTGAATTCGAGGCCTATTGTTCATAGAATTGATGAGATATGTAGGAGACAGGCTTGGCGTTCAACTGATTGGTGAATTGACATGTGGGCTGGGCTTGATTCAAATGCCATTGCACATAAACCATAAAAATGAAATAGAACTCAGCGTGGCATGTGGTTTGATGTGTCAACATGTGTGTCAAGTCATAGCTCGACTTATGGATTGGATGCATAGCCTGGATTGTGGGTCAATAAAACCTGAGAGATCTTTAGTATGAGAGCTTTCCTTTCCTCGTGGATCCGCAACACGACTTGGTGCTTAAAACCTATCAAACACTTCAAAACCCAGCTATTCTTACCATAGGATGGATGTATACTCATTCTTTGTCTTCAACTCAGGCATTTGGAAACTATATGGATTTGCAATTTGGTATGACTTGATGTGTCGACTTATTGCTGACTCACGTCCTTGAAGTTTCTCTTAATTTATGACTTGGCTTTCCTTGTGTGTTTGTTAAATGTAGGTTCACGATGGAGTCACAAGAATTTGAAGAGAACCTGATCAATGG
This sequence comes from Larix kaempferi, assembly GCA_027924585.1. Taxonomy (NCBI): domain Eukaryota; kingdom Viridiplantae; phylum Streptophyta; class Pinopsida; order Pinales; family Pinaceae; genus Larix; species Larix kaempferi. The sequence continues at coordinate 1,158,667 of BSBM01000614.1, read as the reverse complement.
GAACTTAATGGGGATTGGAAGTTATGAATTAGGGCAAATGAGCAAAAGATTTTGGAATTTTCTAGCTCAAAGATGCTAAAGACGTTTAAAAATTTTGATGAAAAATTGAGTGCTAACACAATCTCTCTCTCTCTCTCTCTCTCTATATATATATATATATACCCCTAAACACGAATATGTATCTCTCTCTCTAAACCTATAACCCCTACACTCTCTCTTTCTCTCTCTAAACCCATAACCCCCAATATCTCTCACACTCTCTCTAAACACCTAACCTTCAATATCTCTCTCTCTCTACCCCTATCCCCCAACCTCTCTCTCTGTCTAAAACCCTAACCCCTAATCTCTATCTATCTCTCTCTAAACCCGAAACCCCCAATCTCTCTCTCTCTCTCTCTAAACCCCAAGTCCCATCCTCTCTCTCACTCTATCTACCTATATCTATCTCCAAACCACTAATCCCTAATCTATATCTCTTAACCCCTAAACCCCAATCTATCTCTCTCACTCTAAATCACTAACCTCCACTCTTTCTCCCTCTAAACCCGTAACACCTAATATCTTTCTCTCTCTCTCTCTCTAAACTCATAATCCCCAATATCTCTCTCTCTAGACGACTAACTCCTAATTTCTCTCTCTCTCTCTCTAAGCCCCTAACCTTGAATCTCTCTCCCTCTCTCTCAACCCATAACCCCAAGTATCTATCATTATCTCTCTCTCTCTATATATATATATATCCATATCTCTCTCGATATATATATATATAAATCACTAACTGCAAGTTTCTCTCTCTCTCTCTCTCTAAACCCCTAATGTCCAGTGTCTTTCTCTCCCTCTCTTCCTCTCTCTCAAAAACCCTAACCCCAGAAACATCAATCTCTCTATTTCTATCTATATCTCACTAACCCCTTAAATCTAATATATCTCTCTCTATCCATCTCTCTCTCCCTCTCTCTAAACGCACAACCTTAAATTTGCCTCTCTACCTCTCTCTATCTATCTATTTAAACCCCAAACCCACACTCTCTCTCTCTGAAATCCTTACCCCAAATATCTCTCCCTCTCTCTCTCTCCCCTTCTAACTCTTTGTCTCTCTCTCTAAACCCCTAACCCCCAATAAATCACTCTCCCTCTCTCTACATAAACCCCCAATACCCAATCTCTCTCTATCTCTTTAAACCCCTAAGCCACAATCTCATCTTTCCCTTTCTCTCTCTCTAAAACCCTAACTCCAACTCTCTCTATCTCTCCCTAAACAAAAATATGTATCTCTCTCTCTAAACCCGTAAACCCATGTTTTTTCTCTCTCTCTCTCTCTCTAAACCGATCACCCCAATATTGCACACTCTCTCTCCAAACACCTAACCATCAATCTCTCTTTCTCAAACCATATCATGCAATCTCTCTCTCTCTCTCTCTCTCTCTCTCCAACCCTAATCTCCAATCTCTCTTTTTATGTCTCTCTATCTATCTATATAAACCCTCAACCCCCACCTACAATCTCTCTCTATATCCATCTGTCTCATTATCTATCTATTTAAATCCCTAACCTACAATCTATCTTTCTCTCTATACATGTAAACTCCTAAACCCCAATCTCTCTCTTTCTATCTCTCTTTCTCTCTAAAACACTAACCTACAATATCTCTAAACCCCTATCTCTTACACCCTAACCCCCAATTTATCTATATATCTAAACCTCTAACTCCTAACCCCTAAACCCCAATCTCTCTATATATCTAGACCCCTAACTCCTCACCCGTAACCCCTAATATCTTTCTCTCTCTCTAAACCCATAACCCACAATCTCTCTCTTACTAACCCCTAACCTCCAATCTCTCCCTCTAAATCCCTAACCCCAAATCTCTCTCTCTCTCTCTCTCTAAATTCTTAAGGTCCAATCTCTCTCTCTCTCTCACCCCTTAACCTCCAATTTCTCTCTCTCTCTCTATACCCCTAACCCCAATCTCTTTCTCTCACACACTAAGATCCTACCCTCCAATCTCTCTCTCTCTCTCTCTCTCTCTCTCTCTCTCTCTCTCTCTCTCTAAACCCCTAACCCCTAACCTAAAATCTCTCTCTTTTTATATATTTCTAACCCCCTAACTCATATCCATTAACCCCAATCTCTCTCTTTGAATGCCTAACATCAATCTCTCTTCTTATCTCTCTCTCTCTCTAAACCCATAACCCCTAATCTCTCCCTCTCCCTCTCTCTAAATCCTTAACCCCCAATCACACTCTCACTAAAACCCTAATCCCCAATATCTCTTCCCCTCTCTCTCTCTCTCCCTCTAAACCCCTAATCTACAACCTCTCTCTCTCTCTCTCTCTCTAAAATCCTAACCCCTAACCTACAATATCTCTCTTTATATATATTTATAAACCCCAAATTCCTAACCCCTAACTCCCAATCTCTCTCTCAAAATGCCTAACCCCAATATATTGTATATCTATCTCTATACCCCCAGCCCCCTGTTAGCACTCGGATTTTCCTTGGGCTGTATCAAAGAAACCCCGAGGTAACCTATTTCAAACCAATCTTTAGACTGAAAGTTGGCCTCCTTCAGCCAGAGAGGGCTCTCTCAACAAATCTGCCATCCAATGTCACCACGACAGCAGTTTGACAATGAAACTCAATGGCCAATTTGTAAAATAATAATAACAAAAACTTTGTAGGTTTTAAATAAGGATTTTTTAATGAGGTGGCTAGATCAACATGAACAGGATACCATTGGGCAATGGAGTCGAGAAAACAGAAAAATATGGACCGGCAGTTAAACAAATATTTTCATACAAAGGCAAGATAGTTGTCTTATTACAGTCAATAAGATTTTTGCAGGTGATAGGGAAAGAAATAAAGACAATCCATTAACAGCAGGCATCAATTTTCAGATGAATCCGCTGTTAACTTTGGAGAAATAAATGGGTACTCAGATGCGGATAAATCGAGGCATATGACATGAATCTCAATTTATTTTCAGTATGTTCACCTAAATACAGAAGGAAAGACATAATGGCAAGAATGACAAAGAGAATTGACATGCACATGTAAAGAAAAGAAAAACACAGACTGCAATTTCGAAACAACACATGAATCTTCGATGAAAATATGCTCAACTTCTAAGATCTTTATTAATTTCTATAAAATACTTCAAACACCCGAAATGGGTCCTTCCTCTCTGAAAATTCGAACCCTTTACATGTTTTTTACATATCAATATATAGAAGGATGGCCTATACCTAATCTTGAATTCAAAACCTAACTGAAACTCTAAAAATAGAAACAGTTACAACTTATTTTTTTTATTTCAGAAAGTAAATTTGCTGAAAAATAGGCTTCAAAGACATGCCTGTATATCTCAAATGGAGATAGCTGTGTACATTTTGAGAGAGGTTTTTGTAACTGGGTATGTTCTGAAGAAAAAACTCTTTCAGTTTTTGAAAATTCATCTTCATTTGGAAGAACCAGCTCTTTGAAGTTGATGACTAAAACAGTAAACTGAAATTCTGGAAAATTGCCCCGTGAAGATGAATTTGATTCTCTTAAACCATAACACCTGTGTAAAAACTGAGAGAGGTTTTTGAATATTGGCCCGTGCTGAAGAAAAAACTCTCTCGGTTTCCTAAAATTCCTCTCGGTTTGGAGGAAACAGCTTCTAGAAAATGGTGACTAAAACAGGCATTTTCTAAAAAACGTGTTATACTTATCCCATTTGATTTTCTCTACGGGATATATCCCACATTGGTTGAGCAAGAAATAATTGTGGTGTTTATATACCCCACTACGCACAACTCTTAATAACAAATAGAACGTGCTATTGGGCGCTTTACCTTCGAGGATGGCGGTTCCGCGTGGGCGGAAGGTGGTTTATAATACCACCGTCGCGTTCACGCAGATAAACAATAACGTGCCACGTGCTACCGTGGTATTTCGTCCACGACCACTTACAATACATTGCGATCATTCCTTTTGGTGACGCGGTATCTCGCGATGACCGTTGATCCTTGCGTGTAACATCTCCGCCGTCGGATCTTCACTGGAGTTTAACCCTTTTAATATTTATCATCGGACTATACAAATATGGGTTTTTCCTCTATGTTTTTTGTATTTTATGTATTTTAAACCTTTTTTTGTGGTAATTTCTTCTCCTTTTGGACATTTTAGCAAAACTTTCTAGGATTTAGGTCCTCTCAGATAAGGTGTCAACAACTGGCTCCAACTGGGGATGCTATCCTCCCTGTGAGGTATCAAAGAACACCGTAGACCATGTGCCTGGCCATTGGGCGGCTCCCAATCCTGAAAACTGCAACCTGTAACCTGTAACCAGTCCTCTATCCAAAACTGTAACCGAAAATCTTTTAACTATAGAAAACTGAAAACTCACATGCTGAAACTGAACTGAAGACCATACTGTACATACTGAAGACTTCTTTCCTGGCAAACTTATTTCTCCTACCTACCTACTTTTAGAATATCAAAGACTTTCCATCAATCAAGTAATTCGGAAACACCAGTGAAGCCAATCCATTAGGTTTCCAAACAATCTAACTCCTTTGCCGTGTTCAAAATAAGCCAATAACAGAAAATATGACAGTATAGGGAACCATTGATAATCTTTATTCTCAAAATAAAAACCTAGCTGCAAATCAAAACTGAGAAATTTCTTCATATACTCAAGTATAGGATCAAAAAAGATACATTTTATTTGAAGTACCTTTGGATTTTTTGCAACTTGATGGGAGGGCTGGAATATTCTTTCTTCCTTAATATTCTTTTCCAGAAATGAATGATTATCCTCATAATCTAATGCATCCTCAAATAGCAAACACTCTGCAAGATCATTAAATATGACAGCTCTATCTTTTTTATGAAAGAAACTGGTGTCTAATAGCTGATTTTCTTGCGGCGGATCGTCTTCAAAAATGGATTCCTTCATAAATTCATCATGATTGTCATCATTCAAATTCAGATTTACATGCCTAAAACTGGAAGAAGATTGACTTACATATCCCAGACTATGTGAAGACTACAAATCTGTATAAGCAGGGGTTATAACATGACTCTGCAGGAGCTGATCTATTTCTTCTTCTGTTAAAAGAGGAGGTGGTTTGTGCATTTTCTTAATCAAACAACTATCATTTTCCTTCTCTTCTGCAGATTGATGCTGAATGCATTCTTCATTTGTATACGAAGGAGCTGATGATTCAACCTTTGTTTTCAAAGAGGAATCACGGGAAACTACTATCAATTCTTTATTGATCTCATCTATAGCAAACTCCTCTCGATCATCATGGCCATGGACTTGCGAAGAAAAATGATAAAATATTTCTGATAAGTCTTCATCATTCATACCTTCCAAATCTTCATCAATACTTCCGAGGTACTGTATGAAACCTTCAAATTGATCACAGCAATCTTCCACTAAAGACAAAGCTGGAAAATCTACTGCATAATGCTCATAAAATGCTATGTGAAAATCTTTTAAAGAAAACAAGCTACTAGGTCCTAAACTTTCATACCAATCCCTTGCTTTTCCTTCTAAAGAAGCCATGAACACCTTCATAAGACAGTCCTCATGAAACATAACCTTCAACTTGTGTATATGTGCATGAAATTTGATTAAATGTAAAGTAGCGTTATCACTGTTTTCATCTCTGAATTTAGGCAAATAAGACTACCAATCTATTTTAGGAATTTGATTCGGGAAACCGAGAATATGAGACCTGCTCATAGGAGCATACCTTCTTAATAACGAGGCCATCTCGAAATAATGGAGCTGTAGATTCTGATATGAAAACTGAGGAGACTAGCCTGTGAACCAATGCAAAACTGGATTTCTTTAATGTGGAGTCGCCATGAAATTTCTGAAAACTGGATTCTTTGAAGATGGAGTCGCCAGGTGAAAGATGCACAACCTGCTTGATATCTGACTGTTGTTCACCATCAACAATCAAATCTGCAACTTTTTCGTTCATACCCAGGGAAAATGAAACCTTCGTTCCCCGGCAACGGCGCCAAAATGTTAGAACTCGGATTTTCCTTGGGCTGTATCAAAGAAACCCCGAGGTAACCTATTTCAAACCAATCTTTAGACTGAAAGTTGGCCTCCTTCAGCCAGAGAGGGCTCTCTCAACAAATCTGCCATCCAATGTCACCACGACAACATTTTGACAATGAAACTCAATGGCCAATTTGTAAAATAATAATAACAAAAACTTTGTAGGTTTTAAATAAGGATTTTTTAATGAGGTGGCTAGATCAACATGAACAGGATACCATTAAGCAATGGAGTCGAGAAAACAGAAAAATATGGACCAGAAGTTAAACAAATATTTTCATACAAAGGCAAGATAGCTGTCTTATTATAGTCAATAAGATTTTTGCAGGTGATAGGGAAAGAAATAAAGACAATCCATTAACAGTAGGCATCAATTTTCAGATGAATCCGCTGTTAACTTTGGAGAAATAAATGGGTACTCAGATGCGGATAAATCGAGGCATATGACATGAATCTCAATTTATTTTCAGTACGTTCACCTAAATACAGAAGGAAAGACATAATGGCAAGAATGACAAAGAGAATTGACATGCACATGTAAAGAAAAGAAAAACACAGACTGCAATTTCGAAACAACACATGAATCTTCGATGAAAATATGCTCAACTTCTAAGATCTTTATTAATTTCTGTAAAATACTTCAAACACCCGAAATGGGTCCTTCCTCTCTGAAAATTTGAACCCTTTACATGTTTTTTACATATTAATATATAGAAGGACGGCCTATACCTAATCTTGAATTCAAAACCTATCTGGAACTCTAAAAATAGAAACAGTTACAACTTATTTTTTTTATTTCAGGAAGTAAATTTGCTGAAAACTAGGCTTCAAAGACCTGGATGTATATCTCAAATTAAGATAGATGTGTACATTTTGAGAGAGATTTTTGTAACTGGGCATGTTCTAAAGAAAAACCTCTTTCAGTTTCTGAAAATTCATCTTCATTTGGAAGAACCATCTCTTTGAAGTTGATGACTAAAACAGTAAACTGAAATTCTGGAAAATTTCCCCGTGAAGATGACTTCGATTCTCTTAAACCATAACACTTGTGTAAAAACTGAGAGATATTTTTGAATATTGGCCCGTGCTGAAGAAAAACCTCTCTCCGTTTCCTAAAATTCCTCTCGGTTTGGCGGAAACAGCTTCTAGAAAATGGTGACTAAAACAGGCATTTTCTAAAAAACGTGTTATACTTATCCCATTTGATTTTCTCTACAGGATATATCCCACATTGGTTGAGCAAGAAATAATTGTGTTGTTTATATACCCCACCGCGCACAACTCTTAATAACACATAGCACGTGCTATTGGGCGCTTTACCTTTGAGGATGGCGGTTCCGCGTGGGCGGAAGGTGGTTTATAATACCACCGTCGCGTTCACGCGGATAAACAATAACGTGCCACGTGCTCTCGTGGTATTTCGTCCGCGACCACTTACAATACATTGCGATCATTCCTTTTGTTGACGCGGGATCTCGCGATGACCGTTGATCCTTGCGTGTAATATCTCCGCCGTCGAATCTTCGCTGGAGTTTAACCCTTTTAATATTTATCATCGGACTATACAAATATGGGTTTTTCCTCTATGCTTTTTGTATTTTATGTATTTTAAACCTTTTTTTGTGGTAATTGCTTCTCCTTTTGGACATTTTAGCAAAACTTTCTAGGATTTAGGTCCTCTCAGATAAGGTGTCAACACCCCCAATATTTATCTTTATCTCACAGTCTCTCTAAACCCTTCATCTCAAATCACACTATCTCTCTAAACCCATAATCCCCAATAATACACTCTCTCTAAACCACTAACCCCCAATCTATCTCTTTCTATGTCTTTATCTCCATCTAATTAATCTAATCTCCAACCTCTCTCTCTAAACTCTTAAAGCAAAATCTCTCTCTCTCTATAAATCCCTAATCCTCTCTCTCTCTCTCTAGACCCGTAACCGTTAATCTCTCTCTCTCTTTCTAAACAACTAACCCCCAATATTTCTATCCCTCTCACTCTCTCTATATAAACTTCTATCCCACAATCTCTCTCTCTCTAAACCACTAACCCCAAATCTCTTTCCCACTCCCTCTCTTTATAAACCCCTAACCAATGATTTCTCTCTTAATTTCTCTCTCTCTCTCAACCCCTAACCCCTAACCTGCAATATCTCTCTCTCTCTCTATTTATCTAAACCCCTAAGCCCCCCTATCTCTCTCTCGAAACTCCTAATCTCGAATCTCTCTCTATCTTTAAGCCCATAACCCACAACATCACTCTCCCTCTCAACCCCTAATTCCCAATTTCTCTCTATATATCTCTCTCTCTAATTCCCTTACCCCCTATGTCTCTCTCTCTCTCTCTCTCTCTCTCTCTCTCTCTCTCTCTCTCTCTCTCTCTATGCCCACAATCTCCCTTCTTTTCTGTATTTATCTCTCTCTCCCTCTCTCTATCAACCCCTAACCCCCAATCTGTCATGTTCTCTAAATCCCTGACCTCCAATCTCCCTCTCTCTCAACCCTTAACCCCAAATAAATCTCCATATCTCCCTCTATCTCTAAACCACTAACACAAATTTTTCCTCTCTCTCTCTCTATACATTTATCTAAATCCCAAACCTTGAATATCTCTATATATAACCTTAAACCCCAATCTCTCTCTCTCTCTCTCTCTCTCTATCTCTCTTTGTGTGTATATATATATATATATATATATGAACCCCTCACTTTCAATATCTCTCTCTTTCCATCTATCTCTTTGTCTATCTATCTAAATCCCTAACCCAAAATCTCTCTCCCTCTCCATATATCTAAACCCCTAATCCCCAATCTCTCTCTTTCTATATCTCTCTCTATCTAAACCACTAACCTCCAATCTCTATCTCTTCATCTCTCTCTTTCTTTAAACCCCTAAACATAAATATGTATCACTCTCTAAACCTCTAAACCCCACGCTCCCTCTCTCTCTCTAGATCCATAACCCCCAATATCTCACACACTCTCTCTAAACACCTAACCTTCAATCTCTCTCTCTCAACCCCTATCCCCCAATCTCTCTTGTCTATCTAAACCACTAACACAAATTTTTCCTCTCTCTCTCTCTATCCATTTATCTAAATCCCAAACCTTGAATATCTCTATATATAACCTTAAACCCCAATCTCTGTGTGTGTGTGTGTGTGTGTGTGTGTGTGTGTGTATCTGAACCCCTCACTTGCAATATCTCTCTCTTTCCATCTATCTCTTTGTCTATCTATCTAAATCCCTAACCTACAATCTCTCTCCCTCTCCATATATCTAAACCCCTAATCCCCAATCTCTCTCTTTCTATATCTCTCTCTATCTAAACCACTAACCTCCAATCTCTATCCCTCCATCTCTCTCTTTCTTTAAATCCCTAAACAAAAATATGTATCACTCTCTAAACCTCTAAACCCCACGCTCCCTCTCTCTCTCTAAATCCATAACCCCCAATATCTCACACACTCTCTCTAAACACCTAACCTTCAATCTCTCTCTCTCAACCCCTATCCCCCAATCTCTCTTGCTCTCTATCTAAAAACCTAACCCCCAATCTTTCTCTATCTCTCTCTAAACCCGTAATATATGTCACTCTCTCTCACTCTCTCTCTCTGTAAACCCCTAGCATCTAATCACTATCTATCAACCCATAACCCCTAATATCTCTCTCTATCTATCTATATATCTAAACCCATAACCCCCCCCCTCTCTCTCTAAACCCTTAACACCCAAAATATTATCTCGCAAGCCCCTAAGCCCGTAACCTCCAATCTCTCTCTCTCTCTATATATATATATATCTCTCTCAACCCCAAACCCCCAATCTCTGTCTTTCTATCTCTCTCACTCTAAACCCCTAACCTCCACTATTTCTCCCTCTAAACCCCTAACACCTAATCTCTCTCTCTCTCTTTCTCTCTCTATCTATCTATCCCTATCTCTAAACCCCTAACCCCCTCTCTCTCTCAACCCCTAACCCTTAACCACCAATCTCTCTCCCTCTAAACCACCAACCCCCCATCTCTCTCTCTCTCTCTAAACCCCTAAACCTCAATATATCTATATCTCTCTCTCTCTCTCTAAATCCCTAACCCCAATCTACCTCTTTAAACCTACAACCCCAAATCTCTCTCCCTCTCTCTCCATCCCTCTTTCACTCTCTCTCTATCCATCTCTCTCTCCCTCTCTGTAAACCCATAACCTTAAATTTCCCTATCTCCGTCTCTCTATCTATCTATCTAAAACTCAAAACCACTCTCTCTCTCTCTCTATCTCTACTCCTAACCCAAAATATCTCTCCCCCCCCCTCTCTCTCTCTCTCTCTCTCTCTCTAAACCCTTAACCCCCAATAAATCACTCTCACTCTCTCTACCTAAACCCATAATACTCAATCTCTCTCTCTCTCTATCTATCTATCTATCTATCTAAACCCCTAACACACAATTTATCTCTGTTTCTATCTTTCTAAATCCCTAAACCCAACTCTCTCTATCTCTCCCTAAACATGAATATGTATCTCTCTTTCTAAACCACTAAAACCCACGCTCTCTCTCTCTCTAAACCCATAACCCCCAATATCTCACACACACTCCCCAGACACCTAACCTTCAATCTCTCTCTCTCTCAACCCATATCCCTCAATCTCCTTCTCTCTCTATCTAAAACCCTAACCCCCAATCTTTATTTATCTCTCTCTAAACCTCTAATATCTCTCACACTCTCTCTCTATAGAAACCTCTAATCTACAATCGCTCTTTATCAACCCCTAACCCCCAATATCTCTCTCTCTCTCTCTATCTCTCTATCTATCTATCTTTGTCTAAACTTCTAACCTCTAACCCCAACCTCTCTCTCTCTCTCTCTCTGCACCACTAATCCCCAATCTGTCTCTCTGTGTCTCTATAAATCCCTAACTTGCAATATATCTCTTTATCTCTCCATTGAACCTCCCCCCTCACTCTCTCTCTATATATATTTATGAACCCGTCACCTGCAATCTCTCTCTATCTCCATCTATCTATTTTTCTATGTATTTAAATCACTAACCCACAATCTCTCTCCCTCTCCATATATCTAAACCCATAACCCCCAATCTCTCTCTTTCTATCTCTCTCTCTCAACCTCTAACCTCCAATCTCTCTCTCTCTCATTCCCTCTCTCTCTCTTTAAACCCCTAAACACGAATATGTATCTCTCCCTCTAAACCTCTAAACCCCACACACTCTCTCTCTGTAAACCCATAACCCCAAATATCTCAGACACACTCTCTCTAAACACCTACACTTCAATCTCTCTCTATCAACCCATATCCCCCAATATCTCTCTCTCTATAAAAAATGCTAACCCCCAATATCTCTCTAAAACTCTAATATCTAGCACTCTTCCTCACTCTCTCTCTCTCAGTAAACCCCTAGCCTCCAATCTCTCTCTATCAACCCTGACCCCCAATCTCTCTCCCTCTATCTCTCTATCTATTTAGCTATACCCCTAACCCTCTCTATCACTCTAAACCCCAAACTGTCAATCTCTCTCTATGTCTAAACCACTAATCCATAAACTCTATCTCTAAACCCCTAGACCCCCAATCTCTCGCTTTCTATCTCTCTCAATCTAAACCCCTAAATTCCATGCTTTCTTGCTCTAAACCCAAAACGCCCATTATATCTCTATATTTCTAAATCCATAATCCCCAATCTCTCTCTCTCTCTATGCCACCAACTCCCAATCTCTCTTGCTCTCTGAATCCTTAAAATCCATTATCTCCCTCCCTCTTTCTATCTATTTATATAAACCCTTAACCCCCAATCTCTCTCTCTCTGAGCACCTAACCCCAGATATGTCTCTCTTTCTAAACCCCTAACCCTCGTATATATATATTATATATATATAAACCCATAACTCCTAACAACTTATACCCAATCTCTCTCTCTCTCTCTCTCTCTCTCTCTCAACCATTAATCCTAAATCTCTCCCTCTCTAAATGCCTAACCCCTAATATCTCTCTCTATAAGCCCCTAACCTCTCTCTCTCTCTCTCCCAACCCCTAAATACAATCTCTCTTTCTATCTATCTAAACCCTTGATCTCTCCCTTTCTACTCTAAAACCCGAACACATAATATCTCTCTCTCTCTCTATCTATCTATCTCTCTCTCTACCCTTATCCCCTACTCTCTCTCTTTCTCTCTCTAAACCCCTAACCCAAATCCATCTCTCTCTCACTCTAAGTCCCTACCCTCCAATCTCTCTCTCTCTCTAAACCCCTAACCCCCAATATATCCCTCCATATATATTTCTATCTATCCAAAACCCCCCACATCTCTCTCTAATCCACTAACCCCTAAACCACAATATCTCCCATTCTATATATTTTTAAACCCCTAACACCTAACCACTAAGCCCAATCTCTCTCTATCTGAATTCCTAACCCCAATCTCTGTTGTTCTCTCTCTCCCTCACCTAAACCCCAATCTCTCTCTCTATAAACCCTTAACCCACAATCAACCTATCTCTCTAAACCCCTAACCCCCAATCTATCTCTTTATCTCTCTCTCTCTCTTACAATAAACCCCTAATCTAAAACCTCTCACTCTCACTCTGAACCCCTACCTCCTAACGCCTAACCCCCAATATCTATCTTTCTATCCCTCTCTCTCTCTCTCCCTCTAAATACCCTAATCTCCATCCTCTCTCTCTCTCTCTCTATATATATATATAAATCCCTAATTATCTCTCTCTCTCTCTAAACCCCTAGCCCTTAATCTCTCTCTCTAAACAACTAACCCCCATTCTTTTTATCTCTCTCAGTCTCTCTATATAAGCCCCTAGCCCCCAATCTCCCTCTCTCTAAACCCCTAACCCCAAGTCTTCTCCCTCTCCCTCTCTCTATAAACCCCTAACCAATGATGTCTCTCTTACTTTCTCTCTCTCTAAACCCCTAACCCCTAACCTCCAATATCTCTTTCTTTATCGATCTAAGCCCCCAATCCCTGCCTCTCTCTCTAGAATCCTAACCTTGAATGTCTCTCTCTACTTCTAAGCCCCTTACCCCAAATCTCTCTCCCTCTCTCTCTCTCTCTCTCTCTCTCTCTCTCAACCACTAAATCCTAACCCCTAATCCCCAATTTCTCTCTCTCTATATATATCTCTAACTCCCTTACCCCCTATCTCTCTCTATCTTTAATCTCACAATCTCTCTATTTTTCTCTCTTTATCTATGTCTCCCTCTCTCTCAACCCCTAACCCCCAATTGGTCTCTCTCTCTAAATCTTTAACCTCCAATATCTCTCTCTCAACCATTAACCCCAAATCTCTCTCTCTCTCTCCCTCTCTCTCTCTGAACCCCAAACCCATAATCTCTCTCTCTCTCTCTGTCTAAGACGTTAACCTCCAATCTCTCTCTCTCTCTGTAAATGCTTAATTCCCAGTCTCTCTCTCTCTGTCACCCCTACTCCTCAATCTCTCTATCTTTGTCTCTATAAATCCCTAACCTCCAATATGTCTATCTATCTCTTTGTCTAAACCCCAAACCCCTAACCCCAACCTCTCTCTTTCTCTCTCTTTGCACCACTAATCCCCAATCTCTCTCTCTTTGTCTCTATAAATACCTAACATGCAATATATCTCTTTATCTCTCCATCAACCCTCCCCTCTCTCTCTATATATATATATTTATGAACCCCTCACCTGCAATCTCTCTCTATCTCTCTCTATCTATTTTTCTATGTATTTAAATCACTATCCCACAATCTCTCTCCCTCTCCATATATCTAAACCCATAACCCCCAATCTCTCTCTTTCTATCTCTCTCTCTAAACCACTAACCTCCAATCTCTCTCGCTCTCTTATTCCCTCTCTCTCTCTTTAAACCCCTAAACATGAATATGTATCTATCCCTCTAAACCTCTAAACCCCAAACACTCTCTCTCTGTAAACCCATAACCGCCAATATCTCAAACACACACTCTCTAAACACCTAGACTTCAATCTCTCTCTATCAACCCATATCCCCCAATATCTCTCTCTCTATAAAAAACACTAACCCCCAATCTCTCTCTAAAACTCTAATATCTTGCCCTCTCCCTCAATCTCTCTCTCTCAGTAAACCCCTAACCTCCAATATCTCTCTATCAACCCTAACCCCCGATCTCTCTCCCTCTATCTATCTAGCTATCTGTCTATCTATACCCCTAACACTCCCTATCACTCTAAACCCCAAACCGTCAAGCTCTCTCTATGTCTAAACCACTAATCCATAAACTGTATCTCTAAACCCCTAACCCCCAATCTCTCGCTTTCTATCTCTCTCACTCTAAGCCCCTAAACTCCATGCTTTCTCCCTCTAAACCCCAAACACCCAGTATATCTCTATATCTCTAAGTCCATAATCCCCGATCTCTCTCTCTCTAGACCACTAACTCCCAATATCTCTCACTTTCTGAAACCCTAACCCCCAATACCCCCTCCCCTCTCTCTATCTCTCAACCCTAACCCCACATCTCTCTATCTATCCCTAAAACCCTAACCCACAATTTATATATATATATAATATATATATATATAGCCATAAACATCAATCTCTCTATTTCTATCTCTATTTCTATCTCTATTTCTATCTCTATCTCACTAAACCCTTAACCCCAATATCTCTCTCTCTCTCTCTCTCTTTGAACTGCCCTCAATATATCTCTTTCTATGTCTCTCCCTATGAACCCCTAACCCCTAATCTCTCTCTCTCTAAACAACTAACCTCCAATCCCTCCCTCTCTCTCTCAACCGCTAACCGAAATCTCTCTCCTCTCTCTCTATCAACTACTAAACACAAATATCTCTCCTTATCTTTTGTTATTTCCCTCTCTCTCTCTCTCTCTCTCTTTCTCTAAACCCCTAACCCCAAATCTCTCCCTCTCCCTTTATAAACTCCTAACCCTTGATCTCTATCTCCCAATCTCTCTCGCTCTCTGAACCCCTAAAATCCATTGTCTCCCTCCCTCTTTCTATCTATTTATATAAACCCTTAACCCCCAATCTCTCTCTCTCTCTCTCAACCATTCATCCTGAATTTCTTCCTCTCTAAACGCCTAACCCCTAATATCTCTCTCTATAAGCCTCTAACCCCTCTCTC
Source organism: Larix kaempferi (assembly GCA_027924585.1). Taxonomy (NCBI): domain Eukaryota; kingdom Viridiplantae; phylum Streptophyta; class Pinopsida; order Pinales; family Pinaceae; genus Larix; species Larix kaempferi. The sequence goes on along the minus strand of BSBM01000614.1, from coordinate 1,143,478 downwards.
TCTCACTCTAATTCCCTACCCTCCAGTCTCTCTCTCACTCTCTAAACCCCTAACCCCCAATATATCCCTCTATATATATTTCTATCTATCTAAACCCCCCCACATCTCTCTCTAATCCCCTAACCCCTAAACTACAATATATCTCACTCTATATATTTTGAAACACCTAACACCTAACCACTAACCCCAATCTCTCTCTCTCTGAATTCTTGACCCCAATCTCTCTTGTTCTCTCTCTCCCTCTCTAAACACCTAAACCCCTCTAAACCCTTAACCCACAATCAACCTATCTCTCTAAACCCCTAACCCCCAATCTATTTATTTATCTCTCTCTCTCTCTCTCTCTCTCTCTCTCTCTCTCGCAATAAACCCCTAATATAAAACCTCTCACTCTCTCTCTGAACCCCTACCTCCGAAACCCTAACCCCCAATCATTCTCTCTCTCTCTCAATGCCTAACCCCAATATCTCTTCGTATCTCTCTCTCTCTCTCTAAAACATTAACCCCCAATCACACTCTCTCTCTAAAGCCCTAACCCCCAATATCTATCTTTTTATCTCTCTCTCTCTCCCTCTAAATACCCTAATCTCCATCCTCTCACTCTCTCTCTAAATCCCTAACCCTTAATCTCTCTCTCTTTATTTCTCTCTCTAAACAACTAACCCCCAATCCTTTTATCTCTCTCAGTCTCTTTATATAAGCCCCTAGCCCCCAATCTCTCTCTCTCTGAACCCCTAACCCCAAATCTTTCTCCCTCTCCCTCTCTCTATAAACCCCTAACCAATGATGTCTCTCTTACCTTCTCTCTCTCTAAACCCTTAACCCCTAACCTCCAATATCTCTTTCTCTATCGATCTAAGCCCCCAAGCCCCCCTTCTCTCTCTAGAATCCTAATCTTGAATGTTTCTCTCTACCTCTAAAACCATGACCCCCAATCTCTCTCTCTCTCTCTCAACCACTAAATCCTAACCCCTAATCCCTAATTTCTCTCTCTCTATATATCTCTCTAACTCCCTTACCCCCTATCTCTCTCTTTCTCTCTCTCTATCTTTAATCTCACAATCTCTCTATTTTTCTCTCTTTATCTATGTCTCCCTCTCCCTCTCAACCCCTAACTCCCAATCTGTCTCGCTCTCTAAATGTTTAACTTGCAATCCCTCTCACTCAACCATTAACCCCAAGTCTCTCTCTCTCTCTCTCTCTCTCTCTAAACCCCAAGCCCAGAATCTCTCTCTCTCTCTCTCTCTCTCTCTCTCTCTCTAAGCTGCTAACCCCCAATCTATCTCTCTCTCTAAACGTTTAACTCCTAGTCTCTCTCTCTCTGTCACCCCTAATCCTCAATATCTATGTCTCTGTGTCTATAAATCCCTAACCTCCAATATGTCTATCTATCTCTTTGTCTAAACCCCTAACCTCTAACCCATAACCCCAACCTCTCTCTCTCTCTCTTCACCCCCAATCTCTCTCTCTCTCTCTCTCTCTAAACCCTTAACGCCCAATTTCTCTTTCTCTCTCTCTCTCCCCTTCTATCTCTACCATTCTATAAATACTTAACCCCCCATCTTTCTCTCTCTCTCTCTCTCTCTATATATATATATATATCGATTTGAAACCTTCACTTGCAATCTCTCTCTCTCTCTCTCTCTCTCTCTCTCTCTTTATCTATCTCTTTGTCTATCTATATAATTCCCTAACCCAAAATATCTCTCCCTCTCTATATATCTAAATCCCTAACCTCCAATCTCTCTCGACTTTCTATCTCTCTCTCTAAACCACTAACGTCGAATCTCTCTCTCTCTAAAACTATAAACATGATTAGGTATCTCTCTCTATAAACTCCTAACGCCATGCTATCTCTCTCTCTAAACCCATAACCTCCAATATCTCACACACTCTTTGGACACCTAACCTTCAATCTCTCTCTATCTCAACCCCTATCCCCAATTCTATATCTCTCTCTATATAAAATCCTAACCCCCAATTTCTCTCTCTCTCTCCCTCTCTCTAAATTCATAACCCCAATATCTCTTGTTATCTCTCTCTATAAACCCCTAACCCCTAATAAATATCTTTATCTCTCTCTCTCTCTCTCTAAACCCTTAACCCCCAATCACACACTCTCTCTAAACCCCTAACCACCAATCACACACCCTCTCTAAACCCCTAAGCTCAATCTCTCTCTCCACCTCTAAATACACTAATCTCCAACCTCTCTCTCTCTCTCTCTCTCTCTCTCTAAACCCCTAGAACAAAATCTCTCTCCCTCTCTCACTCTCTATCTATCGAAACACCTAAAACAAAATCTCTCTCCCCCTCTCTATCTCTCTCTAAACCCATAACCCTTAATCTCTCTCCATTTCTCTTTCTAAACAACTAACCCCCAATATTTCTATCTCTCTTACTTTGTCTATATAAACCTATATCCTTCAATCTCTCTCTCTCTAAACCCCTAACCCCAAATCTCTCTCCTTCTCCCTCTCTCTATAAACCCCTAACCAATGATGTTTCTCTTACTTTGTCTCTCTCTCTAAACCCCTAACATCCAATATCTCTCTCTCTATTTATCTAAACACCTAAGGACCCCCTCTTTTTCTCTCTAGAATCCTAATATCGAACCTCTCTCTATATCTCAAAGCCCCTAACCCATAATCTCCCTCTCTCTCTCTCTGTTAGATTATGGTCACTTCAGGATGTCCTCCATGACTCAAATGCCTTGCATGGAGGTACATCAGTACCATAGGCATTGGGATGGAGTAGAGAGTGAGATGTACTCTACTCAGTGGCATGAGCCAAGCGGGGGCTGCATGCGGAGCTTCTGGGGAGATTGACCTATGCATCCATGAGTATTGCATGACCTGCCAACATTTAGTGACTGCATGCAAAAGTGACCTTTTGCATGCACCAGGAATTAGGGTTTTGGAAAACCTAATTCATCGGTGAGATTCTTTATAGAGGCAGGGGGTCCCCAAATGAGGTTACTCAGTTGCATTATTAGTGATAGATACTGCCAGAGTGGGGGGGACGAATCTGTCCATTTGGGGAAACTTTCTGAGATAGGGAGGAGTTGCTGCAGGAGCTAGGAAGGTCAGATCTGAGCTAGATTAGTGACCTTCAGTTCCAGAGAGACCAAATCTCTAGTACTGTGAGCTGAGAGAGCTCCATAGTGTGATTACTAATTAGATTGGAGGAGGTCGAGTTTGCTTGGAGGAGGACATTTTTCCTGAGGAGGAGAAGCTCGTTGTGAGTTAGATTGACAGAGTTGGAGTCCGAGACTTTCAGGATAGCCTTGCCTCGATATTTGAGGAAGGTTAGAGATGATCAAAGCTCAGATATGTTGAGATCTAGAGCAGTACGAGCATTTGACATCTAGAGGAGGAGGGCACACTTGTTCATGCAGAGAGGGTTGATTTCATCAGTGGGTAGTCTTCAGATAGAGTAGATCAGAGCAGGTTGATCAGTAGAGGCAAGATCCATCCAAGGCACCGTCAGAGCACTCAGATCCATATTGAAAGTTAGGGCATACTTCATCAGTGCACGCATCAACTGGATGCATGCAAATTAGAGTTTCTCCTAGTCAGAGGGATTGAGCTACTGTTAACACCCAAAAAGTGCTCACTAGCTCATTTCCTTATTCACATGACCCATTTGTCCACTTTTTCACCATTTGAGCCTCTAAAGCCACCAAAAGGTCACCAAAAGACCTTAATACACCCCTTTTTCCACTCAAAATGAATATTTTTCCTCAAAAAGCATAAAAAACCCTCAAAAAGGGTCCAGAATTCCCAAAAATATTAAAAAGGGAATAAAAATATTCAAAATATTCAAAAAAGGAAAAAGGAGGGAAAAGGTACCTAAACCATGTTGGTCAATACCATTGGTTTCCTCAAAACCATAATGGTATTCCCCACCACCAAAAACTATAAAAAGGTGGTAGGGGCTCCTCACTTTACATCCATCCACCATCCTATCCTCATGCTATCAAAATCTCTCATGAGTTTTTGACCATTGTAGCTATCTTAGAGAAGAGACCTTTGGAGCTTGGAGCTACTCACCTTGGAGCTGCTCAACACCACAACATCCACACCATTTGAGGTATCATAATACAAAAGTTATTTTTTATTTCATTTCTTGTTATTGTTCTTCAATCTTTTCAAGTTTATTGTCATATGCACATGCTAGTTTAGTTTAGATTCAAATTTATAAATTGTTTTTGCTTTCAATCTTTGAAACTACTATTACTTGTTGATAGGTGCCCATAGCACTAAAGGTTGGTTGCAAAACCAAGCCAACAGTTTTTGGCGACCTCCGCTGGCTTCGAATTCTTAGATCTCATTTTTTGCTTTAGATCTTAGTTTTTGTTAGTTTTAGGCATTTTAATTCATAGATCTGCCATCCTAGACAGCAGATCCATTGCTGCTCTAGATCTTGGCCCCTTTTATTGCCATGAACAGCCTAAAATTTCCATTTTTTGAGTTCCTTTTTCGGCGTCCGTTTTCGGCTTTCGCCTCGCGGTTTTTTGACCGACAGTCGCGTGGCTCATCGCGACCTCACGGCTTTTTTTTGCGTGGCGCGCCATGGCTTCGCGACCATTTTACGCGTTGCACATCGCAACTTCACGACCATTTTCCGTGCTGCACATCACATTTGTGTGACCTAAACCCGTGCTGCACATCGCGGCTTCGAGGCCGAAACCCACGCGGCACATAGCGACTATGTGACCACAACCCGCACTGCACATCGTGACTTTGCGGCCGAAACCCACGCGGCCCATCGCGGCTGTTGCCCCGAAACTCGCAATGCAAGTTTTTTCAATTCGACCAATTTTTTGAAAATTATTTTTTGTTGTATTTTCTACCCATTTAGCATATTTTACAGTATTAAATATTTTGCATTTTATAGCCATATTAAATCTTTTACTATTTAGAATGCTCCATTAAAAGTCTTTTTACAAAATTTTCAGAAATTGAAAGAGAGATTTTGCTGCATTTTATCTAGATCAAGGTTTTACTGTTTATTTTGCTCGATACTTTACCTAAGCAATTTTTAAGAGATCCATTTATTTCTTGAAGTATTCATGTTATTTGCTTTCCTTCAAATTATTTCAAAGATCCATTATTTTTGAATAGTTTTTTCAAGCATTTACATTTCAAAAACGCCTTTATTTTTTGCAAAACTGGAAGTGTCTTTTCTTTCATTTGTAAAATCACCCAAGCAAGGCAAATCAATTTCAGTTTATATACCACACTTGCACCCACTCTGCCACATAATTTAAACAGAGCCTTAAAATTTACCTTAAACTCAACAAACTTTTAACCCCACTTGGGGAGCACTTAAAAGAATTTTGTAGTTAGGTAGAATTGAGGGGATAGGTGTTCCAATAACACCCCTCAGTTATTACATTTGAGACATAGTGGTTGTCCTCTACGGTACCAAAATCCCTTATAATTTTGACACAGTTATCAACCAATTTATCGGGAAGGCCTATCCCTTAGGAGGGTTGAAGTAGCCAGACTGGTTCCAAAAGTCTGAGTGGAATACCACAATCCATTCAGTAACCGAAGGATACCTTTCGAAGTTCTCGGTGTACACCCCCTGGTGTACAGCAGCGATAGAACCAAATTGCAGATTCACCCAATCGAACGTGTCATGAACGGGGTATCCTAGTTGCCACTCTTTAGGATTGTCTACCCGGTATCCCTCCCGGTAGCGGGATATCTAGCCGTTGATTCAACACTCTATATTGTCTGACTTGGATTTCATCACCTTGCAGAGGATATCGTTTGTTGACTCACAATACTTCTAGTTAGGTGTTTGCATGATACATTACCCACGTTTGGTCTAGTAACACCTCTTTTTTCTAGAAACTATTTGACTTTTGGTATTCTAACCAATTTTGTTGCATCCCTCCACTTATTATAGCATAGCTGCTATAATAACTGCTTTTTGAGGTTGATTTTTGGCCTGAGAGCTTTTATTTTTTCACTCCCCTTTTGCACTCATTGTTGCATTAGGGTTTTGAGTTTTTTACATCACCACCTTACACTGAAATTTAAAAAAAATATTTCTCACCATTGAGAATTTAAGATGATCTCGTTGTCTTCAAGGTGAACCCCCTCAGTTCAGTCTACTTGGCTCTACACATCACCGACGTAGAGCCTTATCCCTTGACTTGACACGTCATCGGCCAAACATACAGTCATTTGATTTTGACACGCCTCACTTCACATCTGATTCTGAGGTTGAATCCGAAAACCCTACTGAATAATGACCAACCAACCTCATGGATGGACCACAATACGACCCACTTTTTACCAGTACAAATGGAGATACATCCACAAACCCTTCTACTACTATGCCATCCATGGTAACAACAACCCCTCTAGGCATCCCTAATATGGGGGACACTCCACCTTTAGGTATGCCCAACTCAGGACTACCTCCTATTATGGGTATGCCAAACATAGGAATCACACCACCTATCATTACTACAACCCAGATCCCAGGAAATTCTGGCGCTATTCCTAACCCCGGTGTAACCCATGTTGCACTTGGAAACGCTGGACCATACCAAACCACAACAGTTGGAGGACACATACCTTCAATACCTAGCATACCCTTAGGGGCTACTGGACCACTACATAATGCCACCATTAATAGTTATGTCTCAGTCCCTATACCACACCCATATGCTAGTTTACCTTACATGGCTAGTCTAAACTTACCAGACTTAGCCAGGATAACCAACGATCCTATCAGGCACAACCCTACATGGCCACCCATGCCTACAAAGCTCCCCTCGGACATACCCAAGTCTAAAGGAAAACCTGGGGAGGACCCTCAAAACCACATAATGTCTTTTCACCTATGGTGTTCATCTAATTCCATAGTGGATGACTCCATTCGACTAAGACTGTTGCAACGAACGTTCACTGGCTCTACAACCAAGTGGTACATCGAACAACCACATGGGACCCACCATACTTTTACGTCTATCGCCTCCACTTTCCTTCAGTTTTTTCATCTACCTGTACGTTACGATGCAGGACTTGAAATACTGTTGTCTTGCAGACAAAACACAGCTACCCACATCACCGACCACATCCATGAGTGGCGCAAGCGTCGTAGCCTCTGTAAGATTAAACTGGATGACCATATATTTTTGGACTGGTTTCTTAAATCACTCCTACCCCTCTTAGCAAAATACCTCACTTTCGAGCAAGCCCAGTCAGAGGAAGAAGCTATCCTAAAAGCTCAGCAATTCAACCTAATTTATGCCCAGTCAGGCTATCTCTACACCATGATACCAGATGCCCCACAAGGTGATTCTTTACGCAGTGACGCTCCGGGGGAATCACATGCCGTTGATGGTATTATCGGCCAAGTCACGACACAAATTAAACCTTTTAGCATGGTGATCACCATAAATGCCCCAAACCTCTCTAGGGCTACATCTAATTCTGGAGTGACAACTTCGTACGCTCCAACGAATCAGACTCATCACACTCATGGACCCTCTTGTCCAAAACATTGCTATGGGAAAGCGCCATTGACATATGTACCACCCACATAATATAACCAACCGGCCACCCAGAACCCAATTCATTTACCAGCACAACCAATGTATTACCCACAGCAAGCTACAATAGCTAACCCAACACCTCCAATAGCTCAGGGTTACCAACAACCCCAGCAGGCAACTGGGCCCCCTCCAGCCCCACCAGCTTATTATCCACCACAACCTTCTCCCACACCTGCGGCACCCCAATATCCTCCCACTGCTCAAGGGAAAGTGTACACACAACACAATCAGCCCCAACATCAAAACAACCAACGCAACCAGGGTGGACAACAAAACCGTGGAAGAGGACGTAACCGTGGCAACAACGAACAACATAATCAAGGTCCACCACCTCCCAATCCTCCAAATAATAACAATGCTGCTCCTCCCAACCAGAATCCTGATCGTCATCCCAAGCATCCCAAAAACAATAACCTTAGAACAAACCATCCATGTTCTATATGTGGAGTCTATGGACACTACACTCACAACTGCCCCCATTTAGAGAAAGCACATAAACTTTGGGCTAACGATGCTCAACGCCACGGCCACGCTGGACAACCAGCTCCACTTAATCAACTGCAACCCATGATATTACAAAACCCATTTCCAAACCAGGGAGTAGTAAATACTTGCCCTATGGATCCCCCACAAGGATCCGCTGCACCCCAGCAGCAAATCACTTATGTCACAACTGATTATCAGCATGAGGATCCAGGCACACACCATTTATTAATGATGTCATCCAATGACATCAACCTCCAAACACGCAAAAATCAGTATGGCCCACCCCCAGAAACTCCTCCCACTAACGCATCCACCTCCCTTCCACCAAATCAACCACTACGCATACCAAATATGCCGTTGGATGGAGGGCCAAAAATCCCTCGCATCCCTTTGCGAAGGATTAACAACAATCCTAATGCTCGCGCAACATCCAATTATAACGTCATGGAAGACCTAGCACAATCCCCCACTGCTATGTCTACTTTAGAGGTACTGAAAACATGCCCTGCACAACGAAAAACTACTACTATCCGCCATCGGAGGAGTAGACCCTGACGACACACACATGATGGCTTTCGACTTAGACCAAGCCGAACCTCGATTGCCATCAAATGTAGCTTTCCAAGTATCAGTAAACATTCGAAACCTTGTTATGCATCGATGCATCATCGATGAAGGAGCTTCCACCTGCGTTATGTCCACCCTTGTGTGGCAAAAGCTTAGCTCCCGCGCTTTACAACCATCCACCACGGTATTACGAGCTTACAACGGATGCTTAGCTCAACCACGAGGCCTTTTAGCGAACATACTTGTAGAACTAGGCGACAAATTAGTTCTTATCGACATTGAAGTGATCAATGCCCAGCTTGACTACAACCACCTTCTTGGACGTAGTTATATGTACAAAATGAAAGCAGTGGCTTCATCTATTTTTTGCCTCATGATGTTCCCACATGAAGGACGTGTTATCAAGATCGATCAACTCACATATTATGATCCTAACGCCCCCACAGCTCCTCAAAATGTGCTACCAATGATTGAACAAACCATTCAAAATGCATCGACATCATTTGTGTCATCAATTGGTCTTGGAATCTACACCGAGTCACCTATGACTTCCACATTTCCATCGATCTCACCACCTTCACCGATACCAAAAACATCGGATTTGTGCACCCTATTGCACACCACACAGTAGCCTTCGTCACTACCACAAACATCCACAGTGCCTACTCATATTGGCACAACACCAATTCACACTATCCCATTCTTGTTCCCATTTTTCGGAGTTGTCAGTTCGCCAGTAATGGCTACACTCAACCTTCCGGGTTTAACATTAGGGATACCTGTATGGTACTTACCTGCTCCAAGCCCCCCGCTGACTCCGACTGTTATTTTACAACCGGTACAACCTATCCCTACTAGCAGCCACCCACCCCCTTCGGTCACTCATCTACAAAACAGACCACCCCCAATAGTGACTACGGCATCTACATCCAGAAACGCCCCACCTCCGTTATGGAACACAGGGGGTAGAGGCCCACCAACTTATAACACTGGACTCATAACTCGCACCCCCCAGCAACCCCCAAGATAGCTAAAAACCCCCCAGCTATTCGCATTCCCCCTAAGTGCTCGTTGTGTGACGACATAGGCCATGCCACTCATCAATGTCCACAGTTACCTGCACTCCAGGAACACAAGAATATGTTGGATGACGACACCGAGATTCCAGTGGTAAGACTAGAGCCACGTCCTCACCCTCGCGACAAAACGCTCTGCACTAACCACCCTTGTGCGATATGCAGCATTTATGGCCATTATTCACACCACTGCCCTAATCTCCCTGATTATAGAGTAGCCTTGTATGAGATGAACAATGCCGACTTAGAGATATATCCTCTCCTCATCGAGGAGATATACCCTTTGAAATCATCTACTTCAAAAGAAATCAATACCATATATATGATTTCAACCACATACAAACCAGACCCCGTTGATTTATGGTCCGATTACTTTCATACTGATGAGAAAATTCTAAAAACACTCACCACACCGGACTACCCTTGGCACGATATGCATCATCACTCATACTTCCTCCCTGAGGCATCTACATCCACCACATAAAACCAACTATCAGTAGAATTGAAAGATTTCCTACCAACTAAGGTTGATTGGTTCAAGGACCCCATCCCAGCACCAGATGCCTTCGAAGAAAGGAACATGTCCAACATTTCCCCTATTATACAAATTGACATTTCCACCACACCTGGAAAACCTGAGCTCATCTCGCTAGGCGCATCATGCACTCAAGCGGAAAATCAGGCATATCAAAAACTCTTCCAAGAGTTTCGTGATGTCTTCGCCTAGTCTTACATCGAGATTCTTGGCCTCCATCCCAAAATTGTGGAACATCACATCGACACCTAGCCCAATGTGCGTCCTATCCGACAAAAAAATAATGACCAATTCACCCGTCCAAACTCCTAGCTATTAGAGATGAAATTGAAAAACTCCAAAAAGAAAGATTCATATATCCTATTGCCTACACCACCTGGGTTTCAAACCTAGTACCATTAAACAAAACATTGGGCACCATACACGTTTGTACTGATTTCCGAGACCTCAACCTCATGTGGCCCAAAGACAACTTCCCCACACCTTTCATTAACCAACTAATCGATGAATGTGGGAGACATGAGGTCCTTTCTTTTATGGATGGTTTCTCCGGATATAACCAAATAAAAATCCATAAAGAAGATCAATATAAGATAGCTTTCACCACCCCATGGGGCACCTTCGCCTATCATGTCATGCCTTTTGGCCTCAAGAATGCTGGAGCCACCTTCCAACGCACCATGACTTATTGCTTCCACGATCTACACAGGATCATAAAAGTTTATCTGGACGACCTCACCGCTCGATCCAAGAAGCGAGCTGACCATTTAGACAACCTTCATAAAGTTTTCTTACGTTGTCGAAAATACAACATCCGCTTGAACCCTCTCAAGTTTGTCTTTTGCGTTACATCAGGTCGCCTGCTAGGGTTTGTTATCTTAGAAAAAGGCATCACTGTAGACCCCTTAAAAGTCCAAGCCATTCTAGAATTACCGTCACCCCGCACATTACGACAACTTCAGAGCCTTCAAGGGAGGTCCAACTTCCTTCGCCACTTTGTCCCTGACTATGCCACAATGGTCCACGGTTTCCTACGACTACTACATCTGCATACCCGTTTCATATGGGACCAACAAGCAGAGACAGATTTCACCGACTAAAAGAAAGCACTCACAAACGCATCGTTGATTTCTCCTCCAGATTTCACAAAAGATTTCACCCTCTATGTTTCAGCATCCGAACATGCCATATCTGGAGTTCTTGTACAAGAAGATACTACTCGCCAAGAGCATGTCATCTACTATGTGAGCCATACCTTGTCCGGCCCACCCCTCCGATACCCACATGAAGAAAAGATGGCCCTCGCCATCGTTTTTTCAGTACAAAAGCTGCAACATTATATTCTCTTGAGCCACACCACAGTCGTAGCCAATTCCAATCCTATGGTTTACCTCTTGACACGTCACCTTCTTCAAGGCCACGTAGCTAAATGGGTGATTATCCTACAAGAGTATGACCTAACTTTCAAGACCCTAAAGAGCACCAAGGCCCTAGCACTCACTCAACTCATCACAGATCTCCCATCCTCTTCATCATCACCCGCTATCCAAACAGATCTCATTGACGATCACATTTTCATCATTTCTTCTGACGACCCATGGTACGACGACATCCTAATCTATCTCCGCACACAAAAATTTTGACCCCACATTGATCATGATGGACGCCGTCGTATACGACACCACGCCCCCCGATACCTCCTATTAGGCGATGTACTTTATCGACGTGGTGTCGATACGATCCTACGATGCTACCTATCTCATAACGAGGTAGAGCAAGTCCTTAATGACTTCCATAGTGGTGCCTGCGGAGGCCATTTCTCTGGCATGGCCACCACCCAAAAGATCATCCGCGCAGGTTACTTTTGGCCTTCATTATTTACTGATTGCATAACCACAGTCAAAAATTGTCAAAACTTCCAACTTTTTGCGCCCAAGGCAAGAACCCCACCCGTCCCCCTTCATCCAGTCGTCACTGTCGGACCATTCTGCAAATGGGCCATCGACTTCCTCGATTGCAATCCCACATTAGCCGGCGGTCATAAACACATCATTGTGGCCGTAGATTATTTCACAAAGTGGGCGGAAGCCATGCCAACTTAGAATTGCAAGGCCGACACCGCAGCACGTTTTTTCCTAAACCATGATATCGCTTGTGTTGGAGTGCCAAAGCAACTCGTCTCAGACCACAGCTCTCACTTTGAAGATGCCGTCTAGAGAGAATTATCAACCTTACTGAAATTTGAACACCATTTCTCTTCTTCCTACTACCCCCAAGGAAACGGCCAAGTCGAGGCGATCAACAAAATTTTGAAAACCATCCTCCAGCGCACTGTAGACAAACACAAATCAAATTGGCACCACATGCTCTTCCTGACACTTTGGGCATACCACACGTCAACCAAAACTGCCACCCGGTTTTACCCCTTTCAACTTAGTTCACGGTGTCAAATCCATCCTCCCCATTGATTGCCAGATTCCAGCCCTACATATGGCCGTTGAACTCCTACCGGACACTTCCCCAATTAAACAACGCTTACTACTCCTGGAGCAGGCTGATGAAGCTCGGTGCACAGCCCTTCAAACCATGGAAGCAGCCAAGAACCGATCCAAACTGAGTTATGACAAACATGTCCACCCAAGAACTTTTACTGAAGGGGACCTTGTCCTCGCCTACGATCAAGCTCATCACAAAACCGGGAAAGGAAAGTTTGTGTCCATGTGGCAAGGCCCATATATTATACACACTTGCCTCAGCCAGGGGGCATACATTCTGATCGATTCAGAAGGAAACCCCCTACACAACCCATGCAACGGGTTGTACCTCAAGCGATTTTACCCATACCAAATCTGATGTACACCATCGTCCCTTATTGTACATTATTATTTTGTTTGTCACAAAAAATTCAAAAAACCTAAATATTTGTTTTCTCTTAATGACCACAGATGGATCCTGTTCCACTCTGCTACGTCGGTTTCGCTGATGGTGCAAGCCGTTGGTCGCCCAATCTGGCCTCCGCAACTTGGGTAATATATTCACCCTCACATGAGTTGATCCACATCGATGGAGTGTGTTTAGGTGCCACCACCGACAACCAAGCTAAATACAATGCCGTGACCGGTCTCCTTGCCGTACCTCTCCAAATGATCATATGTCACCTTACCGTTTTCTTGGACTCACAACTCATTGTTTCCCAGCTCAACAATGATTACCAGGTATGCGATCCATGTCTTTTCAGAAAATTCTTGTGCACTAAACAAATGGTTCGATAGTTTGAATCCATTTCATTTACACATGTCCCAAGGAATCTCAATAGTGTAGCAGACCATATGCCCAACAACATTCTTGACTGGCACACCAAACAAACCATATCATAAATGATAAAAATGCATCCACGTGCATAACATGTGCCTCCATGGGCATATATAAAAATGACAAAAATGCATCCACGTGCATAACATGTGCCTCCATGGGCATATACAAAAATAAAAAATTCATCCATGTGCATAACATGTGCATCCACGGGCATATACAAAAATCAAAATGATGCATCCATGTGCATAACATGTGCCTCCATGGGCATACAGAAAATCAAACATGCCTCCACGGGCAAACAAAAAGACAATGAATGCATCCATGTGCATATACGACTATATACCAAATCATATATATATATATATATATATATATATCATCATAATATAGTCAAAACATGTCATAGGTGCCCTCAGCACCCAATATACAAAAATACATCAACCGTACAAAAAATTTCTTCCCTATATGCTCATCAGCATTTGGGGGCAGAAACAATATCATCTAATCATCACGGTCTCCAGGCTCCTCTGGCACTTCCTCCGCTAGCCCCACCGGATCATGCCAAGCCCGAACTCTCCTCTCCCCCGGCCCCGCTGGATCATCTCGCAAACGAATCCTCCCCTACGTTGGCCCTGTCGGATCATGCCGAGCCCCATCCCTCCAATTAGCCGCCAACAAAGCTGCTCTAAGCAAGATCGAGTGCCCCTCATGAGGCGCATCGCTCGATGATGTCTCGATCCAAATCCCTCCACCCATCCTCTGGAAATCCTACTAGGATCATGTCTAGTGTCTCTCGGACACCCTCTACAGCATCATCTCGAGGCCCAACCCCTCGACTGCAAGCCCCAAATCCTCGATCATGCGGAGGCGGTACCGCTGCAGGAGGTGGAATGACCACCATCGCCCGTCCCCTACGAGCCACATAGTCAGCTGGTGGTATAGGACCAACATCTACACAATCACGCAAGTGAACCATCATATAAATATCTAACTATAATCATAACAAAAGCACATGATATAGTAGAGAACAAAACACAAAACATACCATCTAAACCCTAGCCCTGTCCCTGGGCTCGAGGCATCTCTGGATCTCCTCGATAATCCATACCAACATATGGATAGTCCTCAATCAGTGGGGGGATCTGCTCCCAATGTTCATACATATCCTGTGAAAAGAACCCGCAGATACCACAACCATTGCGGGGCATCATCTTCCCCCACTGCACCATGTGCGGCTCGCTCACCAAACCGTCCTGAACCGACACCCGTGGCCGCAAAGTCGTTACCCACACAAGGAAAAAACAACACAAAAAGGAGGCATAGCAGAACTCTCCCCCCTCCTGACTGACCTTGTCCAGATCTCTCCGGACACCAGCCAAAAACATCTGACCCCGTGCATAGTAGGTCCCCCTTATCCTAGAATCCACCATCATCATTTGTCCCCCCAACAAACAATGTGGCGCTGTGACACCCAACACCCACAGAACACAAGCCCCAATAGCCCGCATGTCCCACTCCCGCAATGATCTCAGACTCAAAGCGCTATTCTGTACAATCGCCCCAGGAACACAGAAGGTCTCCAGGAGATCCTCCATGTCCACACTTGTCAGGATCCTCGGCAGAAGATCCCCCACCTCCCCTAAAGAGGAATCACGGGAAACTACTATCAATTCTTTATTGATCTCATCTATAGCAAACTCCTCTCGATCATCATGGCCATGGACTTGCGAAGAAAAATGATAAAATATTTCTGATAAGTCTTCATCATTCATACCTTCCAAATCTTCATCAATACTTCCGAGGTACTGTATGAAACCTTCAAATTGATCACAGCAATCTTCCACTAAAGACAAAGCTGGAAAATCTACTGCATAATGCTCATAAAATGCTATGTGAAAATCTTTTAAAGAAAACAAGCTACTAGGTCTTAAACTTTCATACCAATCCCTTGCTTTTCCTTCTAAAGAAGCCATGAACACCTTCATAAGACAGTCCTCATGAAACATAACCTTCAACTTGTGTATATGTGCATGAAATTTGATTAAATGTAAAGTAGCGTTATCACTGTTTTCATCTCTGAATTTAGGCAAATAAGACTGCCAATCTATTTTAGGAATTTGATTCGGGAAACCGAGAATATGAGACCTGCTCATAGGAGCATACCTTCTTAATAACGAGGCCATCTCGAAATAATGGAGCTGTAGATTCTGATATGAAAACTGAGGAGACTAGCCTGTGAACCAATGCAAAACTGGATTTCTTTAATGTGGAGTCGCCATGAAATTTCTGAAAACTGGATTCTTTGAAGATGGAGTCGACAGGTGAAAGATGCACAGCCTGCTTGATATCTGACTGTTGTTCACCATCAACAATCAAATCTGCAACTTTTTCGTTCATACCCAGGGAAAATGAAACCTTCGTTCCCCGGCAACGGCGCCAAAATGTTAGAACTCGGATTTTCCTTGGGCTGTATCAAAGAAACCCCGAGGTAACCTATTTCAAACCAATCTTTAGACTGAAAGTTGGCCTCCTTCAGCCAGAGAGGGCTCTCTCAACAAATCTGCCATCCAATGTCACCACGACAACATTTTGACAATGAAACTCAATGGCCAATTTGTAAAATAATAATAACAAAAACTTTGTAGGTTTTAAATAAGGATTTTTTAATGAGGTGGCTAGATCAACATGAACAGGATACCATTAAGCAATGGAGTCGAGAAAACAGAAAAATATGGACCAGAAGTTAAACAAATATTTTCATACAAAGGCAAGATAGCTGTCTTATTATAGTCAATAAGATTTTTGCAGGTGATAGGGAAAGAAATAAAGACAATCCATTAACAGTAGGCATCAATTTTCAGATGAATCCGCTGTTAACTTTGGAGAAATAAATGGGTACTCAGATGCGGATAAATCGAGGCATATGACATGAATCTCAATTTATTTTCAGTACGTTCACCTAAATACAGAAGGAAAGACATAATGGCAAGAATGACAAAGAGAATTGACATGCACATGTAAAGAAAAGAAAAACACAGACTGCAATTTCGAAACAACACATGAATCTTCGATGAAAATATGCTCAACTTCTAAGATCTTTATTAATTTATGTAAAATACTTCAAACACCCGAAATGGGTCCTTCCTCTCTGAAAATTTGAACCCCTTACATGTTTTTTACATATTAATATATAGAAGGACGGCCTATACCTAATCTTGAATTCAAAACCTAACTGAAACTCTAAAAATAGAAACAGTTACAACTTATTTTTTTTATTTCAGGAAGTAAATTTGCTGAAAACTAGGCTTCAAAGACCTGGATGTATATCTCAAATGAAGATAGATGTGTACATTTTGAGAGAGATTTTTGTAACTGGGCATGTTCTAAAGAAAAACCTCTTTCAGTTTCTGAAAATTCATCTTCATTTGGAAGAACCATCTCTTTGAAGTTGATGACTAAAACAGTAAACTGAAATTCTGGAAAATTTCCCCGTGAAGATGACTTCGATTCTCTTAAACCATAACACTTGTGTAAAAACTGAGAGAGATTTTTGAATATTGGCCCGTGCTGAAGAAAAACCTCTCTCCGTTTCCTAAAATTCCTCTCGGTTTGGCGGAAACAGCTTCTAGAAAATGGTGACTAAAACAGGCATTTTCTAAAAAACGTGTTATACTTATCCCATTTGATTTTCTCTACAGGATATATCCCACATTGGTTGAGCAAGAAATAATTGTGTTGTTTATATACCCCACCGCGCACAACTCTTAATAACACATAGCACGTGCTATTGGGCGCTTTACCTTTGAGGATGGCGGTTCCGCGTGGGCGGAAGGTGGTTTATAATACCACCGTCGCGTTCACGCGGATAAACAATAACGTGCCACGTGCTCTCGTGGTATTTCGTCCGCGACCACTTACAATACATTGCGATCATTCCTTTTGTTGACGCGGGATCTCGCGATGACCATTGATCCTTGCGTGTAATATCTCCGCCGTCGAATCTTCGCTGGAGTTTAACCCTTTTAATATTTATCATCGGACTATACAAATATGGGTTTTTCCTCTATGCTTTTTGTATTTTATGTATTTTAAACCTTTTTTTGTGGTAATTGCTTCTCCTTTTGGACATTTTAGCAAAACTTTCTAGGATTTAGGTCCTCTCAGATAAGGTGTCAACACCCCCAATATTTATCTTTATCTCACAGTCTCTCTAAACCCTTCATCTCAAATCACACTATCTCTCTAAACCCATAATCCCCAATAATACACTCTCTCTAAACCACTAACCCCCAATCTATCTCTTTCTATGTCTTTATCTCCATCTAATTAATCTAATCTCCAACCTCTCTCTCTAAACTCTTAAAGCAAAATCTCTCTCTCTATAAATCCCTAATCCTCTCTCTCTCTCTCTAGACCCGTAACCGTTAATCTCTCTCTCTCTTTCTAAACAACTAACCCCCAATATTTCTATCCCTCTCACTCTCTCTATATAAACTTCTATCCCACAATCTCTCTCTCTCTAAACCACTAACCCCAAATCTCTTTCCCACTCCCTCTCTTTATAAACCCCTAACCAATGATTTCTCTCTTAATTTCTCTCTCTCTCTCAACCCCTAACCCCTAACCTGCAATATCTCTCTCTCTCTCTATTTATCTAAACCCCTAAGCCCCCCTATCTCTCTCTCGAAACTCCTAATCTCGAATCTCTCTCCATCTTTAAGCCCATAACCCACAACATCACTCTCCCTCTCAACCCCTAATTCCCAATTTCTCTCTATATATCTCTCTCTCTAATTCCCTTACCCCCTATGTCTCTCTCTCTCTCTCTCTCTCTCTCTCTCTCTCTCTCTCTCTCTATGCCCACAATCTCCCTTCTTTTCTGTATTTATCTCTCTCTCCCTCTCTCTATCAACCCCTAACCCCCAATCTGTCATGTTCTCTAAATCCCTGACCTCCAATCTCCCTCTCTCTCAACCCTTAACCCCAAATAAATCTCCATATCTCCCTCTCTCTCTAAACCACTAACACAAATTTTTCCTCTCTCTCTCTCTCTATACATTTATCTAAATCCCAAACCTTGAATATCTCTATATATAACCTTAAACCCCAATCTCTCTCTCTCTCTCTCTCTATCTCTCTTTGTGTGTGTATATATATATATATATATATATATATATATATATATATATGAACCCCTCACTTTCAATATCTCTCTCTTTCCATCTATCTCTTTGTCTATCTATCTAAATCCCTAACCCAAAATCTCTCTCCCTCTCCATATATCTAAACCCCTAATCCCCAATCTCTCTCTTTCTATATCTCTCTCTATCTAAACCACTAACCTCCAATCTCTATCTCTTCATCTCTCTCTTTCTTTAAACCCCTAAACATAAATATGTATCACTCTCTAAACCTCTAAACCCCACGCTCCCTCTCTCTCTCTAGATCCATAACCCCCAATATCTCACACACTCTCTCTAAACACCTAACCTTCAATCTCTCTCTCTCAACCCCTATCCCCCAATCTCTCTTGTCTATCTAAACCACTAACACAAATTTTTCCTCTCTCTCTCTCTATCCATTTATCTAAATCCCAAACCTTGAATATCTCTATATATAACCTTAAACCCCAATCTCTGTGTGTGTGTGTGTGTGTGTGTATCTGAACCCCTCACTTGCAATATCTCTCTCTTTCCATCTATCTCTTTGTCTATCTATCTAAATCCCTAACCTACAATCTCTCTCCCTCTCCATATATCTAAACCCCTAATCCCCAATCTCTCTCTTTCTATATCTCTCTCTATCTAAACCACTAACCTCCAATCTCTATCCCTCCATCTCTCTCTTTCTTTAAATCCCTAAACAAAAATATGTATCACTCTCTAAACCTCTAAACCCCACGCTCCCTCTCTCTCTCTAAATCCATAACCCCCAATATCTCACACACTCTCTCTAAACACCTAACCTTCAATCTCTCTCTCTCAACCCCTATCCCCCAATCTCTCTTGCTCTCTATCTAAAAACCTAACCCCCAATCTTTCTCTATCTCTCTCTAAACCCGTAATATATGTCACTCTCTCTCACTCTCTCTCTCTGTAAACCCCTAGCATCTAATCACTATCTATCAACCCATAACCCCTAATATCTCTCTCTATCTATCTATATATCTAAACCCATAACCCCCCCCTCTCTCTCTAAACCCTTAACACCCAAAATATTATCTCGCAAGCCCCTAAGCCCGTAACCTCCAATCTCTCTCTCTCTCTCTATATATATATATATATATATCTCAACCCCAAACCCCCAATCTCTGTCTTTCTATCTCTCTCACTCTAAACCCCTAACCTCCACTATTTCTCCCTCTAAACCCCTAACACCTAATCTCTCTCTCTCTCTTTCTCTCTCTATCTATCTATCCCTATCTCTAAACCCCTAACCCCCTCTCTCTCTCAACCCCTAACCCTTAACCACCAATCTCTCTCCCTCTAAACCACCAACCCCCCATCTCTCTCTCTCTCTCTAAACCCCTAAACCTCAATATATCTATATCTCTCTCTCTCTCTCTAAATCCCTAACCCCAATCTACCTCTTTAAACCTACAACCCCAAATCTCTCTCCCTCTCTCTCCATCCCTCTTTCACTCTCTCTCTATCCATCTCTCTCTCCCTCTCTGTAAACCCATAACCTTAAATTTCCCTATCTCCGTCTCTCTATCTATCTATCTAAAACTCAAAACCACTCTCTCTCTCTCTCTATCTCTACTCCTAACCCAAAATATCTCTCCCCCCCTCTCTCTCTCTCTCTCTCTCTCTCTCTCTAAACCCTTAACCCCCAATAAATCACTCTCACTCTCTCTACCTAAACCCATAATACTCAATCTCTCTCTCTCTCTCTCTATCTATCTATCTATCTAAACCCCTAACACACAATTTATCTCTGTTTCTATCTTTCTAAATCCCTAAACCCAACTCTCTCTATCTCTCCCTAAACATGAATATGTATCTCTCTTTCTAAACCACTAAAACCCACGCTCTCTCTCTCTCTAAACCCATAACCCCCAATATCTCACACACACTCCCCAGACACCTAACCTTCAATCTCTCTCTCTCTCAACCCATATCCCTCAATCTCCTTCTCTCTCTATCTAAAACCCTAACCCCCAATCTTTATTTATCTCTCTCTGAACCTCTAATATCTCTCACACTCTCTCTCTATAGAAACCTCTAATCTACAATCGCTCTTTATCAACCCCTAACCCCCAATATCTCTCTCTCTCTCTCTATCTCTCTATCTATCTATCTTTGTCTAAACTTCTAACCTCTAACCCCAACCTCTCTCTCTCTCTCTCTCTGCACCACTAATCCCCAATCTGTCTCTCTGTGTCTCTATAAATCCCTAACTTGCAATATATCTCTTTATCTCTCCATTGAACCTCCCCCCTCACTCTCTCTCTATATATATTTATGAACCCGTCACCTGCAATCTCTCTCTATCTCCATCTATCTATTTTTCTATGTATTTAAATCACTAACCCACAATCTCTCTCCCTCTCCATATATCTAAACCCATAACCCCCAATCTCTCTCTTTCTATCTCTCTCTCTAAACCTCTAACCTCCAATCTCTCTCTCTCTCATTCCCTCTCTCTCTCTTTAAACCCCTAAACACGAATATGTATCTCTCCCTCTAAACCTCTAAACCCCACACACTCTCTCTCTGTAAACCCATAACCCCAAATATCTCAGACACACTCTCTCTAAACACCTACACTTCAATCTCTCTCTATCAACCCATATCCCCCAATATCTCTCTCTCTATAAAAAATGCTAACCCCCAATATCTCTCTAAAACTCTAATATCTAGCACTCTTCCTCACTCTCTCTCTCTCAGTAAACCCCTAGCCTCCAATCTCTCTCTATCAACCCTGACCCCCAATCTCTCTCCCTCTATCTCTCTATCTATTTAGCTATACCCCTAACCCTCTCTATCACTCTAAACCCCAAACTGTCAATCTCTCTCTATGTCTAAACCACTAATCCATAAACTCTATCTCTAAACCCCTAGACCCCAATCTCTCGCTTTCTATCTCTCTCACTCTAAACCCCTAAATTCCATGCTTTCTTGCTCTAAACCCAAAACGCCCATTATATCTCTATATTTCTAAATCCATAATCCCCAATCTCTCTCTCTCTCTATGCCACCAACTCCCAATCTCTCTTGCTCTCTGAATCCTTAAAATCCATTATCTCCCTCCCTCTTTCTATCTATTTATATAAACCCTTAACCCCCAATCTCTCTCTCTCTGAGCACCTAACCCCAGATATGTCTCTCTTTCTAAACCCCTAACCCTCGTATATATATATTATATATATATAAACCCATAACTCCTAACAACTTATACCCAATCTCTCTCTCTCTCTCTCTCTCTCAACCATTAATCCTAAATCTCTCCCTCTCTAAATGCCTAACCCCTAATATCTCTCTCTATAAGCCCCTAACCTCTCTCTCTCTCTCTCCCAACCCCTAAATACAATCTCTCTTTCTATCTATCTAAACCCTTGATCTCTCCCTTTCTACTCTAAAACCTGAACACATAATATCTCTCTCTCTCTCTATCTATCTATCTCTCTCTCTACCCTTATCCCCTACTCTCTCTCTTTCTCTCTCTAAACCCCTAACCCAAATCCATCTCTCTCTCACTCTAAGTCCCTACCCTCCAATCTCTGTCTCTCTCTAAACCCCTAACCCCCAATATATCCCTCCATATATATTTCTATCTATCCAAAACCCCCCACATCTCTCTCTAATCCACTAACCCCTAAACCACAATATCTCCCATTCTATATATTTTTAAACCCCTAACACCTAACCACTAAGCCCAATCTCTCTATATCTGAATTCCTAACCCCAGTCTCTGTTGTTCTCTCTCTCCCTCACCTAAACCCCAATCTCTCTCTCTATAAACCCTTAACCCACAATCAACCTATCTCTCTAAACCCCTAACCCCCAATCTATCTCTTTATCTCTCTCTCTCTCTTACAATAAACCCCTAATCTAAAACCTCTCACTCTCACTCTGAACCCCTACCTCCTAACGCCTAACCCCCAATATCTATCTTTCTATCCCTCTCTCTCTCTCTCCCTCTAAATACCCTAATCTCCATCCTCTCTCTCTCTCTCTCTATATATATATATATAAATCCCTAATTATCTCTCTCTCTCTCTAAACCCCTAGCCCTTAATCTCTCTCTCTAAACAACTAACCCCCATTCTTTTTATCTCTCTCAGTCTCTCTATATAAGCCCCTAGCCCCCAATCTCCCTCTCTCTAAACCCCTAACCCCAAGTCTTCTCCCTCTCCCTCTCTCTATAAACCCCTAACCAATGATGTCTCTCTTACTTTCTCTCTCTCTAAACCCCTAACCCCTAACCTCCAATATCTCTTTCTTTATCGATCTAAGCCCCCAATCCCTGCCTCTCTCTCTAGAATCCTAACCTTGAATGTCTCTCTCTACTTCTAAGCCCCTTACCCCAAATCTCTCTCCCTCTCTCTCTCTCTCTCTCTCTCTCTCTCTCAACCACTAAATCCTAACCCCTAATCCCCAATTTCTCTCTCTCTATATATATCTCTAACTCCCTTACCCCCTATCTCTCTCTATCTTTAATCTCACAATCTCTCTATTTTTCTCTCTTTATCTATGTCTCCCTCTCTCTCAACCCCTAACCCCCAATTGGTCTCTCTCTCTAAATCTTTAACCTCCAATATCTCTCTCTCAACCATTAACCCCAAATCTCTCTCTCTCTCTCCCTCTCTCTCTCTGAACCCCAAACCCATAATCTCTCTCTCTCTCTCTGTCTAAGACGTTAACCTCCAATCTCTCTCTCTCTCTGTAAATGCTTAATTCCCAGTCTCTCTCTCTCTGTCACCCCTACTCCTCAATCTCTCTATCTTTGTCTCTATAAATCCCTAACCTCCAATATGTCTATCTATCTCTTTGTCTAAACCCCAAACCCCTAACCCCAACCTCTCTCTTTCTCTCTCTTTGCACCACTAATCCCCAATCTCTCTCTCTTTGTCTCTATAAATACCTAACATGCAATATATCTCTTTATCTCTCCATCAACCCTACCCTCTCTCTCTCTATATATATATTTATGAACCCCTCACCTGCAATCTCTCTCTATCTCTCTCTATCTATTTTTCTATGTATTTAAATCACTATCCCACAATCTCTCTCCCTCTCCATATATCTAAACCCATAACCCCCAATCTCTCTCTTTCTATCTCTCTCTCTAAACCACTAACCTCCAATCTCTCTCGCTCTCTTATTCCCTCTCTCTCTCTTTAAACCCCTAAACATGAATATGTATCTATCCCTCTAAACCTCTAAACCCCAAACACTCTCTCTCTGTAAACCCATAACCGCCAATATCTCAAACACACACTCTCTAAACACCTAGACTTCAATCTCTCTCTATCAACCCATATCCCCCAATATCTCTCTCTCTATAAAAAACACTAACCCCCAATCTCTCTCTAAAACTCTAATATCTTGCCCTCTCCCTCAATCTCTCTCTCTCAGTAAACCCCTAACCTCCAATATCTCTCTATCAACCCTAACCCCCGATCTCTCTCCCTCTATCTATCTAGCTATCTGTCTATCTATACCCCTAACACTCCCTATCACTCTAAACCCCAAACCGTCAAGCTCTCTCTATGTCTAAACCACTAATCCATAAACTGTATCTCTAAACCCCTAACCCCCAATCTCTCGCTTTCTATCTCTCTCACTCTAAGCCCCTAAACTCCATGCTTTCTCCCTCTAAACCCCAAACACCCAGTATATCTCTATATCTCTAAGTCCATAATCCCCGATCTCTCTCTCTCTAGACCACTAACTCCCAATATCTCTCACTTTCTGAAACCCTAACCCCCAATACCCCCTCCCCTCTCTCTATCTCTCAACCCTAACCCCACATCTCTCTATCTATCCCTAAAACCCTAACCCACAATTTATATATATATATAATATATATATATATAGCCATAAACATCAATCTCTCTATTTCTATCTCTATTTCTATCTCTATCTCACTAAACCCTTAACCCCAATATCTCTCTCTCTCTCTCTCTTTGAACTGCCCTCAATATATCTCTTTCTATGTCTCTCCCTATGAACCCCTAACCCCTAATCTCTCTCTCTCTCTAAACAACTAACCTCCAATCCCTCCCTCTCTCTCTCAACCGCTAACCGAAATCTCTCTCCTCTCTCTCTATCAACTACTAAACACAAATATCTCTCCTTATCTTTTGTTATTTCCCTCTCTCTCTCTCTCTCTCTCTCTTTCTCTAAACCCCTAACCCCAAATCTCTCCCTCTCCCTTTATAAACTCCTAACCCTTGATCTCTATCTCCCAATCTCTCTCGCTCTCTGAACCCCTAAAATCCATTGTCTCCCTCCCTCTTTCTATCTATTTATATAAACCCTTAACCCCCAATCTCTCTCTCTCTCTCTCAACCATTCATCCTGAATTTCTTCCTCTCTAAACGCCTAACCCCTAATATCTCTCTCTATAAGCCCCTAACCTCTCTCTCTCTCACTCTAATTCCCTACCCTCCAGTCTCTCTCTCACTCTCTAAACCCCTAACCCCCAATATATCCCTCTATATATATTTCTATCTATCTAAACCCCCCCACATCTCTCTCTAATCCCCTAACCCCTAAACTACAATATATCTCACTCTATATATTTTGAAACACCTAACACCTAACCACTAACCCCAATCTCTCTCTCTCTGAATTCTTGACCCCAATCTCTCTTGTTCTCTCTCTCCCTCTCTAAACACCTAAACCCCAATATCTCTCTCTCTAAACCCTTAACCCACAATCAACCTATCTCTCTAAACCCCTAACCCCCAATCTATTTATTTATCTCTCTCTCTCTCTCTCTCTCTCTCTCTCTCTCTCTCTCTCTCGCAATAAACCCCTAATATAAAACCTCTCACTCTCTCTCTGAACCCCTACCTCCGAAACCCTAACCCCCAATCATTCTCTCTCTCTCTCAATGCCTAACCCCAATATCTCTTCGTATCTCTCTCTCTCTCTCTAAAACATTAACCCCCAATCACACTCTCTCTCTAAATCCCTAACCCCCAATATCTATCTTTTTATCTCTCTCTCTCTCCCTCTAAATACCCTAATCTCCATCCTCTCACTCTCTCTCTAAATCCCTAACCCTTAATCTCTCTCTCTTTATTTCTCTCTCTAAACAACTAACCCCCAATCCTTTTATCTCTCTCGGTCTCTTTATATAAGCCCCTAGCCCCCAATCTCTCTCTCTCTGAACCCCTAACCCCAAATCTTTCTCCCTCTCCCTCTCTCTATAAACCCCTAACCAATGATGTCTCTCTTACCTTCTCTCTCTCTAAACCCTTAACCCCTAACCTCCAATATCTCTTTCTCTATCGATCTAAGCCCCCAAGCCCCCCTTCTCTCTCTAGAATCCTAATCTTGAATGTTTCTCTCTACCTCTAAAACCATGACCCCCAATCTCTCTCTCTCTCTCTCTCAACCACTAAATCCTAACCCCTAATCCCTAATTTCTCTCTCTCTATATATCTCTCTAACTCCCTTACCCCCTATCTCTCTCTTTCTCTCTCTCTATCTTTAATCTCACAATCTCTCTATTTTTCTCTCTTTATCTATGTCTCCCTCTCCCTCTCAACCCCTAACTCCCAATCTGTCTCGCTCTCTAAATGTTTAACTTGCAATCCCTCTCACTCAACCATTAACCCCAAGTCTCTCTCTCTCTCTCTCTCTCTCTCTAAACCCCAAGCCCAGAATCTCTCTCTCTCTCTCTCTCTCTCTCTCTAAGCTGCTAACCCCCAATCTATCTCTCTCTCTAAACGTTTAACTCCTAGTCTCTCTCTCTCTGTCACCCCTAATCCTCAATATCTATGTCTCTGTGTCTATAAATCCCTAACCTCCAATATGTCTATCTATCTCTTTGTCTAAACCCCTAACCTCTAACCCATAACCCCAACCTCTCTCTCTCTCTCTTCACCCCCAATCTCTCTCTCTCTCTCTCTCTCTCTAAACCCTTAACGCCCAATTTCTCTTTCTCTCTCTCTCTCCCCTTCTATCTCTACCATTCTATAAATACTTAACCCCCCATCTTTCTCTCTCTCTCTCTCTATATATATATATATATATATCGATTTGAAACCTTCACTTGCAATCTCTCTCTCTCTCTCTCTCTCTCTCTCTCTCTCTTTATCTATCTCTTTGTCTATCTATATAATTCCCTAACCCAAAATATCTCTCCCTCTCTATATATCTAAATCCCTAACCTCCAATCTCTCTCGACTTTCTATCTCTCTCTCTAAACCACTAACGTCGAATCTCTCTCTCTCTAAAACTATAAACATGATTAGGTATCTCTCTCTATAAACTCCTAACGCCATGCTATCTCTCTCTCTAAACCCATAACCTCCAATATCTCACACACTCTTTGGACACCTAACCTTCAATCTCTCTCTATCTCAACCCCTATCCCCAATTCTATATCTCTCTCTATATAAAATCCTAACCCCCAATTTCTCTCTCTCTCTCCCTCTCTCTAAATTCATAACCCCAATATCTCTTGTTATCTCTCTCTATAAACCCCTAACCCCTAATAAATATCTTTATCTCTCTCTCTCTCTCTCTCTAAACCCTTAACCCCCAATCACACACTCTCTCTAAACCCCTAACCACCAATCACACACCCTCTCTAAACCCCTAAGCTCAATCTCTCTCTCCACCTCTAAATACACTAATCTCCAACCTCTCTCTCTCTCTCTCTCTCTCTCTCTCTAAACCCCTAGAACAAAATCTCTCTCCCTCTCTCACTCTCTATCTATCGAAACACCTAAAACAAAATCTCTCTCCCCCTCTCTATCTCTCTCTAAACCCATAACCCTTAATCTCTCTCCATTTCTCTTTCTAAACAACTAACCCCCAATATTTCTATCTCTCTTACTTTGTCTATATAAACCTATATCCTTCAATCTCTCTCTCTCTAAACCCCTAACCCCAAATCTCTCTCCTTCTCCCTCTCTCTATAAACCCCTAACCAATGATGTTTCTCTTACTTTGTCTCTCTCTCTAAACCCCTAACATCCAATATCTCTCTCTCTATTTATCTAAACACCTAAGGACCCCCTCTTTTTCTCTCTAGAATCCTAATATCGAACCTCTCTCTATATCTCAAAGCCCCTAACCCATAATCTCCCTCTCTCTCTCTCTGTTAGATTATGGTAACTTCAGGATGTCCTCCATGACTCAAATGCCTTGCATGGAGGTACATCAGTACCATAGGCATTGGGATGGAGTAGAGAGTGAGATGTACTCTACTCAGTGGCATGAGCCAAACGGGGGCTGCATGCGGAGCTTCTGGGGAGATTGACCTATGCATCCATGAGTATTGCATGACCTGCCAACATTTAGTGACTGCATGCAAAAGTGACCTTTTGCATGCACCAGGAATTAGGGTTTTGGAAAACCTAATTCATCGGTGAGATTCTTTATAGAGGCAGGGGGTCCCCAAATGAGGTTACTCAGTTGCATTATTAGTGATAGATACTGCCAGAGTGGGGGGGACGAATCTGTCCATTTGGGGAAACTTTCTGAGATAGGGAGGAGTTGCTGCAGGAGCTAGGAAGGTCAGATCTGAGCTAGATTAGTGACCTTCAGTTCCAGAGAGACCAAATCTCTAGTACAGTGAGCTGAGAGAGCTCCATAGTGTGATTACTAATTAGATTGGAGGAGGTTGAGTTTGCTTGGAGGAGGACATTTTTCCTGAGGAGGAGAAGCTCGTTGTGAGTTAGATTGACAGAGTTGGTGTCCGAGACTTTCAGGATAGCCTTGCCTCGATATTTGAGGAAGGTTAGAGATGATCAAAGCTCAGATATGTTGAGATCTAGAGCAGTACGAGCATTTGACATCTAGAGGAGGAGGGCACACTTGTTCATGCAGAGAGGGTTGATTTCATCAGTGGGTAGTCTTCAGATAGAGTAGATCAGAGCAGGTTGATCAGTAGAGGCAAGATCCATCCAAGGCACCGTCAGAGCACTCAGATCCATATTGAAAGTTAGGGCATACTTCATCAGTGCACGCATCAACTGGATGCATGCAAATTAGAGTTTCTCCTAGTCAGAGGGATTGAGCTACTGTTAACACCCAAAAAGTGCTCACTAGCTCATTTCCTTATTCACATGACCCATTTGTCCACTTTTTCACCATTTGAGCCTCTAAAGCCACCAAAAGGTCGCCAAAAGACCTTAATACACCCCTTTTTCCACTCAAAATGAATATTTTTCCTCAAAAAGCATAAAAAACCCTCAAAAAGGGTCCAGAATTCCCAAAAATATTAAAAAGGGAATAAAAATATTCAAAATATTCAAAAAAGGAAAAAGGAGGGAAAAGGTACCTAAACCATGTTGGTCAATACCATTGGTTTCCTCAAAACCATAATGGTATTCCCCACCACCAAAAACTATAAAAAGGTGGTAGGGGCTCCTCACTTTACATCCATCCACCATCCTATCCTCATGCTATCAAAATCTCTCATGAGTTTTTGACCATTGTAGCTATCTTAGAGAAGAGACCTTTGGAGCTTGGAGCTACTCACCTTGGAGCTGCTCAACACCACAACATCCACACCATTTGAGGTATCATAATACAAAAGTTATTTTTTATTTCATTTCTTGTTATTGTTCTTCAATCTTTTCAAGTTTATTGTCATATGCACATGCTAGTTTAGTTTAGATTCAAATTTATAAATTGTTTTTGCTTTCAATCTTTGAAACTACTATTACTTGTTGATAGGTGCCCATAGCACTAAAGGTTGGTTGCAAAACCAAGCCAACAGTTTTTGGCGACTCCGCTGGCTTCGAATTCTTAGATCTCATTTTTTGCTTTAGATCTTAGTTTTTGTTAGTTTTAGGCATTTTAATTCATAGATCTGCCATCCTAGACAGCAGATCCATTGCTGCTCTAGATCTTGGCCCCTTTTATTGCCATGAACAGCCTAAAATTTCCATTTTTTGAGTTCCTTTTTCGGCGTACGTTTTCGGCTTTCGCCTCGCGGTTTTTTGACCGACAGTCGCGTGGCTCATCGCGACCTCACGGCTTTTTTTTGCGTGGCGCGCCATGGCTTCGCGACCATTTTACGCGTTGCACATCGCAACTTCACGACCATTTTCCGTGCTGCACATCACATTTGTGTGACCTAAACCCGTGCTGCACATCGCGGCTTCGAGGCCGAAACCCACGCGGCACATAGCGACTATGTGACCACAACCCGCACTACACATCGTGACTTTGCGGCCGAAACCCACGCGGCCCATCGCGGCTGTTGCCCCGAAACTCGCAATGCAAGTTTTTTCAATTCGACCAATTTTTTGAAAATTATTTTTTGTTGTATTTTCTACCCATTTAGCATATTTTACAGTATTAAATATTTTGCATTTTATAGCCATATTAAATCTTTTACTATTTAGAATGCTCCATTAAAAGTCTTTTTACAAAATTTTCAGAAATTGAAAGAGAGATTTTGCTGCATTTTATCTAGATCAAGGTTTTACTGTTTATTTTGCTCGATACTTTACCTAAGCAATTTTTAAGAGATCCATTTATTTCTTGAAGTATTCATGTTATTTGCTTTCCTTCAAATTATTTCAAAGATCCATTATTTTTGAATAGTTTTTTCAAGCATTTACATTTCAAAAACGCCTTTATTTTTTGCAAAACTGGAAGTGTCTTTTCTTTCATTTGTAAAATCACCCAAGCAAGGCAAATCAATTTCAGTTTATATACCACACTTGCACCCACTCTGCCACATAATTTAAACAGAGCCTTAAAATTTACCTTAAACTCAACAAACTTTTAACCCCACTTGGGGAGCACTTAAAAGAATTTTGTAGTTAGGTAGAATTGAGGGGATAGGTGTTCCAATAACACCCCTCAGTTATTACATTTGAGACATAGTGGTTGTCCTCTACGGTACCAAAATCCCTTATAATTTTGACACAGTTATCAACCAATTTATCGGGAAGGCCTATCCCTTAGGAGGGTTGAAGTAGCCAGACTGGTTCCAGAAGTCTGAGTGGAATACCACAATCCATTCAGTAACCGAAGGATACCTTTCGAAGTTCTCGGTGTACACCCCCTGGTGTACAGCAGCGATAGAACCAAATTGCAGATTCACCCAATCGAACGTGTCATGAACGGGGTATCCTAGTTGCCACTCTTTAGGATTGTCTACCCGGTATCCCTCCCAGTAGCGGGATATCTAGCCGTTGATTCAACACTCTATATTGTCTGACTTGGATTTCATCACCTTGCAGAGGATATCGTTTGTTGACTCACAATACTTCTAGTTAGGTGTTTGCATGATACATTACCCACGTTTGGTCTAGTAACACCTCTTTTTTCTAGAAACTATTTGACTTTTGGTATTCTAACCAATTTTGTTGCATCCCTCCACTTATTATAGCATAGCTGCTATAATAACTGCTTTTTGAGGTTGATTTTTGGCCTGAGAGCTTTTATTTTTTCACTCCCCTTTTGCACTCATTGTTGCATTAGGGTTTTGAGTTTTTTACATCACCACCTTACACTGAAATTTAAAAAAAATATTTCTCACCATTGAGAATTTAAGATGATCTCGTTGTCTTCAAGGTGAACCCCCTCAGTTCAGTCTACTTGGCTCTACACATCACCGACGTAGAGCCTTATCCCTTGACTTGACACGTCATCGGCCAAACATACAGTCATTTGATTTTGACACGCCTCACTTCACATCTGATTCTGAGGTTGAATCCGAAAACCCTACTGAATAATGACCAACCAACCTCATGGATGGACCACAATACGACCCACTTTTTACCAGTACTAATGGAGATACATCCACAAACCCTTCTACTACTATGCCATCCATGGTAACAACAACCCCTCTAGGCATCCCTAATATGGGGGACACTCCACCTTTAGGTATGCCCAACTCAGGACTACCTCCTATTATGGGTATGCCAAACATAGGAATCACACCACCTATCATTACTACAACCCAGATCCCAGGAAATTCTGGCGCTATTCCTAACCCCGGTGTAACCCATGTTGCACTTGGAAACGATGGACCATACCAAACCACAACAGTTGGAGGACACATACCTTCAATACCTAGCATACCCTTAGGGGCTACTGGACCACTACATAATGCCACCATTAATAGTTATGTCTCAGTCCCTATACCACACCCATATGCTAGTTTACCTTACATGGCTAGTCTAAACTTACCAGACTTAGCCAGGATAACCAACGATCCTATCAGGCACAACCCTACATGGCCACCCATGCCTACAAATCTCCCCTCGGACATACCCAAGTCTAAAGGAAAACCTGGGGAGGACCCTCAAAACCACATAATGTCTTTTCACCTATGGTGTTCATCTAATTCCATAGTGGATGACTCCATTCGACTAAGACTGTTGCAACGAACGTTCACTGGCTCTACAACCAAGTGGTACATCGAACAACCACATGGGACCCACCATACTTTTACGTCTATCGCCTCCACTTTCCTTCAGTTTTTTCATCTACCTGTACGTTACGATGCAGGACTTGAAATACTGTTGTCTTGCAGACAAAACACAGCTACCCACATCACCGACCACATCCATGAGTGGCGCAAGCGTCGTAGCCTCTGTAAGATTAAACTGGATGACCATATATTTTTGGACTGGTTTCTTAAATCACTCCTACCCCTCTTAGCAAAATACCTCACTTCCGAGCGAGCCCAGTCAGAGGAAGAAGCTATCCTAAAAGCTCAGCAATTCAACCTAATTTATGCCTAGTCAGGCTATCTCTACACCATGATACCAGATGCCCCACAAGGTGATTCTTTACGCAGTGACGCTCCGGGGGAATCACATGCCGTTGATGGTATTATCGGCCAAGTCACGACACAAATTAAACCTTTTAGCATGGTGATCACCATAAATGCCCCAAACCTCTCTAGGGCTACATCTAATTCTGGAGTGACAACTTCGTACGCTCCAATGAATCAGACTCATCACACTCATGGACCCTCTTGTCCAAAACATTGCTATGGGAAAGCGCCATTGACATATGTACCACCCACATAATATAACCAACCGGCCACCCAGAACCCAATTCATTTACCAGCACAACCAATGTATTACCCACAGCAAGCTACAACAGCTAACCCAACACCTCCAATAGCTCAGGGTTACCAACAACCCCAGCAGGCAACTGGGCCCCCTCCAGCCCCACCAGCTTATTATCCACCACAACCTTCTCCCACACCTGCGGCACCCCAATATCCTCCCACTGCTCAAGGGAAAGTGTACACACAACACAATCAGCCCCAACATCAAAACAACCAACGCAACCAGGGTGGACAACAAAACCGTGGAAGAGGACGTAACCGTGGCAACAATGAACAACATAATCAAGGTCCACCACCTCCCAATCCTCCAAATAATAACAATGCTGCTCCTCCCAACCAGAATCCTGATCGTCATCCCAAGCATCCCAAAAACAATAACCTTAGAACAAACCATCCATGTTCTATATGTGGAGTCTATGGACACTACACTCACAACTGCCCCCATTTAGAGAAAGCACATAAACTTTGGGCTAACGATGCTCAACGCCACGGCCACGCTGGACAACTAGCTCCACTTAATCAACTGCAACCCATGATATTACAAAACCCATTTCCAAACCAGGGAGTAGTAAATACTTGCCCTATGGATCCCCCACAAGGATCCGCTGCACCCCAGCAGCAAATCACTTATGTCACAACTGATTATCAGCATGAGGATCCAGGCACACACCATTTATTAATGATGTCATCCAATGACATCAACCTCCAAACACGCAAAAATCAGTATGGCCCACCCCCAGAAACTCCTCCCACTAACGCATCCACCTCCCTTCCACCAAATCAACCACTACGCATACCAAATATGCCGTTGGATGGAGGGCCAAAAATCCCTCGCATCCCTTTGCGAAGGATTAACAACAATCCTAATGCTCGCGCAACATCCAATTATAACGTCATGGAAGACCTAGCACAATCCCCCACTGCTATGTCTACTTTAGAGGTACTGAAAACATGCCCTGCACAACGAAAAACTACTACTATCCGCCATCGGAGGAGTAGACCCTGACGACACACACATGATGGCTTTCGACTTAGACCAAGCCGAACCTCGATTGCCATCAAATGTAGCTTTCCAAGTATCAGTAAACATTCGAAACCTTGTTATGCATCGATGCATCATCGATGAAGGAGCTTCCACCTGCGTTATGTCCACCCTTGTGTGGCAAAAGCTTGGCTCCCGCGCTTTACAACCATCCACCACGGTATTACGAGCTTACAACGGATGCTTAGCTCAACCACGAGGCCTTTTAGCGAACATACTTGTAGAACTAGGCGACAAATTAGTTCTTATCGACATTGAAGTGATCAATGCCCAGCTTGACTACAACCACCTTCTTGGACGTAGTTATATGTACAAAATGAAAGCAGTGGCTTCATCTATTTTTTGCCTCATGATGTTCCCACATGAAGGACGCGTTATCAAGATCGATCAACTCACATATTATGATCCTAACGCCCCCACAGCTCCTCAAAATGTGCTACCAATGATTGAACAAACCATTCAAAATGCATCGACATCATTTGTGTCATCAATTGGTCTTGGAATCTACACCGAGTCACCTATGACTTCCACATTTCCATCGATCTCACCACCTTCACCGATACCAAAAACATCGGATTTGTGCACCCTATTGCACACCACACAGTAGCCTTCGTCACTACCACAAACATCCACAGTGCCTACTCATATTGGCACAACACCAATTCACACTATCCCATTCTTGTTCCCATTTTTCGGAGTTGTCAGTTCGCCAGTAATGGCTACACTCAACCTTCCTGGTTTAACATTAGGGATACCTGTATGGTACTTACCTGCTCCAAGCCCCCCGCTGACTCCGACTGTTATTTTACAACCGGTACAACCTATCCCTACTAGCAGCCACCCACCCCCTTCGGTCACTCATCTACAAAACAGACCACCCCCAATAGTGACTACGGCATCTACATCCAGAAACGCCCCACCTCCGTTATGGAACACAGGGGGTAGAGGCCCACCAACTTATAACACTGGACTCATAACTCGCACCCCCCAGCAACCCCCAAGATAGCTAAAAACCCCCCAGCTATTCGCATTCCCCCTAAGTGCTCGTTGTGTGACGACATAGGCCATGCCACTCATCAATGTCCACAGTTACCTGCACTCCAGGAACACAAGAATATGTTGGATGACGACACCGAGATTCCAGTGGTAAGACTAGAGCCACGTCCTCACCCTCGCGACAAAACACTCTGCACTAACCACCCTTGTGCGATATGCAGCATTTATGGCCATTATTCACACCACTGCCCTAATCTCCCTGATTATAGAGTAGCCTTGTATGAGATGAACAATGCCGACTTAGAGATATATCCTCTCCTCATCGAGGAGATATACCCTTTGAAATCATCTACTTCAAAAGAAATCAATACCATATATATGATTTCAACCACATACAAACCAGACCCCGTTGATTTATGGTCCGATTACTTTCATACTGATGAGAAAATTCTAGAAACACTCACCACACCGGACTACCCTTGGCACGATATGCATCATCACTCATACTTCCTCCCTGAGGCATCTACATCCACCACATAAAACCAACTATCAGTAGAATTGAAAGATTTCCTACCAACTAAGGTTGATTGGTTCAAGGACCCCATCCCAGCACCAGATGCCTTCGAAGAAAGGAACATGTCCAACATTTCCCCTATTATACAAATTGACATTTCCACCACACCTGGAAAACCTGAGCTCATCTCGCTAGGCGCATCATGCACTCAAGCGGAAAATCAGGCATATCAAAAACTCTTCCAAGAGTTTCGTGATGTCTTCGCCTAGTCTTACATCGAGATTCTTGGCCTCCATCCCAAAATTGTGGAACATCACATCGACACCTAGCCCAATGTGCGTCCTATCCGACAAAAAAATAATGACCAATTCACCCGTCCAAACTCCTAGCTATTAGAGATGAAATTGAAAAACTCCAAAAAGAAAGATTCATATATCCTATTGCCTACACCACCTGGGTTTCAAACCTAGTACCATTAAACAAAACATTGGGCACCATACACGTTTGTACTGATTTCCGAGACCTCAACCTCATGTGGCCCAAAGACAACTTCCCCACACCTTTCATTAACCAACTAATCGATGAATGTGGGAGACATGAGGTCCTTTCTTTTATGGATGGTTTCTCCGGATATAACCAAATAAAAATCCATAAAGAAGATCAATATAAGATAGCTTTCACCACCCCATGGGGCACCTTCGCCTATCATGTCATGCCTTTTGGCCTCAAGAATGCTGGAGCCACCTTCCAACGCACCATGACTTATTGCTTCCACGATCTACACAGGATCATAAAAGTTTATCTGGACGACCTCACCGCTCGATCCAAGAAGCGAGCTGACCATTTAGACAACCTTCATAAAGTTTTCTTACGTTGTCGAAAATACAACATCCGCTTGAACCCTCTCAAGTTTGTCTTTTGCGTTACATCAGGTCGCCTGCTAGGGTTTGTTATCTTAGAAAAAGGCATCACTGTAGACCCCTTAAAAGTCCAAGCCATTCTAGAATTACCGTCACCCCGCACATTACGACAACTTCAGAGCCTTCAAGGGAGGTCCAACTTCCTTCGCCACTTTGTCCCTGACTATGCCACAATGGTCCACGGTTTCCTACAACTACTACATCTGCATACCCGTTTCATATGGGACCAACAAGCAGAGACAGATTTCACCGACTAAAAGAAAGCACTCACAAACGCATCGTTGATTTCTCCTCCATATTTCACAAAAGATTTCACCCTCTATGTTTTAGCATCCGAACATGCCATATCTGGAGTTCTTGTACAAGAAGATACTACTCGCCAAGAGCATGTCATCTACTATGTGAGCCATACCTTGTCCGGCCCACCCCTCCGATACCCACATGAAGAAAAGATGGCCCTCGCCATCATTTTTTCAGTACAAAAGCTGCAACATTATATTCTCCTGAGCCACACCACAGTCATAGCCAATTCCAATCCTATGGTTTACCTCTTGACACGTCACCTTCTTCAAGGCCACGTAGCTAAATGGGTGATTATCCTACAAGAGTATGACCTAACTTTCAAGACCCTAAAGAGCACCAAGGCCCTAGCACTCACTCAACTCATCACAGATCTCCCATCCTCTTCATCATCACCCGCTATCCAAACAGATCTCATTGACGATCACATTTTCATCATTTCTTCTGACGACCCATGGTACGACGACATCCTAATCTATCTCCGCACACAAAAATTTTGACCCCACATTGATCATGATGGACGCCGTCGTATACGACACCACGCCCCCCGATACCTCCTATTAGGCGATGTACTTTATCGACGTGGTGTCGATACGATCCTACGATGCTGCCTATCTCATAACGAGGTAGAGCAAGTCCTTAATGACTTCCATAGTGGTGCCTGCGGAGGCCATTTCTCTGGCATGGCCACCACCCAAAAGATCATCCGCGCAGGTTACTTTTGGCCTTCATTATTTACTGATTGCATAACCACAGTCAAAAATTGTCAAAACTTCCAACTTTTTGCGCCCAAGGCAAGAACCCCACCCGTCCCCCTTCATCCAGTCGTCACTGTCGGACCATTCTGCAAATGGGCCATCGACTTCCTCGATTGCAATCCCACATTAGCCGGCGGTCATAAACACATCATTGTGGCCGTAGATTATTTCACAAAGTGGGCGGAAGCCATGCCAACTTAGAATTGCAAGGCCGACACCGTAGCACGTTTTTTCCTAAACCATGATATCGCTTGTGTTGGAGTGCCAAAGCAACTCGTCTCAGACCACAGCTCTCACTTTGAAGATGCCATCTAGAGAGAATTATCAACCTTACTGAAATTTGAACACCATTTCTCTTCTTCCTACTACCCCCAAGGAAACGGCCAAGTCGAGGCGATCAACAAAATTTTGAAAACCATCCTCCAGCGCACTGTAGACAAACACAAATCAAATTGGCACCACATGCTCTTCCTGACACTTTGGGCATACCACACGTCAACCAAAACTGCCACCGGTTTTACCCCTTTCAACTTAGTTCACGGTGTCAAATCCATCCTCCCCATTGATTGCCAGATTCCAGCCCTACATATGGCCGTTGAACTCCTACCGGACACTTCCCCAATTAAACAACGCTTACTACTCCTGGAGCAGGCTGATGAAGCTCGGTGCACAGCCCTTCAAACCATGGAAGCAGCCAAGAACCGATCCAAACTGAGTTATGACAAACATGTCCACCCAAGAACTTTTACTGAAGGGGACCTTGTCCTCGCCTACGATCAAGCTCATCACAAAACCGGGAAAGGAAAGTTTGTGTCCATGTGGCAAGGCCCATATATTATACACACTTGCCTCAGCCAGGGGGCATACATTCTGATCGATTCAGAAGGAAACCCCCTACACAACCCATGCAACGGGTTGTACCTCAAGCGATTTTACCCATACCAAATCTGATGTACACCATCGTCCCTTATTGTACATTATTATTTTGTTTGTCACAAAAAATTCAAAAAACCTAAATATTTGTTTTCTCTTAATGACCACAGATGGATCCTGTTCCACTCTGCTACGTCGGTTTCGCTGATGGTGCAAGCCGTTGGTCGCCCAATCTGGCCTCCGCAACTTGGGTAATATATTCACCCTCACATGAGTTGATCCACATCGATGGAGTGTGTTTAGGTGCCACCACCGACAACCAAGCTAAATACAATGCCGTGACCGGTCTCCTTGCCGTAGCTCTCCAAATGATCATATGTCACCTTACCGTTTTCTTGGACTCACAACTCATTGTTTCCCAGCTCAACAATGATTACCAGGTATGCGATCCATGTCTTTTCAGAAAATTCTTGTGCACTAAACAAATGGTTCGATAGTTTGAATCCATTTCATTTACACATGTCCCAAGGAATCTCAATAGTGTAGCAGACCATATGCCCAACAACATTCTTGACTGGCACACCAAACAAACCATATCATAAATGATAAAAATGCATCCACGTGCATAACATGTGCCTCCATGGGCATATATAAAAATGACAAAAATGCATCCACGTGCATAACATGTGCCTCCATGGGCATATACAAAAATAAAAAATTCATCCATGTGCATAACATGTGCATCCACGGGCATATACAAAAATCAAAATGATGCATCCATGTGCATAACATGTGCCTCCATGGGCATACAGAAAATCAAACATGCCTCCACGGGCAAACAAAAAGACAATGAATGCATCCATGTGCATATACGACTATATACCAAATCATATATATATATATATATATATATATATATATATATATATATATATATATATATATATATATATATATATATATCATCATAATATAGTCAAAACATGTCATAGGTGCCCTCAGCACCCAATATACAAAAATACATCAACCGTACAAAAAATTTCTTCCCTATATGCTCATCAGCATTTGGGGGCAGAAACAATATCATCTAATCATCACGGTCTCCAGGCTCCTCTGGCACTTCCTCCGCTAGCCCCACCGGATCATGCCAAGCCCGAACTCTCCTCTCCGCCGGCCCCGCTGGATCATCTCGCAAACGAATCCTCCCCTACGTTGGCCCTGTCGGATCATGCCGAGCCCCATCCCTCCAATTAGCCGCCAACAAAGCTGCTCTAAGCAAGATCGAGTGCCCCTCATGAGGCGCATCGCTCGATGATGTCTCGATCCAAATCCCTCCACCCATCCTCTGGAAATCCTACTAGGATCATGTCTAGTGTCTCTCGGACACCCTCTACAGCATCATCTCGAGGCCCAACCCCTCGACTGCAAGCCCCAAATCCTCGATCATGCGGAGGCGGTACCACTGCAGGAGGTGGAATGACCACCATCGCCCGTCCCCTACGAGCCACATAGTCAGCTGGTGGTATAGGACCAACATCTACACAATCACGCAAGTGAACCATCATATAAATATCTAACTATAATCATAACAAAAGCACATGATATAGTAGAGAACAAAACACAAAACATACCATCTAAACCCTAGCCCTGTCCCTGGGCTCGAGGCATCTCTGGATCTCCTCGATAATCCATACCAACATATGGATAGTCCTCAATCAGTGGGGGGATCTGCTCCCAATGTTCATACATATCCTGTGAAAAGAACCCGCAGATACCACAACCATTGCGGGGCATCATCTTCCCCCACTGCACCATGTGCGGCTCGCTCACCAAACCGTCCTGAACCGACACCCGTGGCCGCAAAGTCGTTACCCACACAAGGAAAAAACAACACAAAAAGGAGGCATAGCAGAACTCTCCCCCCTCCTGACTGACCTTGTCCAGATCTCTCCGGACACCAGCCAAAAACATCTGACCCCGTGCATAGTAGGTCCCCCTTAGCCTAGAATCCACCATCATCATTTGTCCCCCCAACAAACAATGTGGCGCTGTGACACCCAACACCCACAGAACACAAGCCCCAATAGCCCGCATGTCCCACTCCCGCAATGATCTCAGACTCAAAGCGCTATTCTGTACAATCGCCCCAGGAACACAGAAGGTCTCCAGGAGATCCTCCATGTCCACACTTGTCAGGATCCTCGGCAGAAGATCCCCCACCTCCCCTAAGCGAGGTAAACTAGTAAGAAAATATACATCAGTAAGGGTGATCTCCAACCTCTCACCCCCAACAATAAAGGCAGCCTCTGCAGGGACCCATAGACTCACCAATTTGTTCAGTAGAGGCCCTACTGAACGCATCGGTGGAATCTGAGCGAACTTCAGGAGCCCACTCGCAGCAAGAGCTTGCCGGACCCCCTGATCGGTCCGAATCTGAATCATCAAATCTTCCTCCATCTCTCACTCTCGCCATGACACCAATGGTCTCCTCAACATCCTGTCAAAACACAAAGAAATTTTTAGAACCAGATTAAAATTTTCAAAAAATACCATCACGGCTTTTCCATCAAAAGCCGCGATGATAATCGCGGCTTTCATCCAAGAACCCGCGATGAACATCGTGGGTATTGACCAGACAGTCGCGATGAACATTGCGACTATCGCCTCCATACTCGCGATGAACATCATGACTTTCATCCAGACAGTCGTGATGAACATCGCGACTGTCAGCCTCAAACCCGCGATGTCCATCATGGCAAAAGACTTGAAACCTGCAATATTCCACGTTGGAAGGCCAACATTGAATTTCGCGGCCTTCGGAGGCCCGCCGCTAACCAAAAAAGACATAATTGAAAAGGCTAAGGTGAATAGGGTTACCTGAAACTCGCGAAATCGAAAACCAACAGTCAAATCTCCTGAAAATCGAGAAAGAGCTTTGATTGCTCTACCAAACTTGCACGTAACAATGACACGTCATATGGGCCCCACACCATATTTATAGAAATTTCACAATTTTTCAAACAACCATTGCGGTATCATACGATGTTCATTCCTCAAACCGTTGGTACCGTTGGAATCAGCACAGCGAGAACTTCATGACAGTTCTTTCCTTTTCCTGTTTTCACCAGGTCCATTTTTTGACCATTTTTTCATGCCCTCGTTGCCTCGGTTTGCATGCCACATCAACCGTTCTCCGTTTTTAACAAGTCTTATATCGCCGGATTAAGTTTTCCGTGCTCGTGATGATGCTTGAGATCATTTCGCGCTCTCATGCCCATATTTTTCAAGCATTTTTTCACATGCCCCCTCGTCGCCTCGGTTTGCATGCCCCATCGACCGTCGTCCATTTTTTACGAGTCTTATATCGCCGGATTCAGTTTTCCGCACGCGTGATGATGCTTGAGATCATTTCTCGCTCTCACGCCTAGATTTTTTAGGCATTTTTTCCCATGCCCCCTCGTCGCCTCGGTTTGCATGCCCCATCGACCGTCGTTCATTTTTTACGAGTCTTATATTGCCAGATTCAGTTTTTCGCACTCGTGATGACGCTTGAGATCATTTCTTGCTCTCACTTCCATATTTTTGGGGAATTTTTCCCATGCCCCCTTGTTTCCTTGGTTTTCATGCCACATCGGCCGTCATCCTTTTTTTACGAGTCTTATATCACCGGATTTAGTTTTTCGCGCTCGTTATGATGCTTGAGATCATTTCTCGCTCTTGCCCCATAATCTTCGTACATTTTTTCAAAATGCCACTCATCACCTCGGTTTGCATACCACATTGGCCATTGCCCCTTTTTGACAATCTTTATGTCACCAGATTCAGTATTCCGCACTCATGATGATGCTTGAGACCTTTTCTCGCTCTCATCAATCCCTTTTTGTTCGGTATCGTTTTACCCCCTTTTCGGGGCCGAGCAATCCCATTTACGAAAAAGGCACTTAGGGAGTTTCTATTAAGCTCTTTTCTGACTCCTAAAACAATGAAAAGATCGTCGAGCAACCTTGCTTCCTTTCATGATCGCTAAACGTATCTGAAAGGGCATCTACCTGGTATAAATTTACCCCTTTTTCGGACCTTGTAGACTAGTTATGAAAAAGGAATACTCTAGTCACATCGGCTAGAAGAGTTCTCCATTTGCATCATTTTATGCTTTTTCGGGCCTTGGAGACTAACTTACGAAAAAGAACACCAATGGAGTCCACTTACCGCTTTCAGACTCTCTAAACATGAAAGCGACC
This sequence comes from Larix kaempferi, assembly GCA_027924585.1. Taxonomy (NCBI): domain Eukaryota; kingdom Viridiplantae; phylum Streptophyta; class Pinopsida; order Pinales; family Pinaceae; genus Larix; species Larix kaempferi. The sequence continues at coordinate 1,101,046 of BSBM01000614.1, read as the reverse complement.
ACGAGTAATCACCATCCTGGGCTCGTAAAAACCAACAGGACGGTACTCACGATCACTGCAGAGTCTTCTTATCATTTTCAGACTCCTTAAAAATGAAAGCACCCACAAGCACGAACAGTCCTGGGCTAACAAAATCCACAGGACAGTACCATTTCAGAGCACACTTTTACCCCTTCTTGGAGCTCATTAAAACTACGAAGAAGGACCGAATGGTGCTTCTTGGCACCACAACAGATCACATCTACTCATATGGCAGCTTCCCCATTTTGGTCGCCTTTGTTCAGAGTATTCTATAGTATGTCACCATGAGAATCCCTCGACAGCACCCATCAGCTTGACCCCCCAGAGTCAATACATACCCTCCAGTCCCTAAAAGCTATGATCCCCACACCTACAAGTCAGTTCCCTACGCTGCCAGGTCAACCATATCATCATGCTCTAAACAAAGGAAGTTTGAGTCTACCCACTCTATGACCCCAGTTACTTCCCATCCCCACAAGTATGTCAGTCCTACCATCAGTGCTACCACACTTCAGTTCTACACCTCGTGCTCCTACCAAGGAAACATCATTGCCTTGTTAGTTGTTGGTCTCCCTCTGTTAAAAACAATCAAATTTATTCCAGACGATAGACCTAGAGGTCCCTGCGTCTTGGACTCATCACCATTTATGATGAGTGCCTACGAATCATTTCGAGAAGAGTCCTCAGTGCCTCTCCAAATGGTTGCTTCTCACATGCTAGACTTCAACACCTTGATCGCATCGTTGAGACTCGCACAGGATATTGGTCTGTTCAGTTATTTGTTCAAAACCCCGAATACCACCTGACTCTTCCACATTTGAGAGTCTACCTATGGAAACAACCAGTTAAATTTTTCCTATAGATATCCGGGTTGCGCATGGTGACAGTATTCAGATGTACCCCAGTTTTATACTCCCTCGAGTATACAGTTACATGTACTTCTCAGAAATGACTCACAGTCATTGAGTCCCTACAGATGTTGGACACCTTCAGTTTCAGCAGTTCCTCAACCCTTCTGAGACCTTATTCCAGTGTATCAGTTATTGAGATCAGTCATGTTATGATCATGAGTACATCCCAAAATAATGTCCCCTCTAGACCATCATGATGTACCAGCAGACTTTTTATGTATTTTTCAGGTCCCCCTTCTTGGGACTAATTGTTATGTATATGTCTTGATACGAGCATGGGTATGCCCTCCTTGTCCATTATCAAAGATTCTTCCTCATTCATATTGAGGCCATGTAATATTGTTTATTTTGCAGCTTCCAAAGGCCGTGGATCCAGTATCCAAACGGTCTCTTCTCTTCCCCAAACACCAACAAAACGACAAAAGAACTATGATGTCTATCGGCCATACGATGAGCTCCTACCCTCACACATTAGGGGGCAATCTGTTAACACCCAAAAAGTGCTCACTAGCTCATTTACTTATTCACATGACCCATTTGTCAACTTTTTCACCATTTGAGCCTCTAAAGCCACCAAAAGACCTTAATACACCCCTTTTGCCACTCAAAATGAATATTTTTCCTCAAAAAGCATAAAAAACCCTCAAAAAGGGTCCAGAATTCCCAAAAATATCAAAAAGGGAATAAAAATATTGAAAATATTCAAAAAAGGAAAAAGGAGGGAAAAGGTACGTAAACCATGTTGCTCAATACCATTGGTTTCCTCAAAACCATAATGGTATTCTCCACCACCAAAAACTATAAAAAGGTGGTAGGGGCTCCTCACTTTACATCCATCCATCATCCTATCCTCATGCTATCAAAATCTCTCATGAGTTTTTGACCATTGTAGCTATCTTGGAGAAGAGACCTTTGGAGCTTGGAGCTACTCACCTTGGAGCTGCTCAACACCACAACATCCTCGCCATTTGAGGTATCATAATACAAAAGTTATTTTTTATTTCATTTCTTGTTATTGTTCTTCAATCTTTTCAAGTTTATTGTCATATGCACATGCTAGTTTAGTTTAGATTCAAATTTATAAATTGTTTTTGCTTTCAATCTTTGAAACTACTATCACTTGTTGATAGGTGCCCATAGCATTAAAGCTTGGTTTCAAAACCAAGCCAACAGCTACCAGTTGAGGTAACTCTGTATTGTATATTCTTTTATACATCTATATGCTTTGGGTTTGATATTGAGAAGATAGCCACATAGTTGGCTGGTTTCTCTCAAAATGGTTCCAGGGTACATCTGTTGTCTATATGATTGCATTATATGTTAGGTGGTAGATGCAGACCTAGTTATTTGAATCTATGTTTATGAGTATGTACTAACATAGAGATTCATATCACTTGAGGTCTCAGACTGATACAGAGGGAGTAGTGATCTCTATATCAAATATTAACATGGTATCAGAGCCCTGGTAAGGGTCAGGGTGGCAGTCATTTATGGATATGCAGTGGTGGTGGCTAGATCTGAGAAAGATCTAGCATATCTGTGGAGATAGAGACCGGATCTACCAGATCTGAACATTCCCATTCAGATCTGTGGTTGTAGAGGTCATATCTATTAGTTCAGTTGGTGAGTAGTTAGATCTGAGATAGATCTGCTAGGTTTGTGATCAGGAGAGATTTATGTTTACTGTGGGTTACAGTTTCTTCAGTTGGGTGAGTATGGCTACTGGTTTAAGAGTAGAGGACCGGTTGGATGGTGCCTCCAACTACAGTGCATGGAGGGCACGTATTACTCTCTTGCTGAAAGAGAGTGAGTTATGGGATGTTGTGTAAAGCATGACAGCAAATCCCGTTACTATTTTGTCAAACGCCACTACCAAAGCAGTGTATTAAAAGAAGAACATAAACGCCCAAAGGATCTTGTTTGATGCGATCAAGGATCACCTTATTCCACATGTCTCTACCAAAGACAATGTGTATGAGATGTGGGATGCATAAACTAGTCTGTACCAGAGCTCAAATGAAAATAGGAAAATGGTTCTCAGAGAGAAGCTGAGAAGCATCACGATCGGTAACGATGAGAGCATGGTTACCTATCTCACCAAGATCTCTCAAGTGAGAGATGAGTTGGGAGCAGTCGGTGAGAAGGTAGAGGACAGTGAGCTAGTTCGGCAGGCCTTGAATGGCGTGTCTGTAGCATGGGAAGTGTTTGTTTAGTCCATCATAGGTCGTGAGAACCTTCCCAAGTAAGATAGACTGTGGGATGATTTTACATAGGAGGAGACCCGGAGAGGGTACATTCAGAGTTCAGCTTCTGCCATTCCTGAGGAGGAGGATGTGGCTCTCGCAGCAGGCAGGAAGTAGAGGGGCAGACAGAAGAAGGATCTAAGAAAGATCAAGTGTTTCGCCTGCAATGAGTATTGGCATTATGCAAGACAGTGTTTGCATAAGAAGAAGGGGAAGCATGAGAAGTATGAGCAAGTGGTAGCAGCATAGGAGGTTGATGAGTTCTCTTCTCGATTTGAGAAGGAGTTCTCACTAGCCACAGTTCAGTCAAGACATGATAGCAGCCCACCTCCGATTCAGTATGATCAGATATGGAGAGTTGAAATTACTCTCAGTAGTCATATGACATGGGTGCGAGATGCATTCCTGATTCTAGAGCATATGACAGTACAGTTGACTCGAGATGGTTAGGGGGTTGACCATTTAGTTTCTAGTGTGGGCAGAGTGAGCTTTTCTGCTTGACCGTGGGAAGCTCCTGGAGGTATCAGGAGTGTTCTTTGTTCCAGGACTAAGAGGGAGTGTTCTCTTAGTGGTAGCATTGCCAGCTGCAGGATACCCTGTAGTGTTTCACAGGGATCAATTCTTCACCTATCCTAAAGGAGTAGACCCAGTGTTGTTTGGTCACAGGATTTATGGTGAGTACTTTGTTCATGGACAAACTACTTTAGGCACATTAGGATGGCTGAGTTCATTCTCTTCAGATGTAGAGGGGGATGATGAGCAAGATGCTCATAGCAGAGATGAGGCCAGGAGGAGTGGTGTTGTGGGGAAAATGCACCTATAGTTCAGGGGAGAAACTACCAACTTACGGTGATAAAGATAGACTTACAAGCATTATGCAAGTATAACTAATAAATGAAGAGATTAGGGTTTAGAGATGTAGGCACCTTATTCAGAAGGTTGATCCTAGCTTTTCCTCCCTTGCTCTTCAATGCTTATCCAATGTCGCAATGCCCAGACCTGCAAAACAACTTGATACCTTTCTCAAATACATTTGACTACATATATAAGATTGATATTCATAATAGAAAGAGACATCAGATTGTAAACAAACTGTAATCAAATATAAGACACATCAATAGGTCATATTTGGAAAGAGAAGAACGTCTGATCTTTATTAATGAATGAAAGCAAGTACATACAATTATACCTTCCTTCAAGCTTGGCACTTCACGAAACCTAGATTCAAGGTCTCCTGCTTCCGTTCTCCAAGGATCCCAGCCTCTAAGCAATTGTACTAGGGTTTACCAAAATTGAAGCACAAGAGAGGGGGATGAGGGTCTCCATTCCTCCAGCATAACTTTGCAATTAGGCTTGCCTCCTTCACATGGCCCTTCTACCCTCCTTATATAATCAATGAGGAAGAGGAAAAGAAGTTATAACCACTCAAGAGGTTTCCCAACCAACTTAACTTACTCGAATTTCGAGATTTTGACCAAAACAAGAGTGTACCCTACTCTACAGTATACAAAGTCGCGTACATATGGAAATGGGCGCTACTTTAAATGAGACAAAGTCGCGTACACACGCTACTATTATAACAGTAGAGTCGCGCTCATAGTGAAAAATGGCCAAAAACAGGCTTTTCTGCTCATTTTCAGGAGATAGTTTGGTCTGGAAAAATGTTCCTAAGGGTCATATACATCAAATGGGTCAAGAATGAGGTAATTTCAACCATTTTTAGTGTCCCAAATGACTCCTCCATCCACAATTGTCCTGTTGTGTGACTGAACTTGATCTCAAGAAGTGTCGTCATGCGACCAAGGGAAACAAGTGTCGTCACGGACGGAGAGGTGTCATTTCAAGCTATAACAGATGCCCCCTAATGTATGAGGTCAGAGGGAGTACGGGAAACGATGGCCGAAATACATTATAAATAAAAAAGAGTTGAATCATGGAGGAACGGAGAAACCAAAAATCATAGGCTCAAATGAAGTACCTGAAAGCAAAGGCAAAGTCAGACAAACTTATCCATGGGGTAACTGTCCATGTTCAAATGGTGGAACATGATCTCCAAGAGGATACAATAATGATCCAAAATACTGATGCATATATCATGGCCACTAAAATACAAGCATGGATCCATGAGGAACATAAGTCGAAACATAGCCACATAAATACAAGGTGGATCTATGTCAAAACTGGAGAACATAGCCATAGAGAACAAGCTGGATCTATGTCTCATCAAGAGCCAAAAGGAGTGAGGCTCAGTCTTGCGCAACTTGGGCGATAACATAAATGAGGTGATGCTATCGAGGATCCCAAGGTCTTCATCCAAAAACAACCCAAGGTACAAACCTATCCATGCGAATAAATGACCTGTTGTCGAACATGGGAGGTATCGTTTGATTACCGGTCATTGATGTATACCGTTAACAAACGCGAGGGTGTCCACCAATAATGAAAATGGAACCCAAGGTACCTAGTACATTCAAGCAAGTGCGAATAAGTGGTCTTGCCGTCGAACACTTGAAGAATCCATCGGATAGGAGACATTGATGTATTCCCATCTATCCAATAGCGAGGGAAACTGCCACTAATGACTGCAATCCCCAAGGTACTAACCGAAACTCTAAACTTCATTCCCAGAGTACAATGAGTTGAAGTCGATGGGAAGAAGTCCGTTGGAAGGAAGGCCTTAATGCATCCTCCATCATCCAACACGAGGGACACTCAACAGGTATGAGCTGATTTGGAGTAGGACTAAACACATGATGAAACATACTGACACCAAGGAATGGCCGACACATGAGGTCAAGGCAACTGCAGAATGACCGACACAGGTTATATCCTTGAACAGTGAGCACAACACAAGAGTGACTTAGGCAGCTTTGAACACAAAGGGACCACGATACATATCTGCAATGTAGGAGACATTAACAGATTCTCCATATGATTGGAAGACTAACCAAACGGAGGAGTAAGAACTCTGAGATCAGGTTTATCCTAAGGCCAACACTAGAACCCAACTTGTTTGAAAGACTCAAAATAGGTGCTTTGTTCAAGGAGATAGTTGACTTGCTGCCATCATATTGAAAGATATTTTGACATTCTTCCCTTCCCTTTCCTTTTTCATTTTTTAACGAGCTTGACAAAGAACTAAAGCATGCTCGACGGTATTTTCATATTTAAGGAGTCTGAAAAACCTAGAAGAAAACTCCATACACCTATCCGTGGATTTTATATCGAGCCCGGATTGGTCTGTGCTCGGCGGTGTTTTCTTGCTTATAGAGTTGAAAAACTTAAACAGTCCTCTATACACCTATCTGTGGATTTTATATCGAGCCCGGATTGGTATGTGCTCGCTTGGTATTTTCATATTTAGAGAGTCTGAAAACCCTAAAGAGAGACTCCAGAAGGTCCTTTTTCGTAAAGTTAGTCTCCTTCCCCGGAAAAGTGTAAAATGATGGAAGAAGAACTCTTCTAGCGCATACAAGAGTATACCTAGAGTATACCTTTTCCGTAAATTATCCACCAAGGCCCGGAAAAGGGGTAATTCTATACCTAAGTGGATGTCGGTTCAGTTATTTTAACGAGCCCGAAAAGACAACTATGCTCGGCAAACTTTTCCTATTTAAGGAGTCTGAAAAGGGCTTAAAAGAACTCCATAGGGATCTTTTCCGTAAAGGTTTAACGAGTCCGGAAAAGTAAACTCATGACCTCCTTACTGTTTTTAACGAGCTCAAAGGAGATAGGAAAAATGCTCATAACTTCCTTCCTGTTTTTAACGAGCTCGAAGGAAAGGTGGAAGAAATGCTCGTAGCCTCCTTACTGTTTTTAACGAGCTCGAAGGAAAGGTGGAAGACTGCTCGAAATGGGAGGAAACGAGTGTCAGGGACATGCAAAACTAGCTCCAAGCGCATGGAACAAAGCTATGCCTAATGCAAGGAACATGGGCAAGATAAGGACACTGAGGGCGTGTCTCCTCCACGTAAAAGGTGTCAAATTGAAAAGGAAAAATGATACAGGGCTTAGCGGAAATGAGATCAGAGATGGAGGCTTATACAACGGGCTAAAAGCGTGGAAGCCGGCTTCAGGCTCATTAGCGCAAGCGGGATCATAATAGATGCATATGCAATTTGAACACAAAGATGGGAGCCTTATCAGGGATGGCCAGAAATATGTGAGGAAGAAAGATATGAGGCTTCTTCTCAAAGTCATGGTAAATCTAAAAAGGCTCCCGAACCTATGAGAAAAACTCAGCATGGGCACCAGAATGGCATAAGGGTGCTGACTAGGGTGACCCATGTTAGGTAGGCTCTGCTGTCGGACTGGTGCACAATGCATAAAGAGATGGCTAACACACCAATATCCAACAGGTTCGACCCTATGGCGAATTCGGATGGCAAAAGGTTCTAATGCAACATAACAGCGGGGGTGCCTAAACCTATATGCAAGGTTCCGAATATACCTGACATGGTTGCACAAGGTGTCGAAAAGGACCAGTAAGCAAGTATACATCCAGCTAAGAATCCTGTCTCCAAGAAACATTAGTACCGGGATCATATCTAAAACATATGTAAAGGAAGACCTGATACAAGTCACTGTGGTAGATATACTTTCAACTTCACTATCATCAACAACAGGCATAAACAAGGCAGAGTTTTCAAATGAAGACTCGATGGTACCCAAGCCTGAGGACTTACAATCAACAAGATCAAATTTAGGATGAAGATCAAAGTTGAAGGACATGATGGAATCTGCAGGAACAAATTCATCATCACGGGAGTTGAAAAATCTAGAAGCATAATCAAACTCAGCAGGAACACCGATTTGTTGATCTATAGGAGAGTCCAAAGACTTAACAGTAGGAAGATCAGACTTTAAGGTCAAACCGGGGCTGGACATAACTGCAACTGGATCAACATCCAAATGAATGGCAGACTGTACTATAGACTCTAGGAAAACTTCATCGGAAGGAAGTATATCATCCCAGATAGAATACATATCTAAACATTCAGATGGAGGTGTCACTTGGTCAAAAGCTGGGACCAAGTCCCGAGAAGGTAAGCATGAACTCAGAGACTTCTTCTCAGTAGCAGTTGAACTCAAGGAACAATATGCCACATGAGGCGCATGTGACATAGTAGTGCCTAATGACGAGGGATCAGACTGGTCTACAGATGGGTAATAAGGAGGATCAACGAATGCAAGCTGGTCGATGGTGACAATGTTTTCGTTATGAGGGAAATGCATCACACGAAAAAGCGTAGACACCACAGCACGCATAGCATAAACGTAATCACGCCCGAGGATCATATCAAAGTCCATAGGGTCCTTTAAAACCATAAAATCAACTAAGACTGTTTTTCCACCCAAGGTAATAGGTGCCTGACGGAGGAATCCGATCGGTTCACTAGGTCTTCTATCAAAGGTCAACGACCAATTAACAGCTGGAATAACATTAGGGAAACCCAAATCTCTCCAAGCATAAGCGGATAAGATACTAACAGAAGCACCTTCATCAACAATACATCGATCAACCGTATCGTTCCCGATATCAACCTTTATTTGAAAAGGTGTCGAAGAAGGAAGACGAGGCTCGGCTAGACTATTCCAATCAAAGGAAACAATCCTAGGGCTTGGTAGGGGTTCAAATGGCACAGATGAAGTGCCCCCTTTTTCAGGAACATCCAAACTGGAAATGCAGAAGACTTCAGTAGTAGGTGCATCAATCTCTGAAGGACTAATGGGATCGGTCGAAGATTGCATCGATTCAATCACTTCACTCTCCGAAGGAAGAGTGGGGTTGACCAAAGATTGCATTGGTTCAACCACTTTATCAACCAAAAGTTGATCTGGCTGCAGGGAATCTATAGACAACTCAAGAACAGAGGTTCCTTCAGACATGGACCACACTCTTCGTACCTCTGAAATGGCAGGGCATCGGTGAGTAAGGTGATCTCCCTTACAAAGTTTACAAGGGAACTTTGGTTTCCGTCCTATAGGTTTAGACTCCTTTACAACGTCAGTACTCTCAGCATGACTAGCATTGGCTGACAGCTTGCCCCCAGCATGACTCACAGAGGCTGGTTGCTCAGAAGCAGAAGACTTTTGAACTAAGGACCACACTTTTTGCACTTCTAGAAGTACAGGGCACAAGTAAGTAAGGTGATCTCCCTCGCAAAACTTACAAGGGAACTTAAGCTTCTGTTTGTTTGGTTTGTCGACAATGTCAACTCCCTCAGCATGACTTGCAGTGGCTGATCTGGTGTCTCCAGTATGACTCACAGGAACTGGTGACTTGTCATTAATATGGCTAGCAGTGATCAATGACGTGTCCTCAACATGACTGACAGTGGTTGAAGACAAACTTTCAGTATGATTTTCAGTGACTAAAATTTTTCTCCCAGCATGACCTCCAGAGGCTGGGTGGGTGCCCCCTGCATGATTTGCAGAGGCAGGGTGCTTGCCCCCTTGTTTTGGCATCTTCTTCCTATTCTTCCCCCGTCTATTCCTTTTAGACTGCTGGTTACTAGTATTGCTACTTTCGCCACATGAGGTAGAAGGAGGAGGAGAAGATGTTACTGGCAAAGGAGGCGCAGGGTTCTGATGCTCTTGATTTGAGGTGCTCACAAAAGAAGCGTCAGGAGCATGCAAGGCATTCGGAGTGGAAAACAACCAAACCGGCAGCCCAATAGTGAATCCAGGAAGATTCAGAGTAGCCATTAAGGGAGCACCAATGTTTCCAATGAATGGAACAGCACAAGGATCCCCCGGAACAGGGGTACCTTGATTGGCACTCACCGGAATGCTAGACATAGTTTCCTGCTCAAATGAACAAGAAGTTCTCTAAGGCAAACTAAAAAAAAAGTAGCACAAAGAGCACACCACTAAAAAAAGGTCCTAAGTAAATCAAACCAGGCAAACAGATGCCTTCCGGAGAAGAGTCTGGGATGATGAGGGCCCAGAACAGATCAACGAAGGATGAAGGACAGTTACCTGGGGTCCACAATACAATGACTAAGGGTGCAAGCGCTGGAATCACCCAACTGCCCTCCCAAAGACCTGCAAGGGATTTCCTCCCACGTCTGTCCTAGGTACAGCAGATATACCCTCCGCTGTCACCTGTGTATGAACCTAGAGTCTGATACTAAGGATACCACAACACCGAAAACTCCTGGGGGAACAGTCACCGGTCGAATCAGAAAGCGTGGGCAGGGTAGCTAAGCCCGAAACTCGAAAGAGTCCCCAATACGCAATCCGATCCTGGCATATGCTCGAACAGAAAGTAGGAGGGGTATTCCCACAAACTGATCTCACATTGACCTACTGCATATGCTCCCAGGCAAATTTTGAGTGAGGTGGGTTTGCCTAATGATAGTCTCACTACGATTTTTGCGCAATGTGTGATCTTGGGTGGTTTAAGGTGTTTTAAAACCAAGATCCTAACCAAGACTAGTTGGTGTAGTGTAACCTAGAAAAGAAAATGTTGCTAGTTCATTTTATTAGAGTTCATTTTAAAGGTTACTTGATTACTCAAAAAGGTAGTGGGTGTGTGAGAGTGGTTATAATAGAAATAGAGTACTGAAAATGAAATATTTACCACCAAACAAATCTTTTTCTTTTCAATGCAAGTCTTAAAATTCTGATCTAGAATGCATGTGCAAATGCAATTTTTTAATATTTTGAATGCAAAAAAGGTAAAAATAAAGTCTAAATGTAAAAAATTAAACTCAAAACCTAAGAATGCAGCTACTCAAGCAACTAGGTATGCAAAAGAAAACTTGTTCTTTTTGATGCAAAGCACTCTAAAATCTTTTAAGCCACTTGCAAGGTACTCTATTTATAAGATAAATCAAAATTCTTTATGATTTTCAAAGGTAAGAAACAAAAACTGAAACTAACCTACTATCAAAGCAAAGCAAAGAAACTTTCAGGTTCTCTTTATGAAACAGTAAAAGCTACCAATATGACTTTCAAATTCTTATTGATGTAAGCATGCCAAACATTGGGGAAAGAGTACAAAAACTACTTTTAGACCCAAACGAAGCGAATGACCTACGAAGAAGTATGGTTTGGTAAAGTCAGGTCTGCACGTAAACAATGCAAACAAGGTCTTGAACAACAGCCAAAACACTTGAGCTTTCACTACAAAAGAAAAACTAAAAGCATAAGGGAGGACAAGAAACCAACCTAAAAGAGAAATTTCACTCAAATAGATACAAACAGGGTCAAAAAGACTCAAGAGGTTTCAAATCCAGTGGAAATGGGGCAAGCAAGTTCAATCAGACTCAAATTAGGGTACAAAACACCAAACAGGTCCACAACCCCCCAACTTAAGTCAACAAACCCCAAAACTTTCCAAACAAGCCCAAAATGATCAAAAGAGGTTCAAATCATGAATGTAGGATCAATACAAGGATGGGAGACCACTTATAGGGATTTAACACAGACCTAAGGTCATCAGGAACCCCAAAAAATGCAGCCACAGCCCCCAGATTTGGGTCCACAACCCAAAAACTCAAAAATTTCAAACCCAGATTTTGAGCGCTACTGTGTATGAAGGAAACTAGCGCTCATAGCAGTATGGGCGCTACTGTGCAAAGGAAAAGTAGTGTATGGGCGCTACTGTGTGGTACAAACAGTAGCGTACAAGAAAAAAAAAGTCTAAAAAACGGGGTTAAAACCCCCAAACTGGGTCCACAAAGGTTTGCAAGGGTTGGGAAGGGTCTGTAAAAAGCCCAGGAGGGTCAAACAGAGACTAATAACTGATCCTAATCAAGAAAATGAACAAAGACCATCAAACAAGACTGAAGAAATGACCTTGGATACCCCTAAGCAGTTAGGCTTTCCCCAGCGGAGTCGCCATTCTGTTGTGGGGAAAATGCACCTATAGTTCAGGGGAGAAACTACCAACTTACGGTGATAAAGATAGACTTACAAGCATTCTACAAGTATAACTAATAAATGAAGAGATTAGGGTTTAGAGATGTAGGCACCTTATTCAGAAGGTTGATCCTAGCTTTTCCTCCCTTGCTCTTCAATGCTTATCCAACGTCGCAATGCCCAGACCTGCAAAACAACTTGATACCTTTCTCAAATACATTTGACTACATATATAAGATTGATATTCATAATAGAAAGAGACATCAGATTGTAAACAAACTGTAATCAAATATAAGACACATCAATAGGTCATATTTGGAAAGAGAAGAACGTCTGATATTTATTAATGAATGAAAGCAAGTACATACAATTATACCTTCCTTCAAGCTTGGCACTTCACGAAACCTAGATTCAAGGTCTCCTGCTTCCGTTCTCCAAGGATCCCAGCCTCTAAGCAATTGTACTAGGGTTTACCAAAACTGAAGCACAAGAGAGGGGGATGAGGGTCTCCATTCCTCCAGCATAACTTTGCAATTAGGCTTGCCTCCTTCACATGGCCCTTCTACCCTCCTTATATAATCAATGAGGAAGAGGAAAAGAAGTTATAACCACTCAAGAGGTTTCCCAACCAACTTAACTTACTCGAATTTCGAGATTTTGACCAAAACAAGAGTGTACCCTACTCTACAGTATACAAAGTTGCGTACATATGGAAATGGGCGCTACTTTAAATGAGACAAAGTCGCATACACACGCTACTATTATAACAGTAGAGTCGCGCTCATAGTGAAAAATGGCCAAAAACAGGCTTTTCTGCTAATTTTCAGGAGATAGTTTGGTCTGGAAAAATGTTCCTAAGGGTCATATACATCAAATGGGTCAAGAATGAGGTAATTTCAACCATTTTTAGTGTCCCAAATGACTCCTCCATCCACAATTGTCCTGTTGTGTGACTGAACTTGATCTCAAGAAGTGTCGTCATGCGACCAAGGGAAACAAGTGTCGTCACGGACGGAGAGGTGTCATTTCAAGCTATAACAAGTGGGCTTGTTCAACAGATGGGTGAGCGAGAGGCTCACCATGATGAGGATCAGGGCAGTGGTTGCAGAGTTCTGATGGATGAGCAAGATGCTCATTACAGTGATGGAGATGAGGAGATTGATCCTTTTGGGTTCATATCATATGGATGAGTGAGTTGCTCATGGAAGTGATGACTCACAGGAGGTTAAGCGATTGGGCTCACATTAGATGGATGAGCATGCTTCTCATACAGAAATCAGTCAGAGAGAGAGCTAGTATGATATGGTTGAGATGGACTTGGCTTAGGAGAGATCTCAGTCAGTTCATTCAGTATAGAGATAAAGGGAGTTGACTTATAGAGATAAGTCAACTCAGGGTCACATGCAGATGATCTATAGAGTAGTAGATCCACTTGACAGAGGTCTTCAGGGTTGGTTACAGCAGCAAGGACTCAGAGGGAGTCTGAGTCAAAGTGTACTAACAGAGTCAGCCGTGGTTGAGAGAGGGGCTTCATCATAAACCACACATATGGAGATTGATCAGGTTGGTTTAGGTCAAAGTGCAGCAGTGTCAGGAAGATCAGTTAGATTAGAGGCAGCAACAGCAGACTTGATGGATCTAGGCATTAGTTTTAGGACTTCCCTCATTAAGATGGAGTGTTAGATTATGGTAACTTCGGGATTTCCTCCATGACTCAGATGCCTTGCATGGAGGTACATAATTTCCAGAGGCATCAGGATGGAGTAGAGAGTGAGATGCACTCTACTCAGTGGCATGAGCCCGATGGGGGTTGCATGCAGAGCTTTAGGGGAGATTGACCTACGCATGCATGAGTATTGCATGACCTGCCAACATTTAGTGACTGCATCTAAAAGTGACCTTTTGCATGCATGCATGCAAAAGTGACTTTTTGCATGCATCGGGATTAGGGCTTTGGCAAAACTAATTCATTGATGAGATTATTTATAGAGGCAGCGGGTCCCCACATGAGGTTACTCAGTTGCATTATCAGAGAGAGATACTGCCAGAGTGAGGGGGATGAATTTGTCCATGTGGGGTGACTTTCTGAGATAGGGAGGAGTTGCTGCAGGAGCTAGGAAGGTCAGATTTGAGCTAGATCAGTGACCTTTAGTTCCAGAGAGACCAGATCTCTAGTACTGTGAGTTGAGAGAACTCCATAGTGTGATTACTGATTAGATTGGAGGAGGTCGAGTTTTCTTGGAGGAGGACATTTTTCCTGAGGAGGAGAAGCTCGTTGTGAGCTGAATTGATCGAGTTGGAGTCCGAGACTTTCAGGATATCCTTGCCTTGATATTTGAGGAAGGTTAGAGATGATCGAAGCTCAGATCTGTTGAGATCCAGAGCAGTATGAGCATTTGGCATCCAGAGGAGGAGGGTGCACTTGTGCATGCAAAGAGGGTTGATTTTATCAGTGGGCAATCTTCAAAGAGAGCCGATCAGAGCAGGGTGATCAGTAGAGGGCAGATCCATCAGAGGCACTGTCAAAGCACTCAGATCTAGATTTGCAATTAGGGCATACTTCGTCAGTGCATGCATCAACTGGATGCATGCAAATTAGAGTTTTTCCTAGTCAATTTGATTGAGCTACCGATTGAGGTAACTTTGTATTGTATCTTCTTTTATACATCTATATGCTCTGGTGTCGAGATTGAGAAGATAGCCCCATAATTAGCTAGTTTCTCCCGAAAGGGTTCTAGAGTACATTTGTTGTCTATATGATTGCATTATATGTTAGTTGGTAGATGTAAACCTAGTTATTTAAATCTATGTTTATGAGTATGTACTGACATAGAGATTCATATCACTTCAGGTCTCAGACTGATACAGAGGGAGTAGTGATCTCTGTATCAAATATTTACACTTTCAAGCCCTAATCCCCAATTTCTCTCTCTATCTACATCTCTCTAACTCCCTTTCCCCGTATCTCTCTCTTTTCCTCTCTCTATCTCTAAGCCCAAAATATCTCTATTTTTCTCTCTTTATCTCTCTCTCCCTCTCTCTCTCAACCCAACCACCAATCTCTCTCACTCTCTAAAGTCCTAACATACAATGTCTCTCTCTCTCTCTCTCAACTCTTAATCCCAAATCACTCTCCATATCTCCCCCTCTATCTCTCTAAATCCCTTACACTGATTTTCCCTCTCTCTCTGTCCATCTATTTCAACCCCAAACCTCAAATGTCTCTATCTAAAATCCTAACCCCCAATTTCACTCACTCTCTATCTCTCTCTCTCTCTTTAAATCCATAACCCTTAATCTCTCTCTCTTACTCTCTAAACCCCAAAACCAAAATCTCTCGGCGTCTATCTCTAAACCCCTAAACCCCAGTCTCTCTATTTCTAAAAATATCACCTCCAATATCTCGGTCTCTCTCTCTTTGTACCCCTAATCCCCAATCTCTCTCTCTGTCTCTATAAATTATTAACCTCCAATATGTCTCTCTAGCTCTTTATCTAAAACTCTAACCCCCAATTGCTCTCTCCCTCTCTCTCTCTCTCTGTGCCTATCTATCTACATACCTAACCCAAAATCTCTCTCCCTCTCCATATATATAAATCCCTAACCCCCAATATATTTTTCTATATCTCTCTCTATCTAAACCACTAACCTCCAATCTCTCTCTCTCTCTCTTTATATATATATATATAACCCAAAACACGAAAAGGTGTCTCTCTCTCTAAGCCCCTAAACCCCACGCTCTCTCTCTCTCTCTCTATAACCCAAAACACGAAAAGGTGTCTCTCTCTCTAAGCCCCTAAACCCCACGCTATCTCTCTTTAAACCCATAAACTCCAATATCTAACACACTCTCTCTTAACACCTAACCTCCAATCTCTCTCTCTCAACCCATATCCCCCAATATCTATCTCTCTCTATCTAAAACCCTAACTTCCAATATCCTCTCTATCTCTCTCTAAACCCCTAACCCCCAATTTCCCTCTCTCTCTCTCTATCATTTTATAAATCCCTAAACCCAAATATCTCTCTCTCTCTCTCTCTCTCTATCTATATATATATATATATATATATTTGAACCCCTCACCTGCAATCTCTCTCTCTCTCTCTCCCTCTCAATCTATCTCTTTGTATATATATCTAAATCCCTAACCCACAATCTCTCTCCCTCTCCATATATCTAAACCCCTAACCCCCAATCTCTCTATTTCTATCTCTCTATCTCTAAACCACTAACCTCCAATCTCTCTCTCTCTCTCTCTCTAAACCCATTAACATTAATATTTATCTCTCTCTTTAAACCTCTCATTCCCATGCTCTCCCTTTCTCTCTCTAAACCTATAACCCCCAATAACTCACACACTCTCTCTAAACACCTAACATTCACTCTCTCTCTCTCAACCCCTATCCCCCAATATCTCTCTCTCTATCTAAAACCCTAACCCCTAATATCTATGTCTCTATCTCTAAACCCCTAATATCTCTCACTATGTCCCACTCTCTCTCTTTATAAACCTCTAACCTCCAATCTCTCTCTATCAACCCCTAACCCCCAATCTCTCTCTCTCTCTCTCTATCTATCTATCTATCTATCTAAACCACTAAATATCTCTCTCTCTCTCTACAAACCCCTCACACCCAAAATCCTAAACCCCAAGACCTTAAACCCCTAACCTCAACTCTCTCTCTCTCTCTCTCTCTCTCTCTCTCTCTCTCCCTCCCTAAACCCCAAATAGCTAATCTCTCTCTCTCTCTCTATCTAAAACCCTAACCCCCAATCTCTCTAAACAAAAAATATCTCTCTCTATAAACCCCTAACCTCCAATCTCTCTCTACCAACCCCTAACTCATAATCTCTCTCTTTATCTATCTAAACTGCTAACCCTCTCTCTCTCTCTCGACCCCTAACACCCAAATTCCTAACCCCCAATCCCCTAAACACCTGACATCTAATCTCTCTCTCTCTCTCTCTCTCTAAACCCCAAAACCCCAATCTCTCTTTCCCTCTAAACCCAAAACTCCCATCCGCTCTCTATCTCTATCTACCTATATCTATATCTAAACCACTAATCCCTAATCTATATCTCTAAACCCCTAAACCCCAATCTACCTCTTCCTATCTCCCTCACTCTAAACCCCTAACATACACTATTTCTCCGTCCAAACCCCTAACACCTACTATCTGTCTATCTCTAAAACCATAATCCACAATCTCTTTCTCTCTAGACCACTAAATCCCAATCTCTCTCTCTCACTTTGAAACCCTAACCCCTAATATTGCTCTCTCTCTATTTATCTAAACCATTATCCACCAATCTCTCTCTTAAAACACCTAACCCCCAATCTCTCTCTCTCTCTCTAATCCCCTAACACCAAATATCTCTCTCTCTCTCTCTAAATCCCTAACCCTCTCTCTCTCTCTCTCTATCACAGACACTAAAAACCTAACCCTGAATCTCTTTCTCTCTCTCTCTCTAAGCCCCTAACCCCTAATATCTCTCTCTCTAGAAGCATAACTCCCAATCTCTCTCTCTAAAATGCCAACCTCGAATCTCTCTCTCTCTCTCAACCCATAACCTCAAATATCTATCCCTCACTCTCTCTCTCTCTCTATATATATATATATATCGATATCTCTCTCGATCTATATATCAGAATCCCTAACACGTAGTCTATCTCTCTCTCTCTCTCTTTATTTCTCTATAAATGCCTAACCCTCTCTCTCTTTCTCAACCCCCAATCTCTCTCTCCTTTTATACCACTAGCCCCCAATCTTTCTCTCTCTCTAAACCCCTAATTTCCAATCTCTCTCTCTCTAAACCCCTAACCCGATAAACATCAATCTCTCTATTTCTATCTCTATATCACTAAAACCTTAACTCCAATATCTATCTATCTATCTATCTATCTCTTTCTAAAACCCTAATCCTCAATATCTTTGTTTCTATCTCTTCCTCTCTCTAAACCCCTAACTACCAATCTCTCTCTCTCTCTCTCTCTCTCTCTCTCTCTCCCTAAACAACTAACCTCCAATCCATCCCTCTACCTCTCAACCACTAACCCAAAATATCTATCCTCTCTCTCTCTCAACCGCTAACCCAAAATCTATCTCCTCTCTGTCTCTCTCTCTTTGTTTAAGCCCCTAACCCCAAATTTATCTCTCTTTCTCTCTAAATCCCTAACCATCGTGTGTGTATATATATATATATATAAACCCCTAAATCCTAACCCATAATTGCAAATATCTCTCACCCTCTCTCTCTCTCTAAATCCCTATCCCCCAATCTCTCTATTTCTCTCTCTGTATCTCCAATCCCCCAATCCCTCGTTTTCTCTCATTTTATCTCTCTCTACCTCTCTCCCCCCTCTCTTTGGACCCCTAACCCCCAATATTTCTCTCTCTCTGAATCCCTAACCTCCAATCTCTCTCTCTCAATCCCTAACTTCCAATCTCTCTCTCTAAACCTACAACCCCAAATCTATCTCCCTTTCTCTCTATCTATTTCTCACTCACTCTTTGTTTATCCATCTCTCTCTCCCTTTCTCTAAATGGATACCCATAAATTTCGCTCACTCCCTCTCTCTCTCTATTCATCGCTCTCTCTATCAATCTCTTTCTGTCTCATTATCTATCTAGGCTCGTAACCCCCAGTTTCCCGATCTCTCTCACTATCTCTCTCCCCTTCCAAGTCTTTCCCTCTCTCTCTCTCTCTAAACCCCTAACCCTAATAAATCACTCTCCCTCTCTCTAACTAAACCCCTAATACCTAATCTCTCTCTCTCTCTCTCTCTAAACCCCTAACCTCCATTCTCTATATCTTTCCCTCAACCCCTAACCCAAACTCTCTCTATCTCTCTCTCTAAATCCCCAACCTCCAATCTATCTCTCTAAAGCTCCAACCCCAAATCTATCTCCCTCTCTCTCTATCCCTCTCTCACTCTCTTTCTCTCTCTCTCTATCCATCTCTCTCTCCTTCTCCCTAAATGCATAAACTTATATTTTCCTCTCCCTCTCTCTATCTATCTATCTAAGCCCAAAATCCACTCTCTCTATTTCTCTCTATCTCTCGTTGAACTCCTAACTCCAAATATCTCTCTCTCTCTCTCTCTCTCTTAATCAATCTCTCTCTACCTAATTATCAATCTAATCTTGTGACCCTAGTTTCCCTCTCTCTAACTCACTCTCCCCCCCACCTTCTAAATCTCTCTCTCTCTCTTTCTCTAAACCCCTAACTCCCAATAAATCACTCTCCCTCTCTCTACCTAAACCCCTAATACTCTATCTCACTCTCTCTAAACCCATAACCCCTAATCTCTCTCTCTTTCTCTATATCTAAACCCCTAACCCCAACTCTCTCTATCTCTCCCTAAACATGAATATGTATCTCTCTCTTCAAACCTCTAAATCCCATGCTCTCTCTCTCTCTCTAAACCCATCAACCCCAATATATCACTCACTCTCTCCAAACAACTAATATTCAATCTCTCTCTCTCTCTCTCTCAACCCCTATCCCCCAATATCTATCTCTCTCTATCTAAAACCCTAACCCTCAATCTCTCTGTCTCTCTCTCTGTCTATATTCCAACCCCCAATATCTCTTCTTATCTCTCTCTCTAAACCCCTAACCCTCAATACCAATCTTTATCTCTCTCTATCTCTCGCTAAACCCAAAATTCTTAGTCTCTCTCTCTCTTTCTAAAAAATAACCCCCAATCTTTCTATATCTCTTACTCTCTCTATATAAACCCCTATCCCCCAATCTCTCTGTCTCTCTAAATCCATAACCCCAGATCTCTCTCCCTCTCCCTCTCTCTATCAACCCCTAACCAATGATGTCTCTCTTACTTTCTCTCTCTCTCTAAACCCCTAACCTCCAATATCTCTATCTCTATTTATCTAAACACACAAGCCAACCCCCCCTCCCTCTCTAAACTCCTAATCTTGAACCTCTCTTTCTATATCTAAGCCCCTAACCCCGAATCTCTCTCTCTCTCTCTCTCTCACTCTCTCTCTCTCTCAAGCCGTAAATACTAACCCCTAATCCCCAATTTCTCTCTCTCTATCTCCCTCTATATCTCTCTAACTCCCTTACCCCTAGATCTCTCTTTCCCTCTCTCTATCTCGTAGCCACAATCTCTCTCTTTTACTCTCCTTATCTCTCTCTCCCTCACTCTCTTAACCCCTAACCGTCAATCTATCTTGAAATCTCTAAATCCCTAACCTCCAATCTCTCTCTCTCAACCCTTAATCCCAAATCATTGTCCATCTCTAACCCCTCTCTCTTTAAACCCCTAACACTGATCTCCCTCTGTCTCTATCCATCTATCTAAACCCCAAACAAACAATCTCTTTATCTAAAACCCTAACCACCAATTTCACTCTCTCTCTTTAAACCCCTAGCCCAAAATATCTCTCTCACTCTCTAAACCCCAAAACAAAAATCTTTCTCTCTCTCTCTCTCTCTCTCTCTCTCTCTCTCTCTTTGTGTGTGTCTCTCTCTAAACCCCTAAACCTTAATCTCTCCCTCTCTCTAAACACCTAACCTCCATTCTCTCTCTCTCTCTCTCTCTCTCTCTCCCTCTCTCTCTTTGCACCCCTAATCATCAATCTCTCTCTTTATGTCTCTATAAATCCCTAACCTCCAATATGTCTCTCTATCTCTTTGTCTAAACCCCTAACCCCAATGCCACTCTCTCTCTCCTTTTTTAAACCTATAACCCCAATCTCTCTCTCTCTCTCTCTCTCTCTCTACATCCCTAACCCAAAACCTCTCTCCCTCTCCATATAGGAAAACCCCTAACTCCCAATCTCTCTGTTTCTACCTCTCTCTCTCTAAACCACTAACATCCAATCTCTCTCTCTCTCTCTTTCTTTAAAACCCAAAACATGAATATGTATCTCTCTCTCAAAGCCCCTAACCACCATGCTCTCTCTCTCTCTAAACCCATAACCTCCAATACCTAACACACTCTCTCTCAACACCTAACCTTCAATCTCTCTATCTCAACCCATATCCCCCAATATCTATCTCTCTCTGTCTAAAATTCAAATCCTAAATCCCAATATCTTTTTATATCTTTCTAACCCTCTAATATCTCTCACTCTCTTTTTATAAACCCCTAACCTCCAATCTATCTCTCTCTCTATCTAAACCCATAACGATCTATCCCTTTCTAAACCCATAATGCTCTCTCTCTTTCTAAACCCCTAACACATAAAATCCTAATCGCTAAGCCCCTATACCACTAACCCACAATTGCTCTCTCTCTCTCTAAACCCCTATCCCCCAATCTCTATCTATCTCTATCTAAAACCCTAATCCCCAATTTCTCTCTCTCTCTCTCTCTCTAAATGCCTAAGCCCAAGATCTATTGTTATCTGTCTCTCTATACCCCTAACCCCCAATATATATCTTTATCTAACTCTCTCTCAAAACCATTAAACCCTTATCACATTCTCTCTCTAAACCCCTAACCCCCAATCACACACTCTTTCTAAACCCCTAACCCCAATCTCTCTCTCTCCCTCTCTCTCTCTATTTAAACCCTTAAACCAAAATCTCTCTCTCTCTCTGTTTCTAAACAACTAACCCCCAATGTTTCTATCTCTCTTAATCTCTCTATATAAACCCCTAGCCCCCAATCTCTCTCTCTCTCTAAACCCCTAACACCAAATCTCTTTCCCTCTCCCTCTATCTATAAAACCCTAACCAATGATGTCTCTCTTAATTTCCCTCTCTCTAAACCCCTAACCTCCAATATATCTCTCTCTATTTATCTAAACACCTTAGGACCCCACTCTCTTTCTCTTTAAACTCCTAATCCAGAACTTCTCTCTCTATATCAAAGACCCTAGCACCTAATCTCTCTCTCTCTCTCTCTCAACCCCTAAATCCCAACCCCTAATCCCCAATTTCTCCCTCTATCTATATCTCTCTAACTCCCTTACCCCCTATCTCTCTCTTTCCCTCTCTCTATCTCTAAGCCCATAATATCTCTTATTTTCTCTCTTTATCTCTTTCACCCTCTCTCTCTCTAAACCTCTAACCGCAAATCTATATCACTCTCTAAATACCTAACCTCCCATATCTCTCTCTCTTTCAAGCAGTAATCCAAAATCACTCTCCATCTTTCCCCCCTCTCTCTCTCACTAAACCCCTAACCGCCAATCTATATCACTCTCTAAACACCTAACCTCCAATATCTCTCTCTCTCTCAAGCATTAATCTGAAATCATTCTCCATCTCTCCCCCCCCTCTCTCTCTCTCTAAACCCCTAACATTGATTTTCCCTCTCTTCCTGTCCATATATCTAAACCCCAAAGCTCCATTGTCTCTATCTAAAACACTAATCCCCAATTTCACTCACTCACTCTCTCTATCTCTCTATCTTTAAACCCCTGACCCATAATCTAATTCTCTCTCGCTCTTTAAACCCCAAACCAAATCTCTCTCTCTTTCTCTCTCTAAGCCCCTAAACCCTAATCTCTTTCTCTCTAGACACCTAACCTCCAATCTCTCGCTCTATATATCTCTCTTTGCACCCCTAATCTCTAATCTCTTTCTTTGTCTCTATAAATTCCTAACCTCCAATATGTCTCTCTATCTCTTTGTCTAAACCTCTAACCCGAATACTACTTTCTCTCTCCTTTTCAAAACCCTAAACCCCTAGTCTCTCTCTCTCTCTCTCAACATCCATAACCCAAAATCTCTCTCCCTCTCCATATAAATAAACCCCTAACCCCCAATCTCTCTCTCTCTCTAAAATGCTAACCTCCAATCTCTGTCTCTCTCTCTCTTTAAAACCTAAGACATGAATAGCTATCTCTATCTAAGCCCCTAACCCCAATGCTCTCTCTCTCTAAACCCATAACCACCAATATCTAACACACACGCTCTCAACACCTAACCTTCAATATCTCTCTCTCAACCCCTATCCCCCAATATCTAACTCTCTCTATCTAAGACCCTAACTTTCAATCTCTCTCTCTCTCTCTCTAAATCCCTAATATCTCTCTCTCTCTATAAACCCCTAACCTCCAATGTCTGTCTATCAACCGTAAATCCCAATATATCTCTCTCTCTAAAAGCATAACCCTCTCTCTCTCTCTCTCTCTCTCTCTCTCTCTCTCTCTCTCTCTCTTTTCCTATCTATCAACATCAATAACCCAAAATATCTCTCCATCTCCATATAAATAAACACCTACCACCCAATCTCTCTCTCTCTCTCTCTCTCTCTCTCTCTCTCTCTCTATCAACATCCATAACCCAAAATCTCTCTCCCTCTCCATATAAATAAACCACTAACCCCCAATCTCTCTCTCTCTCTCTCTCTCAACATCCATGACCCAAAATATCTCTCCCTCTCCATATAAATAAACTCCTAACCCCCAATATCTCTCTCTTAAACCACTAACCTCCAATTTCTCTCTCTCTCTCTCTCTCTCTCTAAACCTATAACATCCAATATCTAACACACACTCTATCAACACCTAACCTTCAATTTATCTCTCTCAACCCCTATCCCCAAATATCTATCTCTCTGTATCTAAAACCCTAACTGTCAATATCTCTCTATCTCTCTCTAAACCCCTAGTATATATCTCTCTTTATAAACCCCTAACCACCAATGTCTCTCTATCAACCCCTAAACCCCAATCTCTCTATGGAGAGCGAGAGATATTTTGGGTTATGGATGTTGATAGAAAGGAAAATAGAGAGAGAGAGAGAGGGTTATGCTTTTAGAGAGAGAGAGAGAGAGAGAGAGAGAGAGAGAGAGAGAGATTGGGGCTTAGGGGTGGATAGAGAGACATTGGAGGCTAGGGGATTATAGAGATATATATATATATATTAGAGGTTTAGAGAGAGATAGAGAGAGTTTGATAGTTAGGGTTTTAGATAGAGAGAGATATATATTAGGGGATAGCGGTTGAGAGGGAGATATTGAAGGTTAGGTGTTGAGAGAGTGTGTGTTAGAAATTGGAGGTTATGGGTTTAGAGAGAGAAAGCATTGGGGTTAGGGGCTTAGATAGAGATACCTATTTGTGTCTCAGGTTTTAAAGGGAGAGAGAGAGAGATTGGAGGTTAGTGGTTTAGAGAGAGAGAGATTGGGGGTTAGGGGTTTATTTATATGGAGAGGGAGAGAGATTTTGGGTTATGGATGTTGATATATAGGAAAAGAGAGAGAGAGAGAGAGAGAGGGTTAGGGGTTATTTATATGGAGAGGGAGAGAGATTTTGGGTTATGGATATTGATAGAGAGAGAGAGAGAGAGAGAGAGAGAGAGAGGGTTAGAGGTTTAGAGAGAGAGAGAGAGATTGGGGTTTAGGGGTTGATAGAGATACATTGGAGGTTAGAGGATTATAGAGAGAGAGAGAGAGAGATATTAGGGGTTTAGAAAGAGATAGAGAGAGATTGACAATTAGGGTTTTAGATACAGAGAGATAGATATTGGGGGATAGGGGTTGAGAGAGAGATATTGAAGGTTAGGTGTTGAGAGAGTGTGTGCTAGATATTGGAAGTTATGGGTTTAGAGAGAGAGAGCATTGGGGTTAGGGTCTTAGATAGAGATACCTATTCATGTTTTAGGTGTTAAAGAGAGAGAGAGAGAGATTGGAGGTTAGTGGTTTAGAGAGAGAGAGACATTGGGGGTTAGAGGTTTATTTCTATGGAGAGGGAGAGATATTTTGGGTTATGGATGTTGTTAGGATATTCCTATACTCCATCCTAGTCCTACCAGCATTTTCATTATTTTGCATTTTAGGCATGCATGTATTTGTGCATGTAGTCATGCAATTCCATGCATCCCAGTCATCAGGTTGGTGTCCTCCAGCACCTAGTCCACAGTTTGCAAGCCACGAGAGCTTCTTCCCACTCATTTTTAGCCCTCCTAGTCAGTGATGCACCCACCTTTCACCTACCACTTGTGAAAGGTTCCCTTATTCACCTACCATTCAGTTACAATTCAGTTACTTGCATTATTTGTGGATCTCTCCTTGATTTGAGGATTGATTGGCTTGTTAACTAACTAAAACACTCCATTGGACCCCCAGGGATACTAGATTTCCTATTTTGACTCTAGTTAGCTCCCCATGTGCCCTCCACTAAGCCTCCTTCACTACATTAGTGCTTCCATGTGCAAGTTACACCTACCACACTCAGTTAGACTCAATTTGACACCTCGTTGACCGTTAATTGTGCATTAATGAATCCACTGATGATGATTAGGACTCCTAGTGGTGTATTGTTGACACTTCACTGATGATGATGATGAATCCTAGTGCAAATAAGCCATGCCCATGCAGGCTAATTCGAATTTCCACCTTGGAATTCAAATCCTCTCCATCATTTTATTATTTATTGTTCAATATATGATTAATGAAATAGTGTATGATGTTATCCTACTTCTATCCGAGTTCTACTGTATCATAATTGTCTTGCTTCTTTACACTGCATTGACCACTCTTCTTCTATTTTCCAGCTTAATCTTAATTTTTCTTGTGAGGTATACATCAGCTCTTAGATCTACTATGAGGATTTTTACATCTCTCTCTCTCTCTCGTTTCATATCTATCAACATCCATAACCCAAAATCTCTGTCCCTCTCCATATAAATAAACCCATAACCCCCAATCTATCTCTCTCTTTCTCTCTCTCTCTTTCTCTAAAACCTGAGACACAAATATGTATCTCGATCTAAGCCCCTAACCCCAATGCTCTCTCTCTCTAAACCCATAACCTCCAATATATAACACACACTCTCTCAACACCTAACCTTCAATATATCTCTGTCAACCCCTATCCTCCAATATCTATCTCTTTCTATCTAAAACCCTAACTGTCAATCTCTCTCTATCACTCTCTAAACCCCTAATATACATATCTCTCTCTATCAACCCCTAAAACCCAATCTCTCTCTCTCTCTCTCTCTCTAAAAGCATAACCCTCTCTCCCTCTCTAAACCCCTAACATCCAAACTGCTAACCCCCTAGACCATAACTCACAATCTCTGTCTCTCTCTCTAAACCCCTAACATCCAGTCTCTCTTTCTCTAAACACCTAACCCACAATTGTAGCTAGGGTTTTACCCCTAGCTTGTGCAAATGAGCACCTACTAAGGAGAAGGGACTCCTTAGTAGCAGTTCAGTAAACGAAAATTATTATGCTAAAACAGAAATGTAAACTACTCTAAAACATGTGCATGAAACATAAACAAGAAGTTGTAAATAATGGTTTTTGTATTAATATTACCTCCAATGTGAAGGCTGGTGAAGCTCTTGCAATGTCCAAGAGGGTTGCTCTAAGCTCCAATGTGCTCCTTCTCTTTCTCCAATGGTGGAAATCGGCCAAAAGGGGCTCTCAAGGTGAAAGTGGCTCAATGGCGAGCTAGGGTTTCAAGAGAGATTTTGGCAGAGTAAGGGTATACTTGATTGTGGATATGGAATGAGGGATCTCCATCACCTATTTATAGTTTTTTGGTGGTGGAGTGCTGGCCCATGGTTTTGGGAACCATATGGTTTAGGGCAGCTGTATAGGGTTTTTTCCTCCTTTTCCTCATCATTTTATATTTTTTATTCCCTTTTTAGAGGGATTTTGCTATTTTGGATATTTTTGGAGGAAAAGGGGGTTTTTAGCCTTTTTGAGGGTTTTTTGATGGTTTTGTGGCCTTTTGGAGGCTTTTTAGTGGAATTTTTAAGGGAAATATGGTAGGAAAATGGACAAATGAGCCATGTAATGAGGTAGATGAGGTAGTGAACACTTTTTGGGTGTTAACAGATTGCCCCCTGATGTGCGAGGGCAGGAGCTCATCGTATGGCCGATGGACATCATAAGTCATATATGGTTTTCCTAGGGTATGGAGAAGAGAAGAAAAAAACTGAAGCTCGGAACAACGATCCCGAACAAACTGCAAGAACTAAAAGTACATAACCTCAATAATGGATGAGGAATCATCTGATCATATGGACGAGGCGGGCATTCCCATGCTCGTATCAGGATATAACATAATAATAACAATGAGGTCCAAAAAATGGGGACCTGAAATATAGATGACCTCAAATACTGAATGAGGAAGAATCTCAATATATGGACGAGGCGGGAATACCCATGCTCGTATCAAGATATATAAACAGAACTGTGAGGCCCGAAAAGAGGGACCTGTAAGATACATAGAGAACCACTGTGTACATCATAAGGGTCCAGAGGGGACACAAATCTGGGACATACTGCTGGGCTAACCATGTCTGAGCTGAAGAACTGATACATTGGAACAATCAACAGTGCTACTGAGTGTGGTACCAAAGGAACGGATGAGCCGCTGGATTAGAGTGACAAGGGGTACACTCGCAATGGTACAATGAACTGGAACTGATCTAGGACTGAATTGGGTACTCGAGGAATCATATAACTGGATGGCTTCCGAATACAATCGCCAACGCAGCCCGGACATCCACGGGAACATACAACTGGGTGTTCTGGAGTGACTCACCAATGTGCTAGAGTCGGGGGAAATCCGGGGTCTTCGACAAATAATGGTAGGTAGATAAATACTGCGCGATTCTCAACAATGCGATCAAGGTGCTGAAGTTGACCATGTGAGAAACAACCATTCGGAGAGGTAATCATGACTCCTCTCAAAATGGTCTGTAGGAACTCACCACAGATGGTGATGGGTCCAAGGCGCAGGGACCTCTCGGCCTATCCTATGGAATAGAGGGGTTGTCGTCGATAGAGGGAGACCTGCAACTATCAAGGCAATGATGTTTCCTTGACAGGGGTGCGAGGTGGAGAACCAAAATGTGATAGTACTGATGGCAGGACTGACAAACTGGGGGGTCAACTAGGCAAGTAGAGTGGGTGGACTCAAACTTCCTTTGTTCAGAGTATGATAATGGGGATGATCAGGCAGCATGTGAAACTGACTGATGGGAGAGGGATCATAGCTGTATTGGATCTGGGAAGGGGACTGGGCTGAGGGAGACTCAGACTGGGGTAAAATGTTAGGAGACTGCAGAATACTCTGAACAAAGGCAACCTGATTGGGGGTGCTGCCGAGATGATTGATCAAAGTGCCTGGAGGCACAGGATGACTTCTTCATGGGTTAAGGAACTAGAAGAAGTGTGTGTAAAATGGTACTGTCGTGTGGATTGAAACGAGCGCAGGACAGTTCATGCTCGTGGTTGCTTTCAATTTTAAGGAGTCTGAAAGCGATAAGAAGACTCTGAAGTAATGGAATGGTACTGTCGTGTGGATTTTACAAGCCCAGGGCAGTTCGTGCTTGTGGTTGCTTTCAAGTTTAGAGAGTCTGAAAGAAAATAAGAAGACTCCAGGGGGTTTCTTGTTCGTATATTTAGTCTCCAAGGCCCAAAGAAGCATAAAAGGGTGCAATGAAGAACTCTTCTAGCCGGTGTGACTAGAGTATTCCTTTTTCGTAATTAGTCTACCAGGTCCAAAAAAGGGTTAAACTTATACCAGATAGACGCCCTTTCAGGTACTTTAATGAGCATGAAAGGAAGCAAGATTGCTCGGTGATCTTTTCATTGTTTTAGGAGTCAGAAAAGAGCTTAACAGAAACTCCCTAAGTGCCTTTTTCGTAAAGGACTTGTCCGGCCCGAAAAAGGGATAAAATTATACCGAACAAAAGGAATGGCCAGGCAAGGAGGAAGTGTTCAATCAAGGAACATGTATGATGACCAAGAACAAGGGTGGGGGGGGGAACACCGGTGGGCCTCCTTGCGGGGTGAATGAAATGGTGGAAAAATAACGAAACATTTGCAGTATGACAGGAGTGGATAGCTCATGTAAAAGTGTGGAACAATTCGATGGTGGCTGATGTGGTGCGCAAATCGAGGAAACAAGGTGTTGGGACACAATGTTGATACTGTACCAGGTGAGAGCGAGAAATGATCTCAAGCATCATCACGAGCTCGGAAAAATGAATCCGGCGATATAAAGAGTGTTGAAAACGGATAACGGCCGATGTGGCACACAAACCGAGGTGACTGGGGGTGTTTTGGAAAAAGACCCAAAAAATATGGGGGTGAGAGCAAGAAATGATCTCAAGCATCATCACTGGCTCGGAAAAATGAATCTGATGATATAAAATATGTGAAAAAAGGAGAACAGCCGATGTGGCATGCAAACCGAGGCGACTAGAGGTGTCTGAAAAATGGGCAAAAAATGATGGGGCAAAAATAATGCAACGAGGTGACCATCATGATGGTCTCATTGTGCTGATTCCAATGGTGGAAACGGTTTGAAAAACGGACTCCGTATGGGGTTAGAATGGCCAAAACAAGAAAAAGTCAACTGACTATAAATAGTGAGTGGGTCCAACATGACATGTGTCATTTGTACTATCTGACTTTGACTTGTGATCAGAGTCGACCAGAGCTGAGGTGGCATTTCTGGACGATCCGACTGGCCGATTTCAGATTCGGGAGATACAGGTATTCCGTCAAACTCATACCTGCATGTTTTTTAGGGTCGGGGGTTGGATAGTGGGTCCCAGGGTTATTTGTACGGTCCACGTGGGGTGGACCGCGGGTTAGGGGGAACACGTGGTGCCAAACTGCAAGGCTAGGTTGAATAGACGCGGTTAAGGACCGCGAGTGTAGGCCTGACAACCGCAGTCAGAAACCGCGGCAGGGAGTCCTAAAGCCGCGGTTTTGGGCCGACCTATGAGGGTTTTCCAGGGGGAAGGGAAGGACTTATTTATTTGACATGAGTCTGATGAATCTACTTTGTGTGATTGACAGGATGCCGTAGGTTCTATGGAGAGAGCGGGAGATCCCTGATGAGATAGTGACGGTGATCCGAGGGGATCGCCATGTACAATCAGTGTTAGGACTGTGCGGACTATTAAAGTTCGCACAGATACCCATGATATGGTCAGCAGCGTTGCTACTGAACCGACTGATTAGCTTCTGGGAGCCGGATATACAGGATTTCTGAGTACAAGGGGAGAGGGTGGATCTCACCCTCACCGATGTATACTTCCTGATGGGGTTGCCCTGTCTGGGTAGGGTAGCGGACACGCAGCCGCGGGTGTCATCATACATAGACATTGAGGACATGCTAGAGAGGTACTGCGGTCTAAAGGCTAGAGTGCATAGGAATGCACTTCTGGTGAGAGACCTACAGGAGCCGGCAGTACAGGCCATGGCGGCATGCGTGGTTCAGGTATTGGGGTCCCAGTCACCTGAGAAGGTGTCGGGGGGCCAGATGCAGATGGTAGAGCGCGTACTGGATGGTGTATATTATGCGTGGGGCTAGATGTTCCTGACCTGCGTTCAGCGGCAGCTGACGGCAACGAAGGAATCTGGCAAGGGGTTTTGCTATGGTTCCTTCTTGTGTGCATTTTTTATGGAGAGGGTACCCACACTATGGCCGCAGGTGCCGATCAGAGCAGGAGTTTTGAGGGAGCCGCGGATGGTGCGGTGGGGCGAGATGATGCGTCACCGTGGTGGTGGCGACGTGGGTAGGTATTTTATGCAAGAGTTGTATCTGCAGTGGCTCCAGATACCATTGACACTGGACGACTTCCCATATAGGGACATGGACTACACCGGAGATCCAAAAATGCCATGAGCACCAGGACAGGCATGGGGATCCGATGGTACGTATGTTTTTGCTTGCATGTGATGGATGTCAAGTTTTATAGATATGATAGTAGATTGATATATGGTTACTGACATATGGGTGATCTGCAGATGTGGGCTCGAGGCCGCCGCCAGGTCATGTGGCACGGAGGGGTATTGTGGCCGTTCAAGCTCTGCCTGGGCGAGGAGAGGTCCGTCTCCGTGATACGGAGGGGACGCTGGAGTCGGTACGGGCACTACTAGACCATTTGTTGGTGGGGGTGACCGACGAGGGATGGTGGGACGTCGATCCGGACGTGGTTCAGGATTGCATGAGGGCACCCCGAGAGTTCAGATCCATTGCGATCTGGGTAGAGATCTTGGTAGACAGGGCACAGGCACAGGAGCCCGCAGGGGATGAGGTGTTGTAGAAATTTCTCCCTACGGATAGGTAGAAACTCTCTTAGGATAAAGAAGGATGTACTGACTCTATACTAAGACAAAAAGGAAACAAATGCTACCTTGAATCCCTAGATCTAACAAACGTCTCAAGATTAAAATGCTAGAAAGAGTAGAAGAAGTTTAACTGAACTTCTATCCAAATGCTTGTCTTTGTAGTTGCTCCAATCTCCAAGCCCTCACGAATGAACCTGTCAAAATGGAACCAAGACACAAGAATGCACTATTCTCTAGCAAGTTGAAACATGAGTTGGAATCTAAATCTATGAAAGATACAAATCATATCATTAAAACAGAATTAACACAAATGATTTGGGAAAACAAGACAAGTTATTCCATTACCAACTTGAAGTCATGTACAATAGTTGCTTGATGTCCAAGCCAACTTCCAGCTCCAAGTGCTTCCTCTAGCTATCTCTGCAGAAGTATGAAGATCATAGGTTTGATGCCCCAAAAAGTCCTCCTTTTGGCTCATGGAAGGCTTCTCTCTTATAGCACATGGGAGGGCTAACCAACAAGAAAGAAGTGTGGATCTATGGAGGGTTTAGTGGATCAGGCCAGCTAAACAAAGAAGAAGTTAGGATCGAACCAAAGATGGTAATCCCAACAAAATATCCTCGAAAGTCGAAATCCCAAAATCCAAGGCAAAAAGGCTAATTTCAGACTACCGCGCCCCTATAACTGATCATAACGCGGTAGTACCGCGCCTCATAGAAGGAGCAAAACGCGGTAGTGGTGACTACCGTGCCCCTCTAGATGTGCAGAGAGCGGTAGTGCTCACAAATACGGCTAAATTGGGCTGACAGATGGCAGAAAAAGGTTTTGCTTTCAGTGTTCAGTCAATGGCTTTCATTCTGGATATTAAGATGATCTTTAAAGGAAACTGTCGTTTAGGTCGGTAATGCAAGGATGCGACACTAATACGAAATGTGTAATATTGAGGTATAACAGATGCCCCCTAAAGTGTGAGGTCAGAAGAGACTGATGGCCGAAAGACTTTACAAATATGGTTCGGAGATAGCATCGAGGAGAGCAACAAGGAGCTAAAAATAGAAACAAAATGTCAGATATACCACCGAGGCGGGCATTCCCATGCTCGGAAACAAATGGCTCAAAGCATGGCTGCCGACCAATATATTGCAGATCCATGAGTACTGAGATGATATAGACTGTAGACAAATCATTGTTACTATGAACAAGCGTAGATCCATGAGACAGCAATGACACAGCCACGACCAATACAAAAGTGGATCTGTGTGACAATACAGAGGAAATCTCCATTACAACCTGGACGTAATCGAAATACAAAAGGGTGTCCAGGGTCTTCTACCCGATCGCAAACGATATGAATCTAGCCATGTGATTACAAGGTGTTGAAGTCGAACATGGTAGAAACCATTTGATTACCGGTCAATGATGTGAACCATTAACAAATGCGAGGGAAATCACCAATGATGACGATTATCCCCAAGGTATCTATAGTACATCTCAACGAAATGCGAATAAAGGAGTTGATGTCGAGCATCCGAGAGATCATTCAATCAGAGGTCATTGATGAAAACCTACTGTTGAATACGAGGAAACCTGCCATTGAGGCATGCAGGTACCAAGGTACTAGTGCTTGACTCCTAAGCCTAATTCCTGGATAGTGATTTGGTGTCGACAGGAATAGACTCGTCGAAGGTGGGCCATGATGTTTCCCACATCATCGACACGAAATCAAAACGAGAGATAGTATGGACCGATGAAACAATGGAATATGTACTGACACAAAGGGAAGGTTTGACATGAAGTGGAGGTGGACTCAAGGTAATAACCCTTTGAACATATAACGACATGAAACAGAGCTTGGCAGCAGGGATTACTTGAACAAACAGAACCGCAGGAAGTGTGAACTCATAGCAATAATGAGGACGCATGATTATAATGATGACACTATCAGCAAGACTGACTACCCAAAACAGATAAGGTGAGGATGCATGCCATGTTCAAAGGTGATGACTCACAAGCTGCCAACAAGGTAAACTTGACTCATTTTCCCATTTTTCCCCCGACATGATGGACGAGTACCTCTTTGTTTTTTTAACGAGCTTGAGGAGGATAACAGATGCTCGATATAGCTCATCTCATAAATGAGTCCAATCTCACATGTTTTTCGAACCTGAGAAAGGAGGGGTTCGTCCCAAAGTGGGTCCTTCGATGTTAAATTTTAACGAGTCCAAGGAAGGAAAACTCGATTGTCATTTCATGTTTAGAGAGTCTGAAAATAACTAAAGAAGACTCCAATGGTCCTTTTTCGTAAGGTTAGCCTCATCGCCCGAAAAAGGGTAAAACAACGCGGGAGAGGACTCTTCCAGTCATGATTGGATGGAGTATTCCTTTTTTGTAAGTAGTGCCCCCTAGTCCGAAAAAGGGGTAAACTATCACTAGGGAGACGATCATTCAAATCCTTTTACAAGCGTGAACGAATCAATTTCGCTTGGCAATCTTTTCAATTTTAGGGAGTCTGAAAAGAGCTTAACTATGGACTCCATGTACAACTTTGTCATGGTTGATGACCGAGTACGACAAAGGAAAAGTAAACTCGGCACAGTTCCTTTTCCGTAAATAGTCTAGCGAGGCCGGATAAAGTGATAAACCTATACTCGTTAGACACACCTTTTTACTCCAATTTGTTTAACGAGCACGATAATGGTATCAAAAGCACTCGGAATCTTTTTCATGTTTGGATCCAGAGCACGAAAAGGAAAAAAGTAAGCTCAAACCACTTTTCATGTTTTTAACCAGAGCACGAAAAAGTGAAAAGTAAGCTCAAACACCATCTTACTGTTTTTAACGAGCTCGAAGATAGGTTGGAAGAATGCTCATAATGTCTGCTTCATTTTTTAACGAGCTTGTAACAAAAAATGAACTATGCTCAGGATAATGGTTTCATTTTTTAACTCTGCTCACGATTAAGGCCCATTAATGGGTTCCCTCCCAACATGATGATCAGAGGTTGGTAAATGCCCCCAGCATGATTGCTAAAGGCTAAACATGCCCCCCAAGCTTCATTTCGTCTGACTATTCTTCTTCCTTACCCAAAAATCCTGGCTACTAATCCAAATGTGTTCACCAGGCGGGGTAGGGAGAACCAGAATCAAGTGACCCAGGCAGATGAAATGAAGGTTCAAATCCTAACTCTAGCGAGAGACTCGAACAAATGGAAGGGAGATCTATTTCATTTTTACACATGCTTGAAATAGATAATAACAATGCTTGAAAGGGTCCTTTTTATTTTTTAATGAGCTTAAAACAAAAATAAATTATGCTTGAAGGTAGTTTCATTTTTACGCAAGCTTGAAACCGAACGTAAACTATGCTTGGGATTTGGTTTCGTTTTTACACAAGCTTAAAACCAAAAGTAAACTGTGCTTGAGGGTAGTTTCATTTTTACGCAAGCTTGAAACCGAACGTAAACTATGCTTGGGATTGGTTTTTTTTTTACACAAGCTCAAAACCAACGGTAAACTGTGCTTGAGGGTCGGTTTCATTTTTTAACGAGCTTGAAACAGAGAATAAACTATGCTCGTAGGAACCTATTTCATTTTTTAACGAGCTTGACATAGAAAGGGAACTATGCTCATAATGATGGTTGGTTTCATTTTTACACAAGCTTAAAACCAAAAGTAAACTATGCTTGAAATGATGGTTTCATTTTTTAACGAGCTTGACACTGGAATAGAACTTTGCTCCATCATCCCCCCTTAGGGGGAAGAAACCACTAAAACATGTGGAACATTTAGGGAAGTCTGGTGACTAGGAGTCATGCGATGAGTGGGCGTCACAAAGGAAAGTTGATCGATGGTCACAACATTCCCATGATGGGGAAAATACATCACTCGAAAGAGTGAGGACACTACAGCCTTCATTGCATAGACGTAATCACGTCCAAGGAGTAGATTAAAATCTAAGGGACCTTGGACAACCATGACATCAATACAGACAATTTTCCCTCCCAAAGTGATAGGTAACTGAGGAAGGGACCCTAAAGGTCTAGTAGGCCTTCTATTGAAAGCCAGTATCTGGTCAGTGACGGGCATGAGCCGAGGAGAACCTAAGGCTTGCCAAGCAGTTGAGGATAGAATACTAACAGAAGCTCCTTCATCAACTATCGTACGAAAAAATTCTTTATCAGAAACTCCTACAGATATTTGAAAAGGAACACTCGAAGGAAGACGAGATTCTGTTAGACCATTCCAATCAAAGGAAATAACCTGATTACTTGGAGGGGGACTCGCGAAAACAGACAGGGTTTCCCCTTGCCGAGGACATTCTGAACCGATAAGGAAAACATCAGCGGTTTCCAATTCACTCTCGCTTGGAAGATAAGAATGAGACGAAGATTGTGTCAAGGTGACTGCTTCAGTCTGGACTTTCTCCGATGAAAGAGCGGGATCAAGTGGGGATGACAGTGACTCGATCACTTCACTCTCGGGAGGGAGAGTGGGATCAATTGCAGATGAAACTGAATTGATCACTTGGTCAACCAGCGGGGGGTCGAGGGGCAACTTACTATCGTTCGTTGGAAGCACCAATCGAGAACTAGTAATATCTTCCAACCACCGCGAAGCTTCATCCATGCTTGGACAAAGGAAAGTACGGTGCATACCCTTGCATATCAAACAGGGATATAGGACTTTACCCTTACGCCCCTTCACCAAGGGGTCACTGGTCGAAGGAGTGTCATCGACATGATGGTCAGAGGTCGACGATACAATTGGTTTGGGGTTTTTAGACCACACTTCTAATACACGGGAAAGATCAGGACAATCCTTGAGAAGGTGATCACCCTTACAAAGTTTGCAAGGGAACTTGGGCTTACGGGGTGTTTTCGTAGAATGAGTGCCATTAGAGGCGATTGGTTTACGCTTGGTCTCTTCTTTATCCTTCTTCTTCTTAACTTTCCTTTTCTTCTTCTTCTTATCCACCCGATTACTAACACTATTGCTTTGGTCAGGTGAGGAAGAAGGAATAGAAGAAGATTCATCCGACGAAGAAGGAGAAGGATTAGTTTGGGATTGACTCTCTCGTGGTGGAGAGTTAACATTCGAAACATTGGGCGCAATCAGAATTACCGGATTGAATAACCATACCGGTAATCCTATGGTTAATCCAGGAAGATTTAACGTAGCAATAAAGGGAGGACCAATATCTCCAACTGGAGGAAAAGTAAAAGGTACCCCTTGAAAAGGGGTCTCCGGATTGGTAGTCCCAGAAGGAGCATGGGCGCATGGAGGTGGATTCTCCATGGAACAAAACTAAGTGATGTGGACGAAGTCTTGTTAAAAAGAACTCAAAAACCCTCTGGAAACCGAGCGTGCGAAAGGGGAGCTAGGAAAAGACAAGGCTCACAGGCCAAAAGAGCAAGCTCAAAAAACTATACTGAGGCCGCTGCCACAGTAAGCGAGCTATACAACAAAAAGGCCAGAATGCCAACAAGCAGCCCTACAAAGAAAAAGACCCTCTACAAGATAGCAAGCAAAACCTCCTAACTAAGAGCTGGAGACCTCAATAAATTATATCCTTCGCAAGGTGATGAAATCCAAGTCGAACAATACAAAATGAGAGACCAATAATGGAAGGATATCCCTCTACCGAAAGGGATCCTGGGTAAAAGAGCCCTAGTAGAATAGATACTAAGCTACCTCGTTCATGATACGTTGGAAAAGGTTTTGGGCACTTCAGCCTTCCGAAGAAGACAACGATCGATGTTGCCTTAGGGCTAAGTGGAGTGCGGCATTCCACAAAGTCCGTCTGGTTCTCAATCTCGCGGTCGTTTAACCCCTGAAAGTTAAAAACAGTCAGGAGGCCCCTCCACAAACTGGTTGTGACCGTGTCAATAAATACTAGAGGATTTTAGTTCCCTAAAGACAACAACTATGTTTCAGATGAAAAATGACAAGGGGGAATTATTTTGATGCCTATCCCCGGTGTCCTACCTAACTACCAAATTCTTTTGATTTCCTCAAGTGAGGTTAATATTGGTTTAGTTAGGGAGATTAATTTTAGAGGCTGTCTTACTCAATCGGGTAATGGAAGTGCAACTTGATGGTGTTGTGACGACTCAAACCATGCAAATGAAGATGAATCGAAATGAACCTTTCTCTTCAATGAACACTAGCTAAAGTAAGGAAGAATTCTTTCCATTCCCAATATGCACAACCCAATGCACATGCAATTTTATTTCTTTTCAAAATGATAGAAAGAAGTAAAATATGTACCCAAAACTAACCCAAAGCAATAAAAAAGTTCTTTATATGAACACCAAACGTAATGATTCTAATCCATTTCCTATCTTTTCACACTTGAAAAAGACACATCCAAGCTATGGAAAGAAATATTCTACAAATGCTTCCAATCAAATGCAAGACAAAGAGAAGAACCTAATAATGTCGTCTAACTCAAATGCACATAAATATGAAACAAGCATTTCTTCTTCTCATGAATGTAATACCAAGAATGTCAAATGATTAAATTAAGGCAAGAAGAATACCTTTACGTTTCAATTTCATGAATATGGTAAAAGAATGACAAAATCAAGCTTCTCTTTGAACTAAAATAAAATGGAAACAAGGGATCGATCTATTCCAATGACCAATAAATAGCTAAAGATGCAAAGGAAACAAAGTGCAAAACCCAAGAAAATGACTTCAAAAGACAAGGATGTCCCAAGTTTTTCAAAGCCAATCTAATCAATCCAAATGATGCCAAACCAAACAAACCTTTGGAATATTACACTAAAGAGATTTAAAAAAAAAAAAAATGAATCCAATCACAATCCGATGGTGAGAAGAAGTTTTAAAAACCAATGCAAGCTATTGGGGCTTGAAAAGAATGACAATTCTACCCAACAAGCAAACAAAGCACTAGTCTGACTCAAGAAACCAAACAAAGGCTTTGATCTTCCAAAAGATGCAAAGAGTTTCTAAAACAAGCTAAAAATGAATTGTATCAGTCCAAATTAGTCATGTAATGGTCACAAAATCCCTGATCAAGAGACTCTAAATAAGAAAAATTGAAAACGTACACAAGGGATCAAGTTAACCCAAGGGGATTTCAACTTTCCAAGATAGAACCTAGTCTTCCAAACAAAGAAAAAGGGGCACAAATCTTCCCAAATGAGGTTTGGAAGGGTTCAAAGTTATGTTATAGAGATCCTAAAGTGACTGGGAAGGTACACTTGACTCCCAGAACTAAAAAATGGCTTAGAGGACTCAAAATTGACCAAATGGCCTCAAAGATGCCAATGAAGGACTAGAGACAAAAATGTGGATGAAAAGGACTCAAAAGAGACTCAAATCTCTTCAAAAATGTGTAAAAAAGAATCCCATGGACCATATGGAGGCACCCCAAGAGTTTGGAAGCAAAGAAACCAAGGGAACCCCTCCAAATAAGCTCAAAAATGACCAAAAAATGACAGTGCCGCCCCCTGGAACACTGTGGGGGAGCGGTAGTGTACCACGCCCTAGAACACTGTGGGGGAGTGGTAGTCTCCTGTAGGATTAAAAAAAATTAAAGTTTGGCCAAGATCCGAGCAAGGGTAAGTTCCTAAGTTTAAAATGGTCCTCAATGATGATCAAAGAGGATCTCAGGTGATGAGAAACAACACTTAGGAGAGGATTTGATGATCTAAACAAGCAAGCAAAGGTGAAACTAGGGAAGAAAGGATCTCCAGTATGGTCGCCAGTTTTTGTTGTAGAAATTTCTCCCTACGGATAGGTAGAAACTCTCTTAGGATAAAACAGGATGTACTGACTCTATACTAAGACAAAAAGGAAACAAATGCTACCTTGAATCCCTAGATCTAACAAACGTCTCAAGATTAAAATGCTCGAAAGAGTAGAAGAAGTTTAACTGACCTTCTATCCAAATGCTTGTCTTTATAGTTGCTCCAATCTCCAAGCCCTCATGAATGAACCTGTCAAAATGGAACCAAGACACAAGAATGCACTATTCTCTAGCAACTTGAAACATGAGTTGGAATCTAAATCTATGAAAGATACAAATCATATCATTAAAACAGAATTAACACAAATGATTTGGGAAAACAAGACAAGTTATTCCATTACCAACTTGAAGTCATGTACAATAGTTGCTTGATGTCCAAGCCAACTTCCAGCTCCAAGTGCTTCCTCTAGCTATCTCTGTAGACGTATGAAGATCATAGGTTTGATGCCCCAAAAAGTCCTCCTTTTGGCTCATGGAAGGCTTCTCTCTTATAGCACATGGGAGGGCTAACCAACAAGAGAGAAGTGTGGATCTATGGAGGGTTTAGTGGATCAGGCCAGCTAAACAAAGAAGAAGTTAGGATTGAACCAAAGATGGTAATCCCAACAAAATATCCTCGAAGGTCGAAATCCCAAAATCCAAGGCAAAAAGGCTAATTTCAGACTACCGCGCCCCTATAACTGATCATAACGCGGTAGTACCGCGCCTCATAGAAGGAGCAAAACGCGGTAGTGGTGACTACCGCGCCCCTCTAGATGTGCAGAGAGCGGTAGTGCTCACAAATAGGGCTAAATTGGGCTGACAGATGGCAGAAAAAGGTTTTGCTTTCAGTGTTCAGTCAATGGTTTTCATTCTGGATATTAAGATGATCTTTAAGGGAAACTGTCGTTTAGGTCGGTAATGCAAGGATGCGACACTAATACGAAATGTGTAATATTGAGGTATAACATGAGGACTTGCCGGAGGAGGAGCGAGGGGAGGACTTAGAGGCCGCAGATGCAGGCAGTGATGCAGGGTACGACTCTCATTAGGGAGTGCTGGGGACTCTCCTCGAGTTTTGTAGCTACGGCATGTACTTTATGAGGCTTTAGGGATGTATAGCCATTTTTTGTATAGCTTAGTACAGGGGTACTCAGGACATGTATAGCACTGAACATGTATTTTTTGATATATATATATATATGCACGTGGATGCACCTGTTTGTGATATTGTTTTAGTGGTACGCACGTGGATGTGCTTTATGATTTGTGATATGTTTTACATTGCACGTGGCTGCAAGTAGCATAGGATGTTGGGCACATGGATGCCCCTTGTGTATGTTATGTGATGTATTGCACATGGATGCAACACTAGGTATGTAGGACTAGGCACGTGGATTCCCCTTGAAATATTTTTGGGTTTTTATATATTTTTATGAGATGCTATGCATGATGGAGGTTTTACATGGTTTGATTGATGTGCCAATCTAGAATGTTGTTAGCCATTTGATCTGCGACACTATTTTGAGCTCTTGGGACATGGGTGAATGTTATGGATTCAAACTGTCGGCTGAGTTGTTTTGTGCGCAGGAATTTTCTAAAGAGGCAGGGATCACGCACCTAATAGTAGTTGTTGAGCTGGGAGACAAGTAGCTGGGATTCAAGGAACACATGGAGGTGACGTATGCCCATCTGGAGGGCAGCAGTCAAGAGACTGTTCATAGCATCATACTCTGCCTGGTTATTGGTAGCAGCGCCTATACAGATTCCGTCAAGGTGAATCATTTCATGGGAAGGGGAATATAGGACCCACGCTGCAGAAGCCAGGTTGGGAGACCAGCGGCCTGCTCCATCGGCGAAGCCAGTATAGTGAGGTGGAAGATGGTCCATCTGTGGTCATGCAAAAAATGAGGAATGTAAGATCGCGGTAAAAAAGGTGAAAAACAAAAAAGAGAGAAAGTTGTACAATGCGGACCAATGGGGCTGCGAGTTATTTAGGGATAAAAGCATTTGAGATACAACCCATTACGAGGGTTTCACAAAGTGTGACCTTCGGAGTCGGCTAAGATGTATGCCCCCTTTCCGAGACAAGTCTGCACGATGTAAGGGCCTTTCCACATGGATTCAAACTTCCCTTTGCCGGTTTTCTCATGGGCTTGGTCATAGGCGAGGACAAGGTCCCCTTCGTGGAAAGTTCGAGGGTGTACATGTTTGTCGTAAGCAGCTTTGGAGCGGTTCTTGGCAGCTTCAATGGTCTGGAGAGCGGCACGATGGTCTTCATCGGCTTGTTCGAAGGATAGCAGACGTTGCTCAAGTGCGGAGGTATCGGGGAGAAGCTCAATGGCGATATGTAAGGCAGGTATTTGACATTTGATGGGAAGGACAAACTCTACGCCGTGAACTAAGTGAAACAGGGTGAAACCAGTGGCGGTTTTAGTGGATGTACGGTAAGCCCATAAGGCGGGGAAGAGAATATGGTGCCAATTGGACTTATGCCGGTCAACAATACAGTGGAGGATGGTCTTGAGGATTTTGTTAATGGCCTCTACTTGGCCGTTCCCTTCGGGGTAGTAAGCAGAGGAGAACTGATGTTCGAATTTGAGTAGGTTGGATAACTCACGCCAAACGGAATCTTCGAAGTGTGAACCATGGTCTAAGACCAACTGTTTAGGAACCCCGAATCGAGTGATAACATGGTTAAAAAAGAAACGGGCAGCTGTGTCAGTGGTACAATTGAAGGTAGGCATGGCTTCGTCCCATTTGGTGAAGTAATCGATGGCGAAAATGATGTATTTGTGGCCGTTGGCAGATGGAGGTCTACACGCCATGAAGTCGATAGCCCACTTACAAAAGGGACCAATGGTGACGACTAGGTGTAACGGAGCAGGTGGTGTCCGAGCCTTGGGGGAAAAAAGTTGGCAGTTGTGGCAATGCTTGACCGCAGTGATGCAGTCGGTAAAGAGTGTGGGCCAGAAATATCTGGCGCGGACGACCTTTTGGGCTATGGCCATCCCAGAGAAATGGCCGCCGCAGGCACCGCTATGACAGTCATTAAGGACATGTTCAGCTTCCTCGTGTGTAAGGCAACGACGAAGAATGGTGTCAACCCCCCGCCGGTAAAGGACATCGCCTAAGAGGAGATATCGAGAGGCCTAGTGACGGATGCGATGACGTTCATTAAGGGTGATTTTGGGTCTAAACTTCTGCGTGCGCAGGTAGAACAAAATATCACCGTACCATGGGTCATCAGACGAGATAGTGAACAAGTGGTTGTCGAGTAACTTGTCGGAGATTTGTGGGGCCGAGAGAAGGGAAGGTAGATCAGTGATGAGCTGAGCAAGCGCAAGGGATTTAGTGCTCTTAAGTGTTCGGAAAGTGAGGTCGTATTCCTGGAGGATAATGACCCATTTAGCAACACGACCTTGCAGTATCTGCCGATTTAGGAGATAGACCATGGGGTTGGAGTCAGCAACGATTGTGGTATGACTAAGTAAGATATAGTGTCGCAGTTTTTGGACAGAAAAGACCATATCTAGGGCTAGTCTCTCCTCATATGGGTAACATAGGGGTGGACCAGACAAGGTCTGATTAACGTAGTAAATGACATGATCTTGGTGAGAGACGTCTTCTTGAACCAAGACTCCAGACACAGCGTGCTTGGATGCCGAGACGTAGAGGATGAAGTATTGAGAGAAATCAGGAGGGGATATCAAGGGAGCTTGCGTGAGAGATTTCTTGAGGGCTTTGAATGCAGCTTCGGTTTGCTCATCGCAGACAAATGGTATGTGGGTACGGAGTAGGCACAAGAAACCGTGAATGGTAGTGGCGTAATCAGGGACGAAGCATCGAAGGAAATTGGATCGCCCCTACATACTTTGGAGCTGCCGGAGCGTGCAAGGAGCAGGAAGGTCTAAGATGGCTTGGAATTTCAGGGGATCAACAGTAATTCCTTTCTCGGAAACAATGAAACCCAACAATCGGCCTTCCGGAATGCAAAATACACACTTGTGTGGGTTCAAGCGGATTTGGTATTTGCGACAACGCAAAAAAACTTGCCGAAGGTTGTTAAGGTGGTCTGATCGTTTCCGGGAACGAGCTGTAAGGTCATCAAGATAGACTAGCAGGATATGGACCAAATCGTGAAAGCAATAGGTCATGGCCCGCTGGAATGTGGCACCATCATTTTTTAGGCCAAAAGGAATGACGCGATAGGAAAAGGTGCCCCATGGGGTGGTAAAGGAAGTTTTGTACTGATCCTCCTTTTGGATCTGAATCTGATTGTATCCGGAAAAACCGTCCATGAAAGAGAGGACTTCATGTCCCGCACACACATCAATGAGCTGGTCAATAAATGGCGTGGGGAAGTTGTCCTTGGGTCAAGCGCGGTATAAATCACGGAAATCAGTGCATACTCGGATGGTGCCTTGTTTTTTGTTAACGGGGACGGGGTTTGAGGAATACACTAACCTCTTCAGAGAGCCTTCTTTAGTAAGCAAGAGATTGAGGAGTACACTAACCTCTTCAGAGAGTCCCCTGAACTCATCACTTTAGGAGCCTTCTGCAGTAAGCAAGAGATTGAAGAATACACTAACCTCTTCAGAGAGTTTCGTGATGTCTTTGCCTGGTCCTATACCGAAATGCCCGGTCTTGACCCCACCATTATAGAGCACCACATTGACACATGGCCTGATGTACCCCCCGTCCGTCAAAAACAGCATCCCATTCATCCCTCAAAGCTCCTAGTTGTTAAAGCAGAGATTGAGAAACTACGCAAGGCAGGATTCATTTATCCTATTGCCTATACCACATGGGTTTCAAACCCCGTCCCCGTTAACAAAAAACAAGGCACCATCCGAGTATGCACTGATTTCTGTGGTTTAAATCGTGGAAATCAATGCATACTCGGATGGTGCCTTGTTTTTTGTTAACGGGGACGGGGTTTGAAATCCATGTGGAATAGGCAATAGGGTAAATGAATCCTGCCTTGCATAGTTTCTCAATCTCTGCTTTGACAGCTGGGAGCTTTGAGGCATGAATGGGACACTGTTTCTGAAGGACGGGGGGTACATCAGGCCATGTGTCAATGTGGTGCTCCATAATGGTGGGGTCAAGACCGGGCATTTCGGTATAGGACCAGGAAAAGACATCACGGAACTCTCTGAAGAGGTTAGTGTATTCCTCAATATCTTGCTTACTGCAGAAGGCTCCTAAAGTGATGAGTTTAGGGGCACTCCCAGGGGCAGCGATATCAATTTGGATGACAGGTGAGATGTTAGCCATGTTACCTTCCTCGAAGGCATCAGGAGCAGGAATAGGGTCCTTGAACCAGTTGACCTTGGTGGGAAGGAAGTCTTTGGATTCAACCACAAATTGGGTAGCGGTGCTAGAGGAAGATGCTTCTAGGAGCACATACGAACGATGGTGCATGTCATCCCAGGGATACTCTGGGGTGGTGAGTGCCTCAAGAATCTCCTCATCAGTACGAAAAGTTTGGGCTGTCAAATCGGTTGACGTGGGAATGGTAGTGGAAGAGATCATGTAAATGGTGTTG
The DNA here is from genome assembly GCA_027924585.1 of Larix kaempferi. Classification (NCBI taxonomy): domain Eukaryota; kingdom Viridiplantae; phylum Streptophyta; class Pinopsida; order Pinales; family Pinaceae; genus Larix; species Larix kaempferi. The sequence goes on along the minus strand of BSBM01000614.1, from coordinate 1,056,670 downwards.
ACCTCCCCTGATGGGGGTGAGATTGGGGGGTGAATCTCTTCAATAGTGGTTGGTGTCATCTCAAGATCCAGATTGTTCATCTCATAGAGAGCCACTCTGTAATCCGAGAGATCGGGACAATGATGTGAGTAGTTCCCGTAAACACCGCATATAGCACAGGGGTGGTTGGTACACAGGGATTTATCTTTAGGCTTGGGGGTGGGGTTTAGATCGACAACCGGGATGTTGGGGTCGTCGTCGAGCATCTGCATGTGTTCCTATAATGCAGGTAACTGTGGACACTGGTGAGTCACATGTCCTAACTTGTTGCACAATGAGCATTTGGGAGGAGCATGAAAGACTAGGGGGTTTTTTACTGTCTTGGGAGGTGGTACAACAGTGTAAGGTTGGGGACCTCTTCCCCCAGTAGGTTTGGGAGTAGGAGGAGGATTCGTGGAGGACGACGGGTTAGAGACACTGGGGGGTGGCTGAGTGGTAGTAGCCATGGGTTTCACCGGTTGGAGGACGACGCTTGGTGTCGGTGGGGGAATGGGAGGCGAAAGATACCAGACGGGTAATCCCAAGGTTAGCCCAGGGAGGTTAAGGGTAGCCATAACCGGGGCGCTTACTACTCCCGATGGAGGGACTAGGAAGGGGATTGTATGGATAGGTGTAACACCAATGTGGCTAGGTACCAATGGTGGTTTAGGCAACAAGGGTGGCTGATTGTTAGCTGTTTGGTTATCGTGGGAGAGGGTACATAAGTCAGACACTGCAGGCGTAGATGACGAGGGAGGAAGGGATTGGAAGGTAGATGTCATCGGTGGGTCTGAGTAAACTCCAGGTCCCAAAGAGGAAACAAATGAGGTAGCAGCACCACTGACCGATTGTTCAACCATGGGGAGAACATTTTCGGGTGCAGCGGGAGCATTTGGATCATAATAAGTGAGTTGGTCGATCTTGACCACGTGTCCATCATGGGGGAAAATCATGGTACGAAAGACAGAGGAAGCTACCACCTGCATAGCATACATGTAGCTGCGATCGAGTAAGAGGTTGTAATCAAGCTGGGCGTTGATGACCTCGATATCGATGAGGACGGTTTTACCACCTAATTGGACAGGGACATTGGCTAGGAGACCTTGGGGTTGAGCCGAACGACTGTCGTAGGCGCGTAATGCAGTTGTGGACTGCTGGAGGGTAGGGGATCCCAACTTCTACCATACGAATGTAGACATCATGCATGTGGAGGCACCCTCATCGATGATGCATCGATGGATGACAAGATTCCGCACGGAAACAGAAACTTGGAATGCTAAGGTGGAAAGCAGGCGTGGTTCGGACTGGTCCAAATCAAATGCCATCAAATTCGAATCATTTGGGTCAATAGCCCCAATGGATGAGAGTAAAGTCTTGTGCTAGGAAGGGCATTTCTTCAATACTTCTAACGCAAACATGGCTACGAGAGATTGGGCTAGGTCGTCTACAATGTTGTAGTTGGACGTAGTGCGCGCATTGGGGTTGTTGTTGATACGGGGAAGTGGGAAGCAAGGTGCTTTGGAAGCGCCATCTATCGGAGGTGGAGGTATACGCAACGCTTGATCAGTGGGATGAGAATTAGTAGTTTTATCAGCAGGAGGGGCTTCAGAGGTGGAGCCATATTAGTTCCGATGGGTTTGGAGGTTGATGTCAGTGGATGACATCATCAACAAGTGGTGGGTACCTGAATCAAACATGGGTTGATCAGGAGCGGCGTAAGTGATTTGTTGTTGTTGGGGTGCTGCATTGGCTTGGGGGGGTGCCAACAGCTGAGTATTCACGACGCCTTGGGTTGGTAAGGGGTTTTGCAGCACCAAAGGTGGCTACTGAGGTTGTGGGGGGTTGGGTTGCGCTTGAGGAGCTGCATGTCCTTGGCGATGGGCATCATCAAACCAAAGTTTCTGAACTCGCTCCAAATGTGGGTAAGTATGTGTGTAGTGGCCATAGACCCCGTAGATAGAACAAGGATGGTTCGTTCTCAAATTAGGGTTTTTAGCCTGCTTGGGCGGGCGATCAAGGTTTTGGTTAGCGGGGGCCGCGTTGTTGTTGTCTGTGGGATTAGCCGGTTGACCACCTTGGTCTGTAGGTTGGTTGTTCCCACGATTACGGCCCTTGCCGCGGTTTTGTTGTCCCTAGTTGCGTTGGTTGTTCTGGTTTTGATGCGGGTTGTTTTAGGCGTAAACTTGCCCTTGAGTAGCAGGTGGGTTTTGAGGTTGTGCAGGTGCAGGAGCAGGCTGCGGTGGATGATATGTAGGTGGAGGTTGCGCAGGTGCGGCACCTTGAGGAGGTGGCTAATATGTCTGCGGAGCAGGTTGTGGGTTTGCCGTAGGGGCTGCTTGTGGCGGGTAATAAGCTGGTTGGGCTTCGGAAGGCGCAGGAGCTGGTGCAGCCTGCTGGTGGTAATAGGGATGAGGTGTGACTGGAGGGTTATAATCAAGGGGCACATGACCGAAGCATTGAGGTGGACAGGTGGGTCCATGGGAGTGATGGTGATGTGTCATAGGAGCATACGAGTTGGTAGCCCCAGATTGTGAGGTATCCCACGAAAGGTCGGGGCCCGGGGTAGGACGTGCTATGGAAAAGGGTTGGGGATGCAAAGAAACACGGCCAATGATGCCGTCTGTAGCGTGGGATGCCCCCAGCGCATTGTGCTGGGAGGACTCACCGCGAGGGGCATCAGGTATAATGGTATAGAGATAACCTGATTGGGCATAAATGAGGTCGAACTGCTGTGCCTTAAGGATGGCCTCTTCTTCAGACTGGGGTCTTTCGAAAGCTATATCCTTAGCAATGACAGGAATAAGGGACTTGAGGAACCAATCTAGGAAGATACAGTCATCTAATTTGATCTTGCATAAGCTACGGCGTCTACGCCACTCATGAATGTGGTCCGTGATGTGGGTAGCCGTGTTTTGTCTGCAAGATAGGAGGATCTCAACGCCCGCATCATAGTGGACATGTAACTAGAAGAACTGCATGAAGGTTGAGGCAAGGGAAGCAAAGGTGGCATGGGTCCCGTGGGGTTGCTCGATATACCACTTGGCTGCAGAGCCAGTGAAGGTGCGCTGTAACAGACGGAGGCGAATAGAGTCATCCACTATGGAGTTAGAGGAACACCATAGGTGGAAGGACATGATATGGTTTTGTGGGTCCTTACCTGCCTTGTCCTCGAACTTAGGAATGTCAGAGGGGAGCTTGGTAGGCATGTGAGGCCATGCATGGTCGTGTCGGATAGGATCGTTGGTCAGTCTGGCTAGATCAGGTAGGTTGAAGCTAGCCATGAATGGTAGACTGGAAGAAGGATGTGACACAGTAGTGGGTTGGGCCAAGTTGGGGCCCATGCCCCCCAGTAGAGGGGCAGGGTTGGGAATGTTGCCCCCAAGTGGGGGGACTAAGGTAGTATAAAACGGGCCTGCACCACCATGGGTAGTGTGAGTCACTGGTGGAGTGGTGGTATGTATGCCAGCTACGGGAATGGGAATGGTGACCGTGATGGTGGATGTGGCCCCAATCGAGGGCATTCCCAGAGCAGGTGTGGTAATTGGTGTAGTGGTGGATGTGCCATCAATGGTCCCTACAACAAAAGGAGTGGAAGTCGCACCAGCCATGGGGCTAGTAGGGGCAGTGTAAATGGGGTTCTCAGACTCTTCTTCAGAATCGGAGGTAAAGTAAGGGGCGTCAATATTTGGTGATGGAGTCCTATGCCGTTGACGAGTGGAGTCAAGTGACAAGGCTCTAGATCTGTGATAAGTGGTATCAAGTGATGATGATCTGTGGCGATGACGTGTGGTGTCAAGTGAACCGTGTTGTGGGGGCTCGCCCCTGAGGTGCCGAGAATGCCTCGGGGACTCAATGGTGATAGATGGTGTCGAAACTCTGTGGGTTGAGGTGAGTAAAAAATAGCTCGAAAACCCTAATGCAACCGAGTGTGCATAAGGAGAGCTCAAAAACAAGGCACTCAGGCCAACAACCAACTCAAAACACCCACTATAACAGCTATGCTACAATAGGTGGAGTACCTACAAAATGGTCAGAATACCAACAAGCAGCAGGTTTCCTAAAAATAAAAAATGGTGGAATCACTAGACCAAAAGGAGGTAAGGGAGCATGCAAACACCTAACTAAAAGGTATTCTGACTCAACTAGACATATCCTCTGCAAGGTGATGAAATCCAAGTCAGACAATATGAATAGGAAAGCTAAGTGGCTAAGATGTCCCCCTACCGAGAGGGACACCGGGTAGTCAATCCTAGAAGAATGGCAACTAAGATACCCCGTTCATGACACGTCCAGAAAGGTGAATCTTCCGTTTGGTCCTTTTACCGCAATACCCCAATACAGGGATATCCCAAGAACTGCGAAAGGTAGCCCTTCGGTTACTGAATGGAGTGCGGTATTCCACTTAGGCCTCCAGAACCAGTCTCGCGACTTCAACCCTCCTAAGGGAGAGGCCCTCTAGTAAACTGGTTGTGACCGTGCCAAAAAGTACTAGGGGATTTTGGTTCCCTAATTGGACAACAGCTATGTCTCAAGTGTAAATAACCGAGGGGTGTTATTGGAAGCCTATCCCCCCGATCCTACCTAACTACAAAGATTCTTTTGTGTTCCCTAAGTGGGGTTAGAATATTGGTTGATTTAAGTATTTTTTAAGGCTCACTTGAATTATGTGACAGAGTGTGTGCTCGTGAGATAATGATGAACCCAAGTAGAAAGTGCCACTAGGGAGGGCAACTTTCTATCTAGCAATAAAAATACAGAAATTAACTTTTAAAATGCACAATTTTCTTTTTCAAATTTAAAATGCTAAAAATGAAAAAACGGTTCTGTAAATGAAACAGAAAAAACTGTAGAAAAATGTTGTAAGGAAGGGTGGTTGTAGGAGGAAAGAGGGCTGTGCTGGTGCAGAAAATAGTGCAGCAAAGTTCTGGGCTCAAAACTGGAAAAAATGCAGAAATCAGACCGTGGGTTTGTGGCGAAATTGAGCAATCGGACCGTGGGTTTCAGGGAAACAAGCGTGGACAGAACACAGGTTTTTGGTAGACAGTTGCAGTCGGGACGCAGCAAAGGGGCTGAAAGTCGCAGTCAGGACGTGGGAAAGACGCCGAAAGGTGCCGGCGGGTTGCGGGAAACTGGCCGAAAGCCACAGGCGAGACGCAGGAAAGACGCCGAAAGGCGCCAGCGGGTTGCGGAAAACTGGTCGAAAGCCGCAGGCGAGATACCGAAAAGAGGGTAATAGCCGCAGTCAGACCGTCCCAAACAGGCTAATAGTCGCATCTGGATCACAGGTAATAGACTGAAAACGGACGGCAGGTCGCATGAAACAGTCTGAGAGCCACGGTCAGGTCGCAGGTAAGTGCCTGAAAGACGCGTCTGGCACGCGACTGTGGGGGGAAAAAACGCGGTATACGACGACCGAAAGGGACAGCCGAACAGAAAAAAGATTTAAAAATTGTAACCAGAAATTCAAACTTAGGGGAGTCACCAAAACTGTAGCTAGGGTTTTACCCCTAGCTTGTGCAAATGAGCACCTACTAAGGAGAAGGGACTCCTTAGTAGCAGTTCAGTAAATAGAAATTATTATGCTAAAACAGAAATGTAAACTACTCTAAAACATGTGCATGAAACATAAACAACAAGTTGTAAATAATGGTTTTTGTATTAATATTACCTCCAATGTGAAGGTTGGTGAAGCTCTTGCAATGTCCAAGAGGGTTGCTCCAAGCTCCAATGTGCTCCTTCTCTTTCTCCAATGGTGGAAATGGGCCAAAAGGGGCTCTCAAGGTGAAAGTGGCTCAATGGTGAGCTAGGGTTTCAAGAGAGATTTTGGCAGAGTAAGGGTATACTTGATTGTGGATATGGAATGAGGGATCTCCATCACCTATTTATAGTTTTTTGGTGGTGGAGTGTTGGCCCATGGTTTTGGGAACCATATGGTTTAGGGCAGCTGTATAGGGTTTTTTCCTCCTTTTCCTCATTACTTTATATTTTTTATTCCCTTTTTAGAGGGATTTTGCTATTTTGGATATTTTTGGAGGAAAAAGGGGTTTTTTAGCCTTTTTGAGGCTTTTTTGATGGTTTTGTGGCCTTTTGGAGGCATTTTAGGCCTTTTGGAGGCTTTTTAGTGGAATTTTTATGGAAAAATATGGTAGGGAAATGGACAAATGAGCCATGTAATGAGGTAGATGAGGTAGTGAACACTTTTTGGGTGTTAACAACAATCTCTCTCTCTCTCTCTCTCTCTCTCTACAACCTTAATCCTCAATCTCTCTCTCGCTCTCTAAACCCCTAACCTCCAATATTTCTCTCTTTTTATTTATCTAAACACCCAATCCAACCCGTCCCCCCTCTCTCTAAATGCCTAATCTCGAACCTCTCTTTCTATCTCTAAGCCACTAACCCTGAATCTCTCTCTCTCTCTCTCTCAAGCCCTAAATACTAACCCCTAATCCCCAATTTCTCTCTCTCTCTCTCTCCCTCTATATCTCTCTAACTCCCTTACCCCTAGATATCTCATTCCCTCTCTCTATCTCGTTGCCACGATCTCTCTCTTTTTCTCTTCTCATCTCTCTCTTCCTCTCTCTCTCAACCCCTAACTGTTAATCTATCTCAAAATCTCAAAATCCCTAACCTCCAGTCTCTCTCTCTCTCTCAACCCTTAATCCCAAATCATTGTCCATCTCTAGCCCCTCTCTCTCTAAACCCCTAACACTGATTTCCCTCTCTCTCTCTATCTATCTATCTAAACCCCAAACAAAAAATCTGTTTATCTAAAACTCTAACCACCAATTTCACACTCTCTCTCTTTAAACCCCTAGCCCATAATATCTCTCTCACTCTCTAAACCCCAAACCCAAAATCTATGTGTGTGTGTGTCTCTATTAACACCCAAAAAGTGCTCACCATCTCATCTCCCTCATTACATGACTCATTTGTCTATATTTCCTACCATATTTGCCTCCAGAACCTTAAAAAACCATTAAAAAGCCACCAAAAGACCAAAAAACCCCCTTTCCCCCCAAAATAATTAAATTTCCTCAAAAGATAGCAAAACCCCTCTAAAAGGGCCCTAAATTCCCAAAAATCAAATAAAAGGGAATAAAAAATATAAAAAGAGAGGAAAAAGAGGGAAAATGAAGCAAAAACCCTATAAATTGACCTAAACCATATGGTGCCAAAAACCATGGGTCAACACTCCACCACTAAAAACTTATAAATAGGTGATGGAGGCTCCCCATTTCACATCAACATTCTATCCTATCCTCACTATGCCAAAATCACTCTTGAAACCCTAGCTCACCATTTGAGCTAATTTTCCACTTGAGTGTCGCTTTTGGACCATCATCCAAACACCTTGGAGAAGGAGAAGGAACCCATTGGAGCACGGAAGAAGCCCTCCTGGACTACTGCAAGAGCTCCACCAACCTCAACATTTGAGGTAAATGTAATACAAAAATAAAATCTTTATTATCTTTTCATTGTCTTTTATTTTTGTTAATGCTCATGCTAGATTAAATTTCATATTATTTTACTGCTTTGATTTACTGTTTTAATGAACTGCTACTAAGGAGGCCCTTATTCTTAGTAAGTGCTCATTTGCACAAGCTAGGGTGAAAACCCTAGCTACACTCTCTCTAAACCCCTAAACCTTAATCTCTCCCTCTCTCTAAAAACCTAACCTCCAATCTCTCTCTCTCTCTCTCTCTCTCTCTCTCTCTCTCTTTGCACCCCTAATCCTCAAACTCTCTCTCTCTGTCTCTATAAATCCCTAACCTCCAATATGTCTCTCTATCTCTTTGTCTAAACCCCTAACCCCAATGCCACTATCTCTCTCATTTTTTAAACCTATAACCCCAATCTCTCTCTCTCTCTCTCTTCCTATTTCTCTACATCCCTAACCCAAAATCTATCTCCCTCTCCATATAGGAAAACCAATAACTCCCATTCTCTTTCTTTGTACCTATCTCTCTCTCTCTCTAAACCACTAACATCCAATCTCTTTCTCTCTCTCTTTGAAGCCCAAAACATGAATATGTATCTCTCTCTCAAGGCCCCTTACCCCCATGCTCTCTCTCTCTAAACCCATAACCTCCAATACCTCACACTCTCTCTCTCAAAACCTAATGTTCAATCACTCTATATCAACCCATATCCCCCAATATCTATCTCTCTTTGTCTAAAACCCTAAAAGCCTAAATCCCAATCTCTCTTTATATCTTTCTAAACCTATAATATCTCTCACTCTCTCTCTATAAGCACCTAACCTCCAATCTCTCTCTCTATCAAACCCATAACGATCTCTCCCTCTCTACACCCATAACGCTCTCTCTGTTTCTAAACCCATAACACTAAAAATCCTAACCCACAATCGCTCTCTCTCTCAGTAAACCCGTAAACTTCAGTCTCTCTCTCTAAACCCCTATCCCCCAATCTCTATCTATCTCTATCTAAAACCCTACTCCCCAATTTCTCTCTCTCTCTCTCTCTAAATTCCTAAGCCCAATCTCTTCTTATCTGTCTCTCTAAACCCCTAACCCCCAATATCTATCTTTATCTAACTCTCTCTCGAAACCCTTAACCCCTTATCACATTCTCTCTCTAAACCCCTAACCCCCAATCACACACTCTTTCTAAACCCCTAATCCCAATCTCTCTCTCTCCCTCTAAATACCCTAATCTCCAACCTATCTCTCTCTCTCTCTATAAACCCCTAAAAAAAAATATCTCTCCCTCTCTCTCTCTATCTAAACCCCTAAACCAAAATCTCTCTCTCTCTCTAAACTCATAACACTTAATCTCTCTCTCTCTATTTCTAAAGAACTAACCCCCAATATTTCTATGTCTCTTACTCTCTCTATATAAACCCCTAGCCCCCAATCTCTCTCTCTCTCTAAACCCCTAACCCTCAATACCAATATTTATCTCGCTCTATATAAGCCCTTAAGCCCCAATCACACACACTCTCTAAACCCCTAACCCCAAATCACAAACTTTCTCTAAACCTATAACCTCAATCTCTCTCACTCCAAATACCCTAATCTCCAACCTCTCTCCCTCTCTCTCTAAACCCCTAAAACAAAATATCTCTCCCTCTCTCACTCTCTAAACCCATAAAAATAAATATCTTTATCTCTCTCTATCTCTCTCCATATCTTGCTAAACCCAAAACCCTCTCTCTCTCTCTCTCTCTCTAAACAAATAACCCCCAATATTTCTATCTCTCTTACTCTCTCTATATAAACCCCTAGCCCCCAATCTCTCTGTCTCTCTAAATCCATAACCCCAAATCTCTCTCCCTCTCCCTCTCCCTCTCTCTATAAACCTCAAACCAATGATGTCTCTCTTACTTTCTCTCTCTCTCTAAACCCCTAACCTCCAATATCTCTTTCTCCATTTATCTAAACACACAAGCCAACCCCCCCTCTCTCTATAAACTCCTAATCCTGAACCTCTCTTTCTATATCTAAGCCCCTAACCCCGAATCTCTCTCTCTCTCTCTCAAGCCCTAAATACTAACCCCTAATCCCCAATTTCTCTCTCTCTTTATCTCCCTCTATATCTCTCTAACTCCCTTACCCCTAGATCTCTCTTTCCCTCTCTCTATCTCATAGCCACAATCTCTCTATTTTTCTCTCCTTATCTCTCTCTCCCTCTCTCTCTCAACCCCTAACCGTCAATCTATCTTGAAATCTCTAAATCCCTAACCTACAATCTCTCTCTCTCAACCCTTAATCCCAAATCACTGTCCATCTCTAACCCCTCTCTCTTTAAACCCATAACACTGATTTCCCTCTCTCTCTATCCATCTATCTAAACCCCAAACAAACAAGCTCTTTATCTAAAACCGTAACCACCAATTTCACACTCTCTTTAAACCCCTAGCCCATAATATCTCAATCACTTTGTAAACCCCAAAACCAAAATCTCTCTCTCTCTCTCTCTCTCTCCCCCTTTCTCTCTCTCTTTGTGTGTGTCTCTCTCTAAACCCCTAAACCTTAATCTCTCCCTCTCTCTAAACACCTAACTTCCAATGTCTCTCTCTCTCTCTCTCTCTCTCCCTCTCTCTCCCTCTCTCTTTGCACCCCTAATCCTCAATCTCTCTCTCTGTATCTCTATAAATACCTAACCTCCAATATGTCTCTTTATCTCTTTGTCTAAACCCCTAACCCCAATGCCACTCTCTCTGTCATTTTTTAAACCTATAACCCCAATCTCTCTCCCTCTCCATATAGGAAAACCCCTAACTCCCAATCTCTCTCTTTCTACCTCTCTCTCTCTCTAAAGCACTAACATCCAATCTCTCTCTCTCTCTTTCTTTAAAACTCAGAACATGAATATGTATCTCTCTCTCAAAGCCCCTGACCACCATGCTCTCTCTCTCTAAACCCATAACCTCCAATACCTAACACACTCTCTCTCAACACCTAACCTTCAATCTCTCTATCTCAACCCATATCCCCCAATATCTATCTCTCTCTGTCTAAAACTCAAATCCTAAATCCCTATCTCTTTTTATATCTTTCTAAAACTCTAATATCTCTCACTCTCTCTCTATAAACCCCTAAAATCCAATCTCTCTCTCTCTCTCTCTCTCTCTCTCTCTCTCTATCTATCTAAACCCATAACGATCTCTCCCTTTCTAAACCCATAATGCTCTCTCTTTTTCTAAACCCCTAACACTTAAAATCCTAACCCCCAAGCCCCTATACCCCTAACCCACAATCGCTCTCTCTCTCAGTAAACCTGTAAACTTCAGTCTCTCTCTCTAAACCCCTATCCCCCAATCTCTATATATCTCTATCTAAAACCCTAATCCCCAATTTCTCTCTCTCTCTCTCGATGCCTAAGCCCAATATCTCCTGTTATCTGTCTCTCTATACCCCTAATGATCCGGATTTTATGAGCAGAACGAAATGAATACAGATTATTATCAGATGCTTAACACAAAATAATAGAGATACAGTAAAAGTGGTTTTCTATTCAATAAGGAAATCAACTAGAACTGTAAAATGCAGCGGAAAACAAGCTTGCTGGAATGGTGGCGGCTTATCTCTGAGAAGAGATGTGACGGCTGCGCTCATTTCGCAAGAAGATGGTTACAATGAGGCTCTCAAGGCCTTTTACAATAAACAGGAATGTCAAAAACCCTAGACATCCAAAAAACCTAACCCTAGGAGATGAAGCGCCAAGTCATGTGGGCCCCGTTTGGGTAAGTTAGTACATCAACTTCCCGGGGTCGTAACTTTTGCATACGATCTCCATTTGGGGCGCTCGGTAGCCTGTTGGAAAGGTCTATCTGAGATTTACAACTTTTGACTGGGGCCAAATGGACGCCGCAGGCAAACATTTGGCCCCCCGAATTTCCAAAAAAGGTCGTTTAGGGCCTCAAAACGGCCCCTGAAGTTTAGGACCCGAAAAACTACTAAAAATAGTACAATACCAAAATTGCCATAAAACTGTTTTGAGCCAGTTGGACAGGTGGGTGGCCACCAATATCCACCTGGATCACCTAACCCCCAATATCTATCTTTATCTAACTCTCTCTCGAAACCCTTAAACCCTTATCACATTCTCTCTCTAAACCCCTAACCCCCAATCACACACTCTTTCTAAACCCCTAACCCCAATCTCTCTCTCTCCCTCTAAATACCCTAATCTCCAACCTCTCTCTCTCTCTCTATAAACCCCTAAAAAAAATTCTCTCTCCGTCTCTCTATCTATCTAAACCCCTAAACCAAAATTTCTTTCTCTCTCTCAAAATGCATAACCCTTAATCTGTCTCTCTCTCTCTCTCTTTCTAAAAAACTAACCCCCAATGTTTTTATCTCTCTTACTCTCTCTATATAAACCCCTAGCCCCCAATCTCTCTATCTCTCTAAACCCCTAACCCCAAATCTCTTTCCCTCTCCCTCTATCTATAAACCCCTAACCAATGATGTCTCTCTTAATTTTGCTTTCTCTAAAGCCCTAACCTCCAATTTATCTCTCTCTATTTATCTAAACACATAAGGACCACACTATCTTTCTCTTTAAACTCCTAATCTTGAACCTCTCTCTCTATCTCAGAGACCCTAGCCCCTAATCTCTCTCTCTCTCTCTCTTTCTCTCTCTCTCAACCCCTAATCCCCAATTTCTCTATCTATCTATATCTCTCTAACTCCCTTACCCCCTATCTCTCTCTTTCCCTCTCTCTATCTCTAAGCCCATAATATCTCTGATATTCTCTCTTTATCTCTTTCTCCCTCTCTCTCTCTAAACCCCTAACCATCAATCTATATCACTCTCTAAATACCTAACCTCCAATATCTCTCTCTCTCTCAAGCAGTAATCCAAAATCACTCTCCATATCTCCCCCCCCTCTCTCTCTCTAAACCTCTAACCACCAATCTATATCTCTCTAAATACCTAATCTCCAATATCTCTCTCTCTCAAGCATTAATCCAAAATCATTCTCCATCTCTCCCCCCTCTCTCTCTCTAAACCCATAACATTGATTTTCCCTCTCTTCCTGTCCATATATCTAAACCCCGAAGCTCCAATGTCTCTATCTAAAACGCTAATCCCAATTTCACTCACTCTCTCTATCTCTCTCTCTTTAAACCCCTAACCCATAATCTCTCTCTCTCTCGCTTTATAAACCCTAAACCAAAAATCTCTCTCTCTCTCTCTCTCTCTAAGCCCCTAAACCCTAATCTCTTTCTCTCTAGGCACCTAACCTCCAATCTCTCTCTATATATATCTCTCTTTGCACCCCTAATCTCCAATCTCTTTCTTTTTCTCTATAAATTCCTAACCTCCAATATGTCTCTCTATCTCTTTGTCTAAGCCTCTAACCCCAATACTACTCTCTCTCTCCTGTTCGAAATGTATAACCCCCAATCTCTCTCTCTCTCTCTCTCAACATCCATAACCCAAAATATCTCTCCCTCTCCATACAAGTAAACCCCTAACCCCCAATCTCTCTCTCTCTAAAATGATAACCTTCAATCTCTCTCTCTCTCTCTCTTTAAAACCTAAGCCATGAATAACTATCTCTATCTAAGCCCCTAACCCTAATGCTCTCTCTCTCTAAACCCATAACCTCCAATATCTAACACACATGCTCTCAACACCTAACGTTCAATATCTCTCTCTCAAACCCTATGCCCCAATATCTAGCCCTCTCTATCTAAAACCCTAACTTTCAATGTCTCTCTATCTCTCTCTAAACCCCTAATATATATCTCTCTCTATAAACCCCTAACCTCCAATCTCTCTCTCTCTCTCTCTCTCTCAAATTCCATAACCCAAAATCTCTCTCCCTCTCCATATAAATAGACCCCTAACCCCCAATCTCTCTCTCTCTCCTCTTCGAAACCTATAACCCCCAATCTCTCTCTCTCTCTCTCTCTCTCTCTCTCTCTCTCAACATCCATGACCCAAAATATCTCTCCCTCTCCATATAAATAAACTCCTAAACCCCAATATCTCTCTCTCTAAACCACTAACCTCCAATTGCTCTCTCTCTCTCTCTCTCTCTCTCTCTCTCTCTCTAAAACCTGAGAAATGAATAGGTATCTGTATCTAAGCCCCTAACCCCATTTCTCTCTCTCTCTAAACCAATAATATCCAATATCTAACACACACTCTCTCATCACCTAACCTTCAATATATCTCTCTCAACCCCTATCCCCAAATATCTATCTCTCTCTCTCTAAAACCCTAACTGTCAATAACTTTCTATCTCTCTCTAAACCCCTAATATATATCTCTCTCTATAAACCCCTAACCTCCAATGTCTCTCTATCAACCCCTAAAACCCAATCGCTCTATGGAGAGGGAGAGATATTTTGGGTTATGGATGTTGATAGAAAGGAAAATAGAGAGAGAGAGAGAAAGAGAGAGAGAGAGAGATTGGGGTTTAGGGGTTGATAGAGAGACATTAGAGGCTAGGGGCTTATAAAGAGAGAAATATAAATTAGGGGTTTAGAGAGATATAGAGAGAGTTTGACAGTTAGGGTTTTAGATACAGAGAGATAGATATTGGGGGATAAGGGTTGAGAGAGAGATATTGAAGGTTAGGTGTTGAGAGAGTGTGTTTTAGAAATTGGAGGTTATGGGATTAGAGAGAGAGAGAACATTGGGGTTAGGGGCTTAGATAGAGATGCGTATTCGTGTCTCAAGTTTTAAAGGGAGAGAGAGAGATTGGAGGTTAGTGGTTTAGAGAGAGAAATATTGGGGGTTAGGGGTTTATTTATATGGAGAGGGAGAGAGATTTTAGGTTATGGATGTTGATATATAGGAAAAGAGAGAGAGAGAGAGAGAGAGAGAGAGAGAGGGTTAGGGGTTATTTATATGGAGATGGAGAGTGATTTTGGGTTATGGATGTTGATAGATAGGAAAAGAGAGAGAGAGAGAGAGAGAGGGTTAGAGGTTTAGAGAGAGAGAGAGAGAGAGAGATTGGGGTTTAGGGGTATATAGAGATACATTGGAGGTTAGGGGTTTATGGAGAGAGAGAGAGATATTAGGGGTTTAGAAAGAGATAGAGAGAGATTGATAGTTAGGGTTTCAGATACAGAGAGATAGATGTTGGGGGAAAGGGGTTGAGAGAGAGATATTGAAGGTTAGGTGTTGAGAGAGTGTGTGTTAGATATTGGAAGTTATGGGTTTAGAGAGAGAGAGCATTGGGGTTAGGGGCTTAGATAGAGATACCTATTCGTGTCTCAAGTGTTAAAAAGAGAGAGAGAGAGATTGGGGGTTAGGGGTTTAATTATATGGAGAGGGAGAGATATTTTGGGTTATGGATGTTGTTAGGATATTCCTATACTCCATCCTAGTCCTACCAGCATTTTCATTATTTTGCATTTTAGGCATGCATGCATTTTTGCATGCAATCATGCAATTGCATGCATCCCAGCCATCAGGTTGGTGTCCTCCAGCACCTAGTCCCCAGTTTGCAAGCCACGAGAGCTTCTTTCCACTCATTTTTAGCCCTCCTAGTCAGTGATGCACCCACCTTTCACCTACCACTTGTGAAAGGTTCCCTTCTTCACCTACCATTCAGTTACACTTCAGTTAGTTGAGTTATTTGTGGATCTCTCCTTGATTTGAGGATTGATTGACTTGTTAACTAACTAAAACACTCTGTTGGAACCCCAGTGAGACTAGATTTCCTATTTTGACTCTAGTCAACTCCCCATATGCCCTCCACTAAGCCTCCTTCACTACATTAGTGCTTCCATGTGCAAGTTACACCTACCACACTCAGTTAGACTCAGTTAGACACCTCGTTGACCATTACTTATGCATTGATGACTCCACTGATGATGATTAGGACTCCTAGTGGTGTATTGTTGACACTTCACTGATGATGATGATGAATCCTAGTGCAGATAAGCCATGCCCATGCAGGCTAATTTGAATTTCCACCTTGGAATTCGAATCCTCTCCATCATTGTATTATTTATTGTTCATTATATGATTAATGAATTAGTGTGTGATGTTATCCTGCTTCTATCCAAGTTCTACTGTATCATAATTTTCTTGCTTCTTTACACCGCATTGACCACTCTTCTTCTATTTTCCTGCTTAATCTTAATTTTTCTTGCCAGGTATACATCAAATCTTAGATCTACTGTGAGGATTTTCACATCTCTCTCTCTCTCGTTTGATATCTATGAACATCCATGACCCAAAATCTCTCTCGCTCTCCATATAAATAAACCCCTAACCCCCAATCTCTCTCTCTCTCTCTAAAACTTGAGACACAAATAGGTATCTCAATCTAAGCCCCTAACCCCTATGCTCTCTCTCTCTAAACCCATAACCTCCAATATCTAACACACACTCTCTCAATGCCTAACCTTCAAAATCTCTCTCTCTCAACCCCTATCCTCCAATATCTATCTCTCTCTATCTAAAACCCTAACTATCAATCTCTCTCTATCTCTCTCTAAACCCTTAATATATATATCTCTCTCTATAAACCTCTAAGCTCCAATGTCTTTCTATCAACCCCTAAAACCTAATCTCTCTCTCTCTCTAAAAGCATAACCCTCTCTCCCTCTCTAAACCCCTAACATCCAAACTCCTAACCCCCTAGTTCCTAACTCACAATCTCTGTCTCCCTCTCTAAACCCCTAACGTCCAGTATCTCTTTCTCTAAACACCTAACCCCTAATATCTCTCTCTCTCTCTACACCCTTAATCCTCAATCTCTCTCTTGCTCTCTAAACCCCTAACCTCCAATATTTCTCTCTCTCTATTTATCTAAACACCCAAGCCAACCCCCCCCCTCTCTCTAAATGCCTAATCTTGAACCTCTCTTTCTATCTCTACGCCACTAACCCCAAATCTCTCTCTCTCTCTCTCTCTCTCTCTCTCTCTCTCAAGCCCTAAATACTAACCCCTAATCCCCAAATTCTCTCTCTCTCTCCCTCTATATCTCTCTAACTCCCTTACCCCTAGATATCTCTTTCCCTCTCTCTAGCTTGTAGCCACAATCTCTTCTTTTTCTCTCCTTATCTCTCTCTTCCTCTCTCTCTCAACCCCTAACCATTAATCTGTCCTGAAATCTCTAAATCCCTAACCTTCAATCTCTCTCTCTCTCAACCCATGACCCCAAATCACTATCCATCTCTAACCCCTCTCTTTCAAAACCCCTAACAATGATTTCCCTCTCTCTCTATCCCTCTATCTAAACCCCAAACAAACAATCTGTTTATCTAAAACCCTAATCACCAATTTCACACTCTCTCTCTTTAAACCCTAGCCCATAATATCTCTCTCACTCTCTAAATCCCAAACCCAAAATCTCTCTCTCTCTCTCTCTCTCTCTTTGTGTGTGTGTCTCTGTTAACACCCAAAAAGTGCTCACCATCTCATCTCCCTCATTACATGACTCATTTGTCTATATTTCCTACCATATTTGCCTCCAAAACCTTAAAAAACCATTAAAAAGCCACCAAAAGGCCAAAAAAAAACCCCCTTTTCCCCCAAAAATAATTAAATTTCCTCAAAAGATAGCAAAAATCCTCTAAAAGGGCCCTAAATTCCCAAAAATCAAATAAAAGGGAATAAAAAATATAAAAAAAGAGGAAAAAGAGGGAAAAATGAAGCAAAAACCCTATAAATTGACCTAAACCAATGGTGCCAAAAACCATGGGTCAACACTCCACTACTAAAAACCTATAAATAGGTGATGGAGGCTCCCCATTTCACATCCACAATCTATCCTATCCTCACTATGCCAAAATCACTTTTGAAACCCTAGCTCACCATTTGAGCTAATTTCCCACTTGAGTGCCCATTTTGGCCCATCATCCAAACACCTTGGAGAAGGAGAAGGAACCCATTGGAGCACGAAAGTAGCCCTCCTGGACTAATGCAAGAGCTCCACCAACCTCAACATTTGAGGTAAATGTAATACAAACCCTGAGACACGAATAGGTATCTCTATCTAAGCCCCTAACCCCAATGGTCTCTCTTTAAACCCATAACCTCCAATATCTAACACACACTCTCTCAACACCTAACCTTCAATATATCTCTCTCAACCCTTATCCCCAAATATCTATCTCTCTCTATCTAAAACCCTAACTGTCAATCTCTCTCTATCTCTCTCTAAACCCCTAATATATATCTCTCTCTATAAAGCCATAACCTCCAATGTCTCTCTATCAACCCCTAAACCCCAATCTCTCTATGGAGAGGGAGAGAGATTTTGGGTTATGGATGTTGATAGAAACGGAAATAGAGATAGAGAGAGAGAGAGAGAGAGAGAGAGGGTTATGCTTTTAGAGAGAGAGAAAGAGAGAGAGGGTTATGCTTTTAGAGAGAGAGAGAGAGAGAGAGAGAGAGGTTTCAAGGTTTATAGAGAGACATTGGAGGTTAGGGGCTTATAGAGTTATATATATATATATTAGGGGTTTATAGAGAGATAGAGAGAGATAGATATTTGGGGAAAGGGGCTGAGAGAGAGATATTGAAGGTTAGGTGTTGAGAGAGTGTGTGTTAGATATTGGAAGTTATGGGTTTAGAGAGAGAGAGCATTGGGGTTAGGGGCTTAGATAGATATACCTATTCGTGTCTTGGGTTTTAGAGAGAGAGAGAGAGAGATTTGGGGTTAGGGGTTTATTTATATGGAGAGGGGGAAATATTTTGGGTTATGGATGTTGTTAGGATATTCCTATACTCCATCCTAGTCCTACCGGCATTTCCATTATTTTGCATTTCAGTCATGCTTGCATTTTTGCATGCAGTCATGCAATTACATGCATCCCGGTCATCAGGTTTGTGTCCTCCAGCACCTAGTCCACAGTTTGCAAGCCCCGAGAGCTTCTTTCCACTCATTTTTATCCCTCCTAGTCAGTGATGCACCCACCTTTCACCTACCACTTGTGAAAGGTTCCCTTCTTCACCTACCACTCAGTTACACTTCAGTTAGTTGAGTTATTTGTGGGTCTCTCCTTGATTTGAATATTGATTGACTTGTTAACTAACTAAAACACTCCATTGAACCCCTAGTGAGACTAGATTTCCTATTTTGACTCGAGTCAGCTCCCCATGCACCCTCCACTAAGTGTCCTTCACTACATTAGTGCTTCCATGTGCCAGTTACACCTACCACACTCAGTTAGACTCAGTTTGACACCTAGTTGACAGTTACATTTGCATTGATGACTCCACTGATGATGATTAGGATTCCTAGTGGTGTATTGTTGACACTTTACTGATCATGATGATAAATCCTAGTGCAGATAAGCCATGCCCATGCAGGCTAATTCGAATTGCCACCTTGGCATTCGAATCCTCTCTATCATTGTATTATTTATTGCTCATATTATGATTAATGAATTAGTGTGTGATGTTATCCTGCTTCTATCCGCATTCTACTGTATCATAATTTTTTTGCTCCTTTACACTGCATTGACCACTCTTCTTCTATTTTCCTGCTTAATCTTAATATTTCTTGTGAGGTATACATAAACTCTTAGATATACTGTGATTATTTTCACATCTCTCTCTCTCTTTTCCTATCTATCAACATCCATAACCCCAAATCTCTCTCCCTCTCAATATAAATAAACCCCTAACCCCCAATCTCTCTCTATAAACCACTAACCTCCAATATCTCTCTCTCTCTCTCTCTTTAAAACCTGAGACATGAATAGGTATCTCTATCTAAACTCCTAACCCCAATGCTCTCTCTCTCTAAACCCATAACCTCCAGTATCTAAAACACACTCTCTCAACACCTAACCTTCAATATCTCTCTCTCAACCCCTATCCTCCAATATCTATCTCTCTCTATCTAAAACCCTCACTAACAATCTCTCTCTATCTTTCTCTAAACCCCTAATATATCTCTCTCTCTATAAACCTCTAACCTCCAATGTCTCTCTATCAACCCCTAAACCCCAATCTCTCTCTCTCTCTCTCTCTCTCTCTCTAAAGTCATACCCCTCTCTAAACCCCTAACATCCAAACTCCTAACCCTCAAGTCCCTAACCCACAATCCCTCTCGCTCTCTAAACCCCTAACCTCTAGTCTCTATTTCTATAAACACCTAACCCCCAATCTCTCTCTCTCTCTCTACACCCTTAATCCTCAATCTCTCTCTCGCTCTCTATAAATACCTAACCTCCAATGCGTCTCTCTATCTCTCTATGTAAACCCCTGACCCCCAATCTCACTATCTATTGGGGGGAAAAACTACCCTATAGCAAGGAAACTGATACGATCAACTGGAATGGGGTGACAGGTAAGTGTATTAACTGTATTGCAGAGATATTTAGGAAAATAAATGGGTTATGGACCTTGAGAACATACCTTTCAACCGACGTTCGATCCTAGCTTTTATTTGATCTTGCGCTCAATCCTCAAGTCCAATGCAAATGGATGTTACTAATATACCTGACTTTGTGACATGCTCCTGCAACTTGATTCTGGGCTCCTGCTCTTCTATGGCTTGGATATCTTCCAGCACAAACTCCTCCAATACAAGTTTCTCTTTAAAGTCTCTTCTATATGTTTTTCATCTATCCATCTAACCCTTCTCTTTAATCTTCCCTGTATTTATAGGATTAGAGAAGCAGTTCAGGTCGAGAGATGGTTATGGAGGAAGTTGGGGAAGTTGGAAAACTACCACAAACTAATCCTCCTTGTGAAATTAATTATTTTTTAATCATCTTTTGAGATGTACGCTACTATTGTTTAGTGAAGTAGCATTTAGGGCGCAACTTTAGTGCTTGTCAACTAGTGCTCATCGATTTTTAAATGTTGAGCGCTACTATGCTGAGAAGGAGTAGCACTTATAAGGATTTGAGCGCTACTATTATACACTGGAGTAGCGTACAGGCGCCAGTCTATTTAAGTAGAGTAGCGCTGATATCTCAGAATGATATTTTTAGGGTTTTTCCAATAATGTCAGGAAATGGAGTAAATCAAAGTATCATCTAGGGTGAACATGCTCCTCCATCCAAGTTGTCCTTTTGTGTGATCAACAGCTCAAGGTGATCACGGACGGAGAGGTGCAGGTTTGACCTATAAAAGATGCCCCCTAATGTGTGAGGTCAGAGGGAAACGATGGCCGAAATACATTATAATCCAAAGCCATAAGAGGACCAAAGAACCGCAGAAACAAGTTACAAGAACACCTGCAACAAAGATCAAGGTCAGCTAGCAATTACATCTTTGACATCATATAGATGTGCAGTGTGGTACAACATGATCTCCGATACATAACAAGGAGATGTATATATAGAATGGCCACTTGGAATGCAAGTGTGGATCCATGTCAAACTAAGAGATCATAGCCATAACAACAAACTGGATCTATGTCTCATGGAGAGCCAAATATAAGTGAGGCTTAGTCTTGCGCAACTTGGGTTATAACAAAATGAGGTAATGTCATCCAAAATCCCAAGGTCTTCATCCAAAACAACTCTAGGTACAAACCCTAACCATGTGAATAGATGAGATGACAGTCGAACATGGGGGGTATCGTTTGATTACCGGTCATTGATGTATACCTTTAACAAATGCGAGGACTTCCACCGATAATGATGATGGGGTCCAAGGTACCAAGTACGATCCACCAAGTGTGAATAGATGGACTTGGATTTGAACACTTGGGAATCCTGTCGAAGTAGAGACATTGATGTATTCTCATCTTTCAACAGCGAGGAAAATTGCCACTGGTGGCTGCAATCTCCAAGGTACTAACCAAAACTCTGAACTTCATTCCCAGAGTAAAATGAGTTGATGTCGATGGGAAGAAGTTCGTTGGAAAGGAGGCCTTAAGGAATCCTCCATCATCCAACTCAAGGGACACTCAACTGGTAAGAGCTGATATGGAATAATGTGTAACAAGACTGACACTAGGATGGCCAACACATGAGGTCAAGGTAAACTGCAGAATGGCTGACACAGGGTATATTCTTGAACATTGAGCACGACACAAAGTGACTTAGGCAGTTTCTGACATAATGGGGTAAATGATAAGCCTGAAATGTAAGAGACATTATCAGACCCTCCATACGGTTGGAAGAATAAACAACCGGGGGAGTAAACAACTTGGAGGAAAGGTTCACCCTAAAGTCAAAAACTAAACCCAAACGACAAGATAAACTCAAGTAGGTGCTGTGTTCAAGGATAGAACTGACTGAACTGCCTTTGACAATGAAGATATGATACATCTTTCCCATCCCTTATTCTTTTTAGATAAAAGAATACATTTCTTGTTGCTTTAATGAGTCCAAGAAAGAATGAAAACTCAAGAGATCCAACCATGTAAAAAGTTTAACAAGCCCATGGGAGGAAGACTCAGGACCTTCTTCAGTATTTATAGAGTTCGAAGAAGAGATAGAAGATTACTCTATATTATTGATCTCTGGATTTTAATATCGAGCCGAGATCTGTTCTTGCTCACCGGTGTTTTCAATTTTAAGGAGTCTAAAAAACTTAAACAATAACTCCGTATATCTGCTCGTGGATTTTAGTATCAAGCCCAAGCAGATTAATGCTCGCTGGTGTTTTCCTGTTTATAGAGTCTGAAAAACTTAAACAATCCTCTTTTTACCTATCCGTGGATTTTATATCGAGCCCGGATTGGTCTGTGCTCGGCAGTGTTTTCTTGTTTATAGAGTTGAAAAACTTAAACAGTCCTCTACTTACCCTCTCATGGATTTTACATCGAGCTCGAGTAGGTGAATGCTCGCTTGGTATTTTCATGTTTAGAGAGCCTGAAAAGCCTAAAGAAAAGGATCCAAAAGGTCTTTTTTTGTGCAGTTAGTCTCCTCCCCTGAAAAAGTATAAAACAATGGAAGAAGAACTCTTCTAGCGCATACAGAAGTATACCTAGAGTATACATTTTCCATATTTAATCCACCTAGGCCCAGAAAAGAGGTAATTCTATACCTGAGTGGATGAGCCTTCGATTAATTTAACGAACTCGAAGAGGAAAAGCTTGCTCGGCAATCTTGTTTAGGTTTAAATAGTCCAAACAAGAGCTTAAAATGACTTAAAGGTCAGCTTCTAGGATCATAGCTTCATACTCTGCCAGAACTAGGTCTTCAACAAAATATTAGTTGATGCGGCAAAAAATCTCGAATGATATATGAATTTGAACTATTTAACTAGTTGACAAGGTCTAACATCAAGAGTTTTAAACTTAGGAGATTGATCCTACAAAAATTAAAGGAAAATTTAGCTTGGATTAGTATTGCACCATATGTGTGTTCCAATTGATTTATTAGGTATTTTTGAAAAATTTTGAAACTATAGAAAATTAAACAATGGTGGGTAAAAATCAAACTCCAATTCATATATATAATTTCATTTTAAAAATCAATTTTGAATTTGTTTTGTAGGGAAAATATTGGGGAAACCTTTTGCATTTTCAAATCTCCGTGGTGATCAAAACAAGCATCCAAACGTTGTTCTTATTCCACCAAGTAAGTTAGAATTCACCCTACTGGCATTTTCATGGTTTAGTTTTCATTTTTTGAGCAAAAAAATTGCTTGCAACATGATGCTCACAACCTTTGTTGCGTGGGTGCTACTGTGTAACAATAGCAGTAACATGTAAATGCATTGAGCGCTACTGTGCTCAAGCAGAGTAGCGCCCATACGTGACTGTGCAGTATACACAGTAGCGCTCACTTTTGAAAACCTATACACAAGCGCCGAGACTCAAAGAATTGTCATTTTTTGTGCAGGATGGTTCTTCAATGGAGGGAGAGAAAACATGAGGACATGGATAGGTTGGCCATGCAAGATCTGGCCACTCTCCACGCTCTCCGAAGATGCGGTTTATTGAAGTTTTACCGAACCATAAACATGAGGGATTTAAACAAACTCTTTCGAAGACTTATTCAGTACTGGGATGTGGATACCAATACTTTTTTCATTTGTGGTAAAACTTTGGAGCTTACAGTTGATGACATATATTTCATTACTGGTCTCTCACGGAGAGGAGATGTAATCAATTTGAAAGGGTCTTCTCGTGTGGGTGTAAGATCTATGCAAGAGTATGTAAATTCATATTGTATTTCCGGAGCTGAGAAATCGGGAAGCCAAGTCTTGATTTCAACCATTGAAGGCCTCCCCTTGAAAGTGATAGTGAGCATGATCAACCGAGTGGTAGGTAGTGCCTCACTACACCTAGCTTCCAGGCATTCTATGCATATTGGTGTACAATGCTTACATGGTCATGTCTATGATTGGTATACTAGTTTACTGGCAAACATGAAATCTCAATTAACAGGTTGCAAATCCGGCACAACGAAGAATTTTGGGTACGGTAGCATTTTGTGTACTTTCTTCTTTGAGAGGATGCCTGCTATTAGTTTGGGGATGCCTCTACCTCAGGTTAACCCCCGTGAGCCCAGACTAGGCCGTTGGGGTGACATATTCCTCCGCCAGGGTGGTGGGGAAAGTCACTACTATTATCATACTGATGATTTCTGGGGGTGGTGGGAGAGGCAAGTGCCCGCTTTCGAGCAGTTTCTATATGTTGGATTGGATTTTCGTCATGATCCAGACCTGGTGCTTCCTCCAGGTGGAGCCTGGGGAGATATTGGTATGTTTAAATTTTGAGAATAATTTAATTTTTTCAAACTTTTCCAATATTTGATTTTTATGAATGAATTTTGAAGTGTTAATCAAGTGTCATTTGCAGATCTTGGGCCTATTCATCCCGAGGGACATCCTACCATCTTTGTGAGGCCAGCTGATATTACTACAACAGATGCTATGTTGGGGACCATAAACAGAAAAGTGAGTCGGTTGACTCATGAATTTCCTGCATGCCATATGGATCAGATACCTATGGATATGCAGGAAGATGTAGTTGGGGTGCCCCTATCATGGCTTGGGGTGCTGCGGAAGATAGCTAGGCTAGTCATATGCTATCGCAATGCAGTGGATGATGATGAGGTCCCTCCTTATCCATAGGAGAGGGATACATTCTATGTATATATTTTTTGAGGCTACTATGCCTAGTTTTTGTACTTTTATGACATGACTTGATAGACTTGTGACACAAAACTCATATATTTTTTGATACAGTATCGGCTATATACAGTATCGGTTATTTACATATGTGTGTGTTTGAATTTTATGTGTGCAATGTTGTTCATGAAAGTGTATGATGCAAATGCCAGTCTAACACATAGTTTTCTAATGAATCAGCTAATGTGTTTAAACTTCTTGGAATGTGTTCATATATAATAGAATCAAATTGTCTTTCCAATAGTCTAACCCATAGAAACAGACGTAGCAAACCAGGATCTCTAATCTGGTAGACACCTGTTAACTGAAATACAATTAATTGTGAGTCAAGTCTTACCTCCAAATGTGAAATGCCATGACTGAGAGCATCTCGGAGAAGTTCTATAACTACACTGTATTCAGCCATATTATTCATGGTAGAACCCAAACAAACCCCCCCCAAAGAGACAAGTTGGCCAGCGAGTGAATAAATGACCCAAGCTGCTGCAGCCAACTAATAGGTGTGGCGACTGGCGCCATCAGCAAATCCTAAGAAATGTTCGGTTGACATCTGGTACACAAAATGAAAAACACACATAAGATTAACTAACAAGCATAACAAAAACTAGTTTTACAAAAATATACAGCTATGTTACAAGAAAAAGTATGTCAGCCTAAGCATAATACTTTTTCAGGTAGGGTCAATGCCTAGATCCTCCTCATGAGGTCAGGAAAAGGTGTCATGGAAGTCATGGAAAAGATTGGTATACGGAATGATCTCATCGAGATAACAGCCTGTTTCAATAAAAATGTTTGTGATGACCCTAGTGGAAATGTTCACCAGTAAGGTATTCAATCGATTCTCTTCAACAAAACCAACTTGTGAAGTAGAAGTGAAATTAGTATTTCCACTGGGTGTTGGAAAAAACTCGCCTCTCTCTATCAAGTTAAGAAAAGGAAACAAGAAGGACCTGAGATCTATATGTTCACGAGGATGGTCCAGGTCGGTCATGGCTTATAACATTTCTTCCTCAGAAGGTAAAGTAGTATTTGAACTATCAAGAGAGTGGATCGAGTCTGGTGACTGAGTAGTAGCACAATCCATATTTGAATCAACAGACACCAATGGAGTCAACATATGTTCTATTGCAGTTTGATAAGAATCAAAGTGGGTAACTTTTGCAACAGGAGTGGGCACGGAGGGGTTTGTATTAGTTGGGAGAAACCCAGAATCAGTTGTTAAAATAACCATGGAAGTTTCAGACGATGAACATCCCTCAGTACCAACAAATAAGGTAGGAGCCGGTAGGTCAAAAGTGCCAATTAATGACCCGTAAAGTCCTGCTCCTAAACTCTCACCAACCGGGGTGGTTTGATCAATTAATGGAACTGTGTCCTCTGAAGAAGTTTGGTTGTTTCTCTGAGTGAAAGAAAGTTGATCGACTGTAACAATCTTACCTTCAAATGGGAACATAACAACTCGAAACACTGTCGATGCAATGGCTCGCATGGCATACGTCTAGCTCCTGCCCAATAACATATTGTAATCAAGCAGAGTGTCCAGAACTTCTACTTCTATAGCAACAATCTTACTGGCCAATGTGACATCAAATTATGGCAAAACCCAATGTGGGTGGAAAGTTCTGCCATCATATGTAGTAAGCAGTGTGTTAGAAGGGGCTAACTCGGGGGAACCCAAAGCTTTCGAACAGGAAATTGACATTACGCAGGTCGATGTGCCCTCATCTACGACAGCTTGTCTAATGGTCATTGGGCCATGGACGACTTCAATCTGAAGAGCAACGTGGTAGGGCAACCAGTATTTGACATCAGTCATATCAAATCGCACAGACATGTTAGAGGATTCCATACTTCCAATAGCTGCCAGAAGTGCATTCCGTTGTAAAGGACAACTTTGCAAGACTTCTAAAGTAGACATGGCACAAGGGGTCTGGGCTAAATCTTCAACCACATTGTAGTTGGAAGCGGCCTGAGTGTTGGGATTGTGCAATGCCCGTTTCAAGAGACCTTGCGGGATCTTGGGCATTGGGTCCACAGGTATGTGGAGTGGACTGGAGGATTCTGGAATCTCTTTATCCTTTTTTTGTGCGTCCGGGGTATAGTTCCTGGCTCTCGTTTGTAAGAGTGGATCCAAATTAACCATGTTAATACAAGTTTGATCAATCGTGGCATGTGTAGTGCCCCAGTGTTGGAGGTCCCAGAAGCTAAGTTCTTCCCTTTAGGGAATGGATCTTTCAGTACGGCAGGCTTCTTTTCTCTTAATAGCTTCTGGGCTTCTTCTAGCAGAGGGCATTGGTGAGTAAGGTGGTTCTGCTTGCAAAGTTTACAAGGGAACTTAACCTTCTTTTCCTCTTTGTTACCCTCTTCAGCATTCTCTTTTTTGGGCTTTTGTTGGTTCCCCTCTCCTTTCTTGCCCTTCTTTTTGTTATTGGGTTGCCGAGTGCCCTTTTGATTGTTCTGAACCTGGTTGATGGGATCAGAAGTAGAACGATAGGTTGTAATGGAAGAAACATCTGCAGTCGATTGTTTGACAGATAAGGCATGAACCTGTTTGGTCAATGCTTCGAAAGCTACAGAGTCAACTGAACCCACTATGCCATCAGCATGTGGTCCAGGTTTAGGTCTACTCAGATTAGTATTTGATCGCGGTGGATCAGGTATGATCTCATACAATAATCCGGATTGTGCATAAACGAGATCTAACTATTGGGTTTGTAGGATGGCTTCTTCCTCGTTAGATACTCCAGACGTAGCTACTTCCTTAGAAATGTAAGGAAGGAGTGATTTCAAATACCACTCAAGAAGGAATTCTGGAGGTATGTTGGCATTAATGAGCCTCTTCCATCTTCGCCACTCCTGAATGTGGTCAGATAAATGAGTGGCTTTATTCTGCCTAAATGTGGACAAAAGGTCTGTTCGGGCATCATACCGAACAAGAAGCTGGAAGTGATTAAAAAAGAAAGTCGCGAGATCCCCAAAATTAGAGAATGTAGCTGCAGGTAACTCAATGTACCATTTGGCTGCAGCACCGGTTAAAGTCCTTCGAAACAGTCTCAATCTAATGGAATCTTCATTTAATGAATTTGAGGAACACCATAAGTGGAAAGTAGTGACATGGTCACCAGGGTCTTCACCTGCTTTGCCTTCAAACTTTGGAATGTCCGAAGGTAACTTGGTAGGAACTGATGGCCATGTAGCATTATGATACACTAGATCGTTGGTCAGTTTGGAAAGATCTAGCAAATTTAAAGTTGCTAGAAATGGTAAGTGAGGCCGATAAGATGGTACTTGATAAGCTGGGGTCGAAAAAGGGGAACCACCCATAGTTTGACCCATGAACTGCTGGTAGGGGTTTCCCCCAGCCGTCTGCTAGTAGGGGTTCCCCGGCCATATGCTAATAGGGGTTTCCACCTACCATCTGTTGATAGGGGTTGCCCCCAACTACTTGTTGGTAGGGTTTGCCCCCTGCCATTTGTTGTTGCATGAAAGAATTATTGAAATTTACCAACCCATATGATAGTGGATTAGTGCTCTGTGGGTTCGTCCACTGTGGCTGGGTGTTAGCCCCACCATATTGCTAGTTAAAAATATTACCCCCTCCCCCTGAAAATAAGGAAAAAGGGACATTACCTGTAGGCATATTACATTGATTCATGTTGGGACCTGCAAAGGTATTGAAACCAATGGCAGCTGATGTAGACGGTGTGGTCATGGTACTCATGACATGCATGGTTGCAGAAGCACTTGGCCCTACAGCGGGTGTGGAAATCCAAGTACTGGGTATCTGATATAACGGTTGAAATGAAGGAGGTGGTGCTAAATTGGCTGTACTGCTAGGTTCAACAGTAGGTGTAGGGATAGATGCCATCGTTGTTAAACTTGGCATACCTAATGTACCAGTATTAAAACTGAAAGACGAAGTAGAAACAGAGGTTGTCTATACCTGACTCGGCGTAGCAGTAAAAGAAGGATTTACGGTGTTAGTATTCATAGCTATGGTGGGAGTTTGGGGAAATCCCTATTCACCTCCTAGAGTAGACATCAAATGTCCAGGCAAGAAATTATATGCACTGTAATGGGGCTTCTGGAAACCAACAGGTAACATAAGTGGATTCCTAGGATTGGTCAGAGGAGGATTGAAGGGAGTGCTATACTCCGCAGAAGTAAGATCTTCAATCTCAACTGAACTAAAGTTTCACTGATCTGGGGTACCTGGTTGGGGTTCCTCAGGAACCTCTATTTCAAAGTTTTCTATTGCTGTTTGTTGTTCTTCAAGAAACTCAACTTCAAGTGGTAATTCCTCAGGAATTCCTATTTCAGGATTTTCCGTTGTAAAAATTTCCTCAGAAAATTCTATTTTAGGAATGGTTTCTGAAGAAACACTGGTGTTTACCCACTGCCATCTAGCTGGTGGTAAAGGTTCTGTTCTAATTGGTGGAAGGTTTTGAAACCTTCTCGATCTACGAAGTTCTTGATTCTCCATGATTATATATATATATAAAGAATAAATACTAGAACCTAGTGGCCACTACGACTAGGGGGAAAATAGCACGCCAACTAAAAAAGTCCTAAGTATGCAAACCAGGAAAACAAGATGCCTTCCAGAGAAGAGTCTGGGATGATGAGGGCCCAGAACAGATCAACGAAGGAAGAAAGACAGTTACCCGGGGTCCAAAATACAATGACTAAGGGTGCAAGCATTGGAATCACCCAACCGCCCTCCCAAAGACCTGCAAGGGATTTCCTCCCACGTCTGTCTTAGGTACAGCAGATATACCCTCTGTTGTCACCTGTGTATGAAACTAAAGTAAGATACTAAGGATACCACAACACTGAAAACTCCTGGGGGAACAGTCGCTGGTCGAATCAGAAGGCATGGGCAGGGTAACTGAGCACGAAACTCTAAAAAGTCCCCATACACGATCCAATCCTGGTATATGCTCAAAACATAAAGTAGGAGGAGTATTCCCAACAATCTGATCTCACAAGACCTACTGCATAAATCCTAGGCAAGCTTTGAGTGAAATGGATTTACCTATGATAGTCGAACTATGATTTTTGCATAATGTGTGATCTTGAGTGGTTTAAGGTGATTTAAACTCAAGATCCTAACCAAGACTAGTTGGTGTAGTGTATCCCTAAAAAAGAAAAATTGTTTCTATTTCATTTTATTAAAAAAAATTTAGGGCTATTATTACTCAAAAGGTAGTACGTTTGTGTGGCATGGTTGCAACAGGAAAACAAAAGTGCATAAATTCTAACTTTCGACAACAAATTTTTTTTTTATTTTTCCTTTAAACTTCTTTTCAAACGGTAACAAAAATAAGCCTTATTAAACTTAAACTACCAAATGTTTTGCTTTTTAAGTTATCATAAATGAAAAAAAACTATAAACATGGAAAGCAAAATAAGACTTGTTTGCAATGTGTAAGTATGGCTAAAAATGGTTCTTAAGCTTATAGCTGTCAAGGCACTAGCTCAAAAAAGACTTGACCTACAAGTTTTTTGCAAAGAAAAAACCTCTATACTCGGAAACAAAGTGGGAGAAAACAAAGGAGATAGATACAAGAGGACTGACCTAAAGCATCTAACCCTAGCAAGACCACTATGCCAAGAAAAAAGTAGACAAGCAAGCTACCAACTACCCTACTAACACAAGGAACTGAGAAATGAATCATCCTAAAGCACTTTAAATACACTTGAAACCGGGAAAAGACAAGAAGTCCCAGAAGATTGGAAATCAACAAGTTCGGAAGACACCCTAGAGGCTCTAAGATGGACCAAATCCTAAAACAAAGGATAGGATAGGTAAAGAGCTGACAAATGTTGTCACAAACAACAGGTACAAAAGTATGCAGGTTTGTAAACCAGCAACATACAGTTAGGGCCTAAAAAGCGGAAGTGCTCACCACAAAACACGACATAGTCTTCCAAAAAAGTTATAAATAGTCCAAACGTTCCAAAGGTAAACAAGCGATTCAAAGATGGTAAAAAGACTCAAAGAAAGGTTCTATGACTTAAAAAAAAGTTAAAAACCTCATACACTAGTCAAGGAGATCTAAAAGCAAAGTCAGAAGACCACCAAAAAGGCTAAAAACTCAAGCGGACCACTAACATAAGGCTTCAGAAAATGTACCCTACTCTGCAGTAGGGAAACTCGCGCTCCTGCAAAGATGGGCGCTACTGTATGTATAGCATAGTAGCATATGGGCGCTACTGTATGTACAACAAATTAGCGCTCATATCTTAAAAGTTTAAAAACTGACTTTGAAAAGATACAAAAAGACTGATTGAAGCAGAGAAAAACAGGCAGGGGGTACCTACAGGGTTTCTCAACACATAAAAGGAGTCAAAACAATTCTAGGAAGACAAACAAGAAAAGGTTTCCTAGAGCAAAAACAAAACTATCCCCAATATGGTCGCCAGTCTGTTGGCAGGCAAAACTACCCTATAGCAAGGAAACTGATACTATCAACTGAAATGGGGTGACAGGTAAGTGTATTAACTGTATTATAGAGATATTTATGAAACGAAATGGGTTATGGACCTTGAGAACATACCTTTAAATTGACGTTCGATCCTAGCTTTTATTTGATCTTGCGCTCAATCCTCAAGTCCACCTTCTATTCAGTAAACCTATAATACAAATACCTTTCTCAGCGTATCTTGGATAATATACAATGATTGAAAGGAACAAAAGCAATTTTAAACATTCGATATTAACCAAAACAGATCCAAATTAATATATTATTTCAAAGAACACTTATATTGGGACAAGAAAGACACTTCAACCTTTTATTGTCAAATGCAAATTGATGTTACAAATATACCTGACTTTGTGACATGCTCCTGCAACTTGATTCTAGGCTCATGCTCTTCTATGGCTTGGATATCTTCCAGCACAAACTCCTCCAATACAAGTTCTCTTTAAAGTCTCTTCTATATGTTTTTCATCTATCCATCTAACCCTTCTCTTTAATCTTCCCTGTATTTATAGGATCAGAGAAGCAGTTCAGGTTGAGAGATGGTTATGGAGGCAGTTGGGGAAGTTGTAAAACTACCAGCAACTAATCCTCCTCATGAAATTAATTATTTTTTAATCATCTTTTGAGATGTATGCTACTATTGTTCAGTGAAGTAGCATTTAGGGCGCAACTTTAGTGCTTGTCAACTAGCGCTCATCGATTTTTAAATGTTGAGTGTTACTATGCTGAGAAGGAGTAGCGCTTATAAGGATTTGAGTGCTACTATTATACACTGGAGTAGCGTATAGGCGCTAGTCTATTTAAGTAGAGTAGCACTCATATCTTAGAATGATATTTTTAGGGTTTTTCCAGTAATGTCAGGAAATGGAGTAAGTCAAAGTATCATCTAGGGTCAACATGCTCCTCCATCCAAGTTGTCCTTTTGTGTGATCAACATCTCAAGGTGATCACGGACGGAGAGGTGCAGGTTTGACCTATAACACTATATCTCTCTCTACTTTTCTAAACATATAACTCCCAATCTCTCTCTCTCTCTCTCAACTACTAACCCCAAATATCTATCCTTCTCTCGCTATATTTATCTCTCTCTCTCTCTCTCTCTTAACCCCTAAACCTCAATTTACCTTTGTCTCTCTCTCTCTCTCTCCTATCTCTCTCATTTTATAAATCCCTAACCCCCAATATCTCTCTCTCTCCGTCTCTCTGTCTCTCTCTATCTATCTATCTATTTGAACACCTCACTTGCAATATGTCTCTCTCTCACTCTCCATCTATCTCTTTGTATATCTATCTAAATCCCTAACCCACAATCTCTCTCCCTCTCCATATATCTAAACCCATAACCCCCAATATCTATATTTCTATCTCTCTATATCTAAACCACTAACCTCCAATCTCCCTCTCTCCCTCTCTCTCTCTCTTTAAACCCCTAAACATGAATATGTATCTCTCTCTCCAAACCTCTAACCTCCACGCTCTCCCTTTCTCTCTCTAAATCCATAACCCCCAATATATCACATACTCTCTCTAAACAACTAACTTTCACTCTTTCTCTCTCAACCCCTATCCCCCAATATCTCTCTCTCTATCTAAAACCCTAACCCCCAATATTTATCTCTCTCTCTCTAAACCCCTAATATATCTAACTCTCTCGCAATCTGTAAAACCATAACCTCCAATCTCTCTCTAGTAACCCCTAACCCCCAATCTCTCTCTCTCTCTATCAATCTATCTAAACCTGTAAATATCTCTCTCTCTCTCTCTCTCTCTCTCTCTCTCTCTCTCTCTAAACCCCTAACACAAAAAAGCCTAACCCCCAGGCCTCTAAACCCCTAAATTCAAATCTCTCTCTCTCTCTCTCTCTCTAAACCCCAAACCGCCAATCTTTCTCTCTCTCTCTTTATCTATCTTTCTGTATTTATCTCTCTAAAACCCTAACCCCCTATTAGCACCTGATTATTTGCAACATGAATGCTAAAATATGAAGAGTGGAGCGTTAGAAAGTTACCTGGTGGAAGCATGACATCCCATTCATTCTCCATGGCTAGGTGCTAGGGTATGAGAAAATTGGTGTGGAGGTGTTGAATATAATAAAGTTGAAGAATTTGCAAAGGGAAGTATTAAAATACAATTTAAACGAACCCAAAGCTATATCCTGAAAGTAAGCAATTGAATCCGCTAAGGGTCAGGCCAGTTTTCACCGTTGATCACGAGCGCAGAAGAGATCAACAGCTGGCATTGATCATCACATGGCCAAGCTACACAACAGAAAGAGGGAATAGCCTGTCATGATGGAGGATACCTGCAGACATGTGTTGGCTGGGGAACACATCGCACATACAAAATGTGGTAAGCCAAACCACCTCGAGTGCATGCGATATCGTTGTGGTGAAAGGCCGGTGTAAGATCGACGACTGCGATTAATTGTCAGAGATCCCATGGTTCAGGATAAAGATGGTTGTTTACGACATAAGTTTCATGGATCAATGACTCAGATTGCGAGGAATATCAAATCAACGGTGATGGGAGCTGAAGGTGTGCGAAGGATAACGGGGTGGACCCCTGCCAAAGTGAAATGAACTAAAGGTTGAACATCCAACAAATTCCCACCGTAGATATGTAGCATGAGCGGATCGATAGTCCTCATTGATCACCGCATTGGGAAGATGCAGGCTAGATAAACGAGGTAGTGATCGCGATGGGCCAAACCTTTTGACAAGTGTCAGTACCAAGGCCTATCGTAAGGAAAGAAAGTGGTATTGAAAACCACTCTAAATATTTGCGATGCCACTTGTGTAGGCATGTGTTGTCGAAATAAGTGGTGGAGATCCTAGTATGAAAGATGATCCTATGGTGGACGGAGAAGGGGCATCAAATCACTGGTTAAAATGGGGATCGGATTTAATGGTCGAGATCGATACATGGGAGATCAACGAATGAGAAGGGTGGATAGCTGGCAAAGAAGATCGAGGGATAAAGAAAAAGGGTTATATATATAAGAATCGGCATGTGAGGTTGACATTTGTTCATCGGACCTGTCAGACTCGGAAGCTTCTGGACGTGCAGAGGACAAAGAAGATGATAGGAGGGGTCGTGTTGGGAAATTTCAGTGACAGGTAGGGACTTTTGCCCCAGTTTTTAACAAATCTAAGCTTGTCTTTAACTATAAAATGGAGAATGAACCAGTTTCCACCAGTTCTAGGGTTAAAGTTTCCCTGGAAGATAGCGACGCTGATGTATTCAACACAAGCGTTTGGCTCCCTATCCCTGAGGTTAAAAGAAGATTAAAGGTTCTACTTGAGAAGGTTTTAAACGTACATAGGGTTTTTTGGTCTTCATTCATTTTCTTTTGCCTTGACCCAGTAACACCATTCCCTGAATTTGTGTCGTGGTGTTCATCAAATTACTCAGAATCCCAACGAGTAATCATGAACGCCCAAAAGTACAAAATTGTTTGTATAGTGAATCCCATAGTCGTTCGAAGCTCTTTTTCAATTCTCGAGTCACAGACCTTTGAGTCTAAGTGTTTTTTCTGAGGAGTCAGTCATTTCCTTATTTCGTTAGATTTCTCCCGTGAATCACCATGCCTTCTTAGTTACCCTTCTCAAGCCCGACTTAGAAGTCATGGAAACCCCGTACCCTTTGGATGTCATCCTTTTTAATGACAATACCCAGTTGGTGCTCTCTTTGGTATCTCAATTTCTAGGTTTAGATACAGACCTGTGGGTAACAGAAGTATAGTTAAGTTTGTTGTTTAGGATTAGCATTAGTTCACCAGGGACTAAAAATGAGTCGGTGCCATCCCTCATGTTCGAGGATTTTTTCATAGAGAGAATTCACTTGCAGTTAAGAAGATTTCCAAATACGAGAAATTGTAGGTTTCAGACATAGTTGCTAAAGATGGTTATGTCTAGCTGTGTAGAAGTTTTGCAGTTTTCCTAGTTACTTCACATAGAAGCTTTAGAAGATAATGTTTTTAATTACTTGAATTATATCTTGTCTGTTGTCTATAAACTCATTTTCGGGGAGGAATTACCCATGGTCTTGCCAGAAATGGAATCCATGATGCAATTAAAAACTGAGCTGGTGGTGGGAGATTGGTTTCTGTCGAATGGTGCTACAGTAATCAGGTTGTATGGCTTCGTGCATGAACCCTATGTTTTACCTGCTTTCTTGACCTTGAGGGTATTCGCCCTTGAGTTCATCAGGAAGAAGTTAATTCTGGAAGATGAATAGTTACTGAAATTCAAAAAGGGTTCTGATATAAAGTACCCATGCAAGGTAGGTCCATTTATTGTGAAGAGAAAGCAAGTCCTGGAACACATGGAAAAATTGTTGGGGAATCTAGATTTTAAGAAAGACATTGCAATTGTGTATGACCCCTTGCATATTATTTCCGAGAGAAAGAATAAATGTAACCTAAGTGGTTTTGAACACCAAGAGACTAAACGAATATTGAAGGGACGAAATTTATTTCGTTGTGAGCTGGAAGAGGAAGAAATTATAGATTCACAAGTTGGAGATTTAATTTTGTCAGAACTAACAGTGGACGTAGACCAGTTTCCAGACAGTTTGGAAAGTGGGAGGAAAAGATATTTACAGGAGGTTATGGATATAGATAATGAAGAAGGGAAGGAAGACAAAAGACTCAAGTTGGAGACACAGGATGAATTGGTCATTGCAACAGTCAGTGAAGGAAGTGAGAACAAAGAGTCTTCGGTCCCACAAATACAGATCTAGGAGTATAATTTTCAATAGGTTAAAGAAGGTGGGGATGTAAATAGGTTCCATTCCATATCGGACATGTACAATCATTATATACAGAATAAACAAGCCTCTGCCCAAAGGATTTTTTATTTAATGCCAACAGTCAGAAGTTCATCAAATTATGAGTTTTCTTTGATGACCAGTAGGGATTTGAAAGAAAAGACCTTAAATTTTGCAATATCCACAGAGGAGAAAATGACTGAGGTGAAGGTCAACTAGAAAAAGATACCGGTACCAAATAAGATTCAATTTCATAGAAAAATTGGAGAAGTAATATAACATGAATTTGTTGAAGCCATGCTGAAAGGTGATAAGCTGGAAAGTCTTGTGAATAAATTGGAAGGCCAATTAAATCAAGAAAAAATAGAAAATAAGGCTTTCCAACAGAAGGTAAAAATGCTACAATTTGATTTAATTGAGAGTGATGGTGGAGGGAAAGCGAGTAAATAGTTGTTAATAGAGAAAGACAATTTGATCCAAAAGCTACAGAATATGAAGATTCCCAACACACAGTTGATCCAGGCTCCAGAGGAAACCAAGCTGGAGCAAGAAAAGGAGGCTTGGTCCAAAGAAGTAAATGATTGCAAAGAAGAGCTGCTGAAATTTGATGGAAAAGAGGTTAGATAGGAAAGAGAAAGGGTGGGCTTGAAGAGTCATATTGAAGATTTGGAAACTAGGTTATTTTATTTGAGCAAGCAACCAACTAGTGCAGGCCCAAGTGGAGAGGAAAATGATACCAATAGCCTTTCACAGGCTGTGTCAAAAATATGTTTAAAGGATGTTGAAATAAGAGAGTTAAGAGAAGAAGCACAAAGACTGAAGGAGGAAAATGAAAAGAAAGATGAAGAAGCACATGCCTTACTCGATAAGTATAATGGATTGATTGATACTAATAAGAAGTTGGCACACCAGGTGACAGGACAGGCGGCCATGAAGGGATGCAAACACCTGGTGTGGGACTCAATTACTAAAGAAGCTTAAATGCTCAGGCCACATTTAGATCACATGATAAAAAAGGAAAAAGTGATCAAAGATGCTTTGACAAGTTGTCCGGCGGTCAAAGAAAATCTATATAGAAATCCCAAGGAAACCGCACAAAATGCAATCACTTTTCTGAATGGTTTGACATTTGAAGAAATGTGTACCTTGAATATCAAGGACAGTATTGCAGTCCTCACATGGGCATGGAGAATTTTAGGGAAGTATGCATAGGTTGAGAGTATTGATGCTAAAGATGAAACAATGAAGAGGTAGGTCGCGGGGTTCAAAAGGAGGCTCGAGAAGTTGATTGGAATGGGTTTTCCCTCTTTCTAGGATGAAAAGAAGGATTTGATTGCCCCAAGCGAATATAAGAGATTATTGTTTGATATAAGAATGGATCACTCAAAGTTTCAGTAGTTAAATTCATTACTTGCAGGGAAGATTCTAATGGATAAGATCACAAAAGGCTTTGAGATCCTACACAGGCTAGTCTCAATCGGTGAAAGACTCCCCCAGATTTCTTATGTGGGTCATGTGGAAATGAGATTCATGACAAGTGAAATGGCCAGTTATGATAATCTAACTACCAACTAGTGGGTCTCCGTGGAGAAATATGGGAAGATGAAATACACTCTTCGTTGTTCAAATTAGATGTTGAATTTTATTTCA
Source organism: Larix kaempferi (assembly GCA_027924585.1). Lineage (NCBI taxonomy): Eukaryota > Viridiplantae > Streptophyta > Pinopsida > Pinales > Pinaceae > Larix > Larix kaempferi. The sequence goes on along the minus strand of BSBM01000614.1, from coordinate 1,019,261 downwards.
AGTTATAGACTTCTGAATCATTTTCATTTTAAAATTTGTAAAATTTTTTGAGGCGGCTATTGGAAATAGCCAGCTGGAGCAGTTACTTTACTATCTTTTTTCTTTTACTTGAAGTAGATGTCATTTAATAAGAAATACCGGTGAATGTAAAAAGAAGTTGAACCCGCCCTACCCACTTTTTCCTTGTAGGGGTAGTGGCAAAGGTGTCTTGATGAGGTGTCATTTTGTTATAATTGTTTTCTATTCCAAATTAATCGGGAAGGAGGCTCTAGGAAGATATATATGCTATGTACTTGAATGAAGAATTGTTTAAAGCCTTTTGGAAACATATATGTTGCTCTGTCTAAGACATTTTTGAGCTATTTTTGAATAAAATTGACAGAGTCGAGCAAGTGTTTTCTCAGGGATTCCTGTGTTATTGGTCTTGTAGTCTATTCTTTATTTTCCCATGTAAATTGTGTTTCTCTCATCGTTAATCCATTCTGTAAATGATCTTTCATGTTTTGTTCATTGTAGTATCTGAATGGAATTCATAGAGATTATGCTCCATTCTGATCTTACAAAGAATTCCATAATTATTTTATGCTAAAGTCAATATAGAATTCATGTTTTCATGCTTTATATTGATGGATTGTTCATTTCTCTTCTAACTCGCCAACTAAAATCTCTTTGACTGCGAGCTGGTGGCTACCTTTCCCCTGTGCGAATATATTTGCAAAGCACTTGTTAATGATGTTCATGTCTGGTTTGATTTAACTCCGTCGCCCAATAAAGATCCATGTTGTTTTCCGACCAACAATTTATAAGAATAATTTGTCCTAAAGGAATTCTGACCTTCTGAGAATGTGTTTGATTGAATATTTTGAGTAATAAAGGCTGGTGTGTTTGTTCATTGCTGACAACTTTGATTATTTCCAATCTTTCATATGTTTAAGAGAGATCCCTCTCAAACTGTGCTAGGTCAGTAGCATAAGTCCAAAGTGGTTAGTGGTTACCCTAATTATTCCCTTTCACAACCTTGGGGTACGTTTTGGGTGTTAACAAATTGGCATCGTTGTTGGGGAGAGAGTATTCTATCATCCCTGGGTGAATGACAAAGAAGTTTGAGTTTCAGAGAAAGAGAAATTTCTATGGGAAAAAAGAGGTTTCCAAAGTTTTGAGAAGGTTGTGTATTTTTTCTCGGGACTCCACTTGTGGAGATTTGTATTCAAGGAAGACTCCACTAAGGAAGACTAACAAGCCAGAGTCCATTTCTAAATAAGTTTCGAAAGGCATCTTGGCCTCTAAAATGATCCATACCAGAGGTAACCCTTTTTCCAAAATTCTGTTAGCAGTGGATAGTCCAGAAATTTTGCTTAGACATAAGACTGGAAAGGATAAAGCTAGTACCTCAAGCAGTGAAAGAATTGTGTCTAAAGAAGAATCATCTATTTTTCATGAATTAAATATAGAGATAGACATTGGAAGGCCTTTGCTGAGAACAAAGTCTGAATCATATCTAAACCTAGGTGAAGAAAGTTTGAATGCCCCTGGCTCATATATGTTAGATCCTGTATGGTGTGGTTTGCACAATACCTCTGAAGTTGAAAGAACCAAGCCTTGTCTTCAAATCCCTCAATACCGTACCATAAACTTTGCAAATACCCTTGTTCAAAATATTCTCCAAAATAACCCTCCCCTTGCACAAAATCAACCAGTACCCATGGCTTGTAGATTTTCCCCTTTAGCTCTACCAGTAGCCCTGCGTGACCTCCCTCAGAACTATGCTTAGAGAATTATCTCTCATGATGGAGAGGGATAATTTTCAGCCAAGCAGCATGTAGACAGATTTGAGGATTTTTTCGATTTGGAAGAGGTAGATTATGATGATGCGAAGATGAGGCTCTTTGCCTAGAGTTTGTTTGGTGAACCTAAGAAATGGTTCAGGCAGCTACCAAATGCTTCTATCCCTGATTTTGCAGCCTTTAAAGTATTATTCTTAGAAAGGTGGGAAACGATAAGGAGTCCCTCACTAGTTCTCTCCCAGTATAACCATTTGAAGAAAGGGGGTTTTGACTCTGTCCATGAGTTTTCTACCAGGTTTATGAAGGCATACAACTCTATCCCTGATGATCTGAGGCCCTCAGTAGGTGCTGCGAAGCTCCATTATGCGGATGCCTTTGAGGGAGATTTCTCATGCACCTTGAGAGAAAGGAAGTCACCCACCCTGCCTTTCATGTTGAAGGATTCCATAGAGGTAGAAGCAAACATGATGGCTTCAGGAAAGATGAAAGGTAGAACAGAGCCAAATAAGAAGAAAATAGAAATACCTACCTCTACTTCCACCTCCTCCTCCTCTACCAGTGATGCTAATTTTGAGACAATGATGAAAACTATGGAAAGCTCATGGATAGGTTAACCCTAGATAACAAGCCTCGTGCTAGGGAGCATCCTGAAAACCAAATAAGAAACCCTAACTTTAGGAGTCCACCACCCCCTCAAAGAAATCAGAGAAACCCTGATGACCAATAGATAAGGCCTCCTTTCCCTGAAAATCTAGTTGATCAAGAAGGACCTGAAGATCCCACAGATGATCATATCCACCACTTTGATAGCCTAGACCATTGTTGGCAAGCAAATCTACCCTATAGCAAGGAAACTAATGCTATCAACTGGAGTGGGGTGACAGGTAAGTGTATTGATGATATTACAAAGATATTTATGAAAAGAAATAAGTTATGGATCTTGAGAACACACCTTTCAATCGAATTTTGATCCTAGCCTTAACTTGATCTTGTGCTCAAACTTCAAATCCACCTTCCTTTCAGTAAACCTGCAATAACAATACCTTTCTCAAAACATTTTGGGCAATATATAAAGCTTGAAAGAAACAAAAGCAATGTTTAACATTCAAAATTGACCACACAGATCCAAATTAAGATGCCATTTCATAACATATTTAAGTTGGAACAAGAAAGACACTTCAACCTTTATCGTCAAAAGTAAATTGATGTACAAGTATACCTGACTCTATGATAGGCTCCTGCAACTTGATTCTGGGTTCTGGCTCTTCTCTGGCTTGGATATCTTCAGCATCAACTCCTCCAAATGAAAGCTTATTCTTTAGATCTCTATGTCTTAAAGTTTCTCCATTAATCCATCTAACCTTTCTCTTTAGTCTTCCATGTATTTATAGGATTAGAGAAGTAGTTCAGGTCGATGTATGGTTATGGAGGAAGTTGGGGAAGATGGAAAACTACCAGCAACTAATCCTTTTCGAGAAATTAATTGTTTTTTAATCATCTTTTGATATGTACATGACTATTATATAGTGAAGTAGCGTATAGGGCACTACTTTAGTGCTTACCAACTAGCGCTCATTCAATTTTAAATGTTGAGCACTATTATGATAAGAAGGAGTAATGCCCATAAGGCTTTGGGTGCTACTATTGTACACTGGAGTAGCGTATGGGCGCTAGTCTCTCTAGGTAGAGTAGCGCTCATATCTCAAAATGATATGTTTAGGGTTTTTCCAGTAAAATTATGAAATGGAGTAAGTCAAAGTATCATCTAAGGTCAACATGCTCCTCCATCCAAGTTGTCCTTTTGTGTGATAAACAACTCAAGGTGATCATGGACGGAGAGGTGCAAGTTTAACCTATAACAGATGCCCCCTAATGTGTGAGGTTAGAGGGAAACGATGGCCGAAATACATTATAATCCAAATCCAGAGGAGGAGCAAAGAACCGCAGAAAACAAGTCGCAAGAACACCTGCAACAAAGATCAAGGTCAGCGAGCAATTACATTTTTGACATCATATAGATGTGCAGTGTGATACAGCATGATCTCCGATACATAACAAGGATATGTATATAAAAGCATGGCCACTTGGAATACAAGCGTGGATCCATGTCAAACTGAGAGATCATAGCCATAACAACAAACTGGATCTATGCCTCATGGAGAGCCGAATATAAGTGAGGCTCAGTCTTGCGCAACTTGGGTGATAACAAAATAAGGTACTGTCATCCAAAATCCCAAGGTCTTTATCCAAAAACAACTCTAGGTACAAACCCTAACCATGTGAATAGATGAGCTGATAGTCGAACATGGGGAGTATCATTTGATTACTTGTCATTGATGTATACCGTTAACAAACGCGAGGACTTCCACCGATAATGATGATGGGGTCCAAAGTACCAAGTACGATCTTCCAAGTGTGAATAAATGGACTTGAAGTCGAACACTTGGGAATCTTATCGAAGAAGAGACATTGATGTATTCTCATCATTCAATAGTGAGGAAAATTGCCACTGGTGACTGCAATCTCCAAGGTACTAACCGAAACTCTAAACTTCATTCCCAGAGTACAATGAGTTGATGTCAATGGGAAGAAGCCCGTTGGAAGGGATACCTTAAGGCATCCTCCATCATCCAACTGGAGGAACACTCAACTAGTAAAAGCTAATATGGAACAATATGTAACAAGAATGACACTAGGAGGGCCGACACATGAGGTCAAGGTAAATTGCAGAATGGCCGACACATGGTATATCCTTGAACATTGAGAACGACACAAAGTGACTCAGGCAGTTTTTGACATAATGGGGTAAATAATAACTCTGAAATGTAAGAGACATTATCAGACCCTCCATATGGTTGGAAGAATAACCAACCGGGGGAGTAATTAACTCGGAGGAAAGGTTCACCTTGAGGTCAAAAACTAAACCCGACCAACAAGATAGACTCAAGTAGGTGTTGTGTTCAAGGATAGAACTGACTGAACTGCCTTTGACAATGAAGATATGATATGTCTTTCCCATTCCTTATTCTTTTTAGATAAAAGAATACCCTTCTTATTGTTTTAATGAGTCTAAGAAAGAATGAAAACTCAATAGATCCAACCATGTAAATAATTTAACGAGCCCATGGGAGGAAGACTCAGGACCTTCTTCATTGTTTATAGAGTTCGAAGAAGAGATAGAAGATTACTCTATATTACTGATCTCTAGATTTTAATATCGAGCCGAGATCTGTTCTTGCTCACCAGTGTTTTCAATTTTAAGGAGTCTGAAAAACTTAAACAATAACTCCATATATCTGCTCGTGGATTTTAGTATCGAGCCCAAGCAGATTATTGCTCGCCAGTGTTTTCCGGTTTATAGAGTCTGAAAAACTTAAACAATCCTCTTTTCACCTATCCGTGGATTTTATATCGAGCCGGGATTGGTCTGTGCTCGGCAGTGTTTTCTTGTTGATAGAGTTGAAAAAATGAAATAGTCCTCTACTTACCCTCTCGTGGATTTCACATCGAGCCCGAGTAGGTGAATGCTCGCTTGGTATTTTCATATTTAGAGAGCCTGAAAACCCTAAAGAAAGGATCCAAAAGGTTCTTTTTCGTGCAGCTAGTCTCCTCCCCTGAAAAAGTATAAAACAATCAAAAGGAGAACTCTTCTAGCGCATACAGGAGTATACCTAGAGTATACCTTTTCCGTAGTTAATCCACCTAGGCCCAGAAAAGGGGTAATTCTATATCTGAGTGGATGAGCCTTCGATTACTTTAACAAGCTCAAAGAGGACAAGCTTGCTCAGCAATCTTGTTTAAGTTTAAATAGTCCAAACAAGAGCTTAAAATGACTTAAAGGTCAGCTTCTAGGATCATAGCTTCATACTCTGCCAAAACTAGGTCTTCAACAAAATATTAGTCGATGCGGCAAAAAATCTCGAATGATATATGAAATTGAACTATTTAACTAGTTGACAAGGTCTATCATCAAGAGTTTTTTAAACTTAGGAGATGGAATCGACAAAAAATAAATGAAAATTGCGCTTGGATTAGTATTGTACCATATATGTGTTTCAATTGATTAATTAGGGATTTTTTGAAAATTTTGAAACTATAGAAAATTAAACAATGGTGGGTAAAAATCAAAATCCAATATATATATAATTTCATTTTAAAAAAATCAATTTTCAATTTGTTTTGTAGGGCAAAGATTGGGGCAACCTTTTGCAAATTTCAAAACTCCGTGGCGATCAAACCAAGCATCCAAACGGCATTATTCCTCCACCAAGTAAGTTAAAATCCACCTTACTTGCATTTTCATGGTTTAGTTTTCATTTTTTGAGCAAAAATTAGCTTGCAACGTGATGCTCACAAGCCTTGTTGCGCGGCCGCTACTGTGTAATAGTAACAGTAGCGTGTAAACGCGATGGGCGCTAATGTGCTTAAGCAGAGTAGTGCCCATACGTGACTGTGTAGTATACACAGTAGCACTCATACTTGAAAACCTATATACAAGTGCCGAGACTCAAAAAAATTTCATTTTTTGTGCATGATGGTTCTTCAATGGAGGGAGAGAGAGCATGAGGACATGGATAGGTTGGCCATGCAAGATCTGACTACTCTCCATGCTCTCCGAAGATGCGTTTTATTGAAGTTTTACTAAACCGTAAACATGAGGGCTTTAAACAAACTGTTTCGAAGACTTATTTAGTATTGGGATGTGGATACCAATACTTTTGTCATCCGTGGGAAAACTTTGGAGCTTACAGTTGATGACATATATTTCATTACTGGTCTCTCACGGAGAGGAGATGTAATCAATCTGAAAGGGTCTTCTCGTGTGGGTGTAAGGTCTGTGCAAGAGTACGTGAATACATATTGTATTGTTGGAGCTGAGAAATCGGGAAGCCAAGTCTTGATCTCAACCATTGATGGTCTCCCTTTGAAAGTGATAGTGAGCATGATCAACCGAGTGGCAGGTAGTGCATCACAACACTTAGCTTCCAGGCACTCTATGCATATTGGTGTACAATGCTTACATGGTCATGTCTATGATTGGAGTACTAGTTTACTGGCAAAAATGAAATCTCAATTGACAGGTTGCAAATCCGGCACAATGAAGAATTTTGGGTACAGTAGCATTTTGTGTACTTTCTTCTTTGAAAGGATGCCTGCAATCAGTTTGGGGATGCCTCTACCTCAGGTTAACCCCCGTGAGCCTAGACTAGGCCGTTGGGGTGACATATTCCTCCTCCAGGGTGGTGGGGAAAGTCACTACTGTTATCATACTGATGATTTATGGGGGTGGTGGGAGAGGCAAGTGCCCGCTTTCGAGCAGTTTCCATATGCTGGATTGGATTTCCGTCATGATCCAGAGTTAGTGCTTCCTCAAGGTGGAGCCTGGGGAGATATTGGTATGTTTAAATTTTGAGGTTTATTTAATTTTTTCAAACTTTTTCAGGTATTTGATTTTTTATGAATGAGTTTTGAAGTTCTAATCAAGTGTCATATGCAGATCTGGGGCCTGTTCGTCCTAAGGGACATCCTACCATCTTTGTGAGGCCAGCTGATATTGCTGCAGCAGATGCTATGTTGGGGACATTAGAGAGAAAAATGAGTCGGTTGACTCATGACATTCCTGCATGCCGTATGGACCAGATACCTATTGATATGAAGGAAGATGTTGTTTGGGTGCCCCCGGCATGGCTTAGGGTGTTGCGGAAGATAGCTAGGCTATTCATATGCTATCGTAATGCAGTAGATGATGATGATGTCCTTCCTTCTCCATAGGAGAGGGATACATTCTATGTATATATTTTTGAGGCTACTATGCCCATTTTTTGTACTTTTATGACTTGACTTGATAGACTTGTGACCCAAAACTCATATAGTTTTTGATACAGTATCGGTTATTTACATGTTTATGTGTTTTATGTGTGCAATGTTGTTTATGACAATGTATGATGCAAATGCCAGTCTAACACATAGTTTGCTAATGAATCAGCTAAAGTGTTTAAACTTCTTGGAATGTGTTCATATATAATAGAATGAAATTGTCTTTCCAAAAGTCTAACTCGTAGAAACTAACGTAGCAATCCCGGATCCCTAATTTGATAGACACATGTTAACTGAAATACAATTAATTGTGAGTCAATCCTTACCTCCAAATGTGAAATGCCATGACTGAGAGCATCTCGGAGAAGTTCTATAACTACACTGTATTCAGCCACATTATTCATGGTAGGACCCAAACAAACCCCCCCCGAAGAGACAAGTTGGCCAGCGGGTGAATAAATGACCCAAGCTGCTGAAGCCAACTGATAGGTGTGGCGACTGGAACCATCAGCAAATCCTAAGAAATGTTTAGTTGACATCTGGTACATGAAACGAAAAACACACATAAGATTACCTAACGAGCATAACAAAAACTAGCTTTACAAAAATATACAGCTATGTTACAAGAAAAAGTATTTCAGCCTAAGCATAGTACTTCTTCAGGTAGGGTCAATGCCTGGATCCTCCTCGTGAGGTCAAGCAAAGGTGTTATGGAAATCACGGAAAAGGTTGGTATACGGGATGATCTCATCAAGATAACAGCCCGTTTCAAAAAAAATGTTTCCGTTGACCCCAGTGAAAATGTTCACCAGCGAGGTATGCAATCTATTCACTTCAACAACACCAACTTGTGAAGAAGTGGAATTAGTATTTTCATTGGGTGTTGGACAAAATTCACCTCTCTCTATCAAGTTAAGAAAAGGAACGAAGAAGGACCCGGGATCTATATGTTCCCAAGGATGATCCGGGTCGGTCATGGCTTCTAACATTTCCTCGTCAGAAGGTAAAGTAGTATCTAAACTGTCAAGAGAGTGGATCAGGTCTCGTGACTGAGTAGTACCACAATCTATACTTGACTCGACAAACACCAATGGAGTCATCATATGTTCTCTTGTAGTTTGATAAGAATCCATATGGGTAACTTCTACAACAGGGATGGGCACGGAGGGGTTTTTATTAGTTGGGAGAAACCCAGAATCAATTGTTAAACTAACCATGGAAGTTTCAGACGATGAACATCCCTCAGTACCAACGAATAAGGTAGGAGCTGGTAGGTCAAAAGTGCCAATTAATGACCCGTAAAGTCCTGCTCCTAAACTCTCACCAACCGAGGTGGTTTGATCAATCAATGGAACTGTGGTCTCTGAAGAAGTCTGGTTGTTTCTCTGAGTGAAAGAAAGTTGATCGACTGTAACGATCTTACCTTCAAATGGGAACATAACCACTCGAAAAACTGTCGATGCAATGGCTCGCATGGCATATGTCCAACTCCTTCCCAATAACATATTGTAATCAAGCGGAGCATCCAGAACTTCTACTTCAACAGCAACTGTCTTACCAGCCAATGTGACATCAAATGATGGCAAAACTCCATGTGGACAGAAAGTTCTACCATCATATGCAGTAAGCAGTGTGTTAGAAGGGGCTAACGCGGGGGAGCCTAAAGCTTTCCAACAGGAAATTGACATTACGCAAGTCGATGCTCCCTCATCTACTACAGCTCATCTGATGGTCATTGGACCATGAATGACTTCAATCTGAAGGGCAACGTGATAGGGAAAATTGTATTTGATATCAGTCATATCAAATCACGTAGACATGTTAGAGGATTCCATACTTCCAATGGCTGCTAGAAGTGCATTCCGTTGTAAAGGAAAACTTTGCAAGACTTCTAAAGTAGACATGGCACAAGGGGTCTAGGCTAAATCTTCAACCACATTGTAGTTGGAGGCGGCCCGAGTGTTGGGATTGTGTGATGCCCATTTCAAGACACCTTTCAGGATCTTGGGCATTGGGTCCACAGGTATGTGGAGTGGAGTGGAAGATTCTGGAATCTCTTTATCCTTTTTCTGTGCATCCGGGGTATAGTTCCTGGCTCTAGTTTGTAAGAGTGCATCCGAATTAACCATGTTGATAAAAGTTTGATCAACCGTAGCATGTGTGGTGCCCCCGGTCATTGAGGTGCTAGAAGTTGAGCTCTGTCCTTTAGGGAATGGATCTTTTAGGACGGCAGGCTTCTTTTCTCTTAAGAGCTTCTGGGCTTCTTCTAACAGAGGGCATTGGTGAGTAAGGTGGTTCTGCTTGCAAAGTTTACAAGGGAACTTAACCTTCTTTTCCTCTTTGTTACCCTCTTTGGCATTCTCTTTTTTGGGCTTTTGTTGGTTCCCCTCTCCTTTCTTGCCCTTCTTTTTGTTATGGGGTTGCCGAGGGCCCTTTTGATTGTTCTGGACCTGGTTGACAGGCTCAGAAGTAGAAGGAGAGGTTGTGACGGAAGAAACGTCTGCAATCGATTGTTTCACTGATAAGGCATGAAACTGTTTAGTCAGTGCTTTGAAAGCTGTAGAGTCAACTGAATCCACTATGCCGTGAGCATGTGGTCCAGGTTTGGGTCTACTTAGATCGGTGTTCGATTGCGGTGCATCAGGTATAATCTCGTACAATAAACCAGATTGTGCATAAACGAGATCTAACTGCTGGGTCTGTAGGATGGCTTCTTCCGCGTTTGATACTCTAGATGTAGCTACTTCCTTAGAAATATAAGGAAGGAGTGATTTCAAATACCACTCAAGAAGGAACTATGGAGGTATGTTGGCCTTAATGAGCCTCTTCCATCTTTGCCACTCCTGAATGTGGTCAGATAAATGAGTGGCTTTGTTTTTCCTAAATGTAGACAAAAGGTCTGTTCCAGCATCATACCGAACATGAAGCTAGAAGTGATTCAAAAAGACAGTGGCGAGATCTCCAAAATTAGAGAAAGTAGCTGCAGGTAACTCAATGTACCATTTGGCTGCAGCACTAGTTAAGTTCCTTTGGAACAGTCCCAATCTAATGCAGTCTTCATTTAATGAATTTGAGGAACACCATAACTGGAAAGTAGTGACATGGTCACCAGGGTATTCACCTGTTTTTCCTTCGAACTTTCGAATGTCCAAAGGTAACTTGGTGGGAACTGATGGCCATGTAGCGTTATGATACACTGGATCGTTAGTCAGTTTGGAAAGATCTGGAAAATTTAAAGTTGCCAGAAATGGTAAAGGAGGCCTATAAGACTGTACTTGATAAGGGGAACCACCCATCGTTTGACCCATGAACTGTTGGTAGGGGTTGCCCCCATCCATCTGCTGATAAGGGTTGCCCTTGGCCATATGCTGATAAGAGTTGCCACCTACCGTCTGTTGATAGGGGTTGCCCCCAGCTACTTGTTGGTAGGGTTTCCCCCTTCCATCTGTTTTTGTATGAAAGAGTTATTAAAATTTCCCCACCCATATGAAAGTGGATTAGTGCTCTGTGGGTTCGTCCACTATGACTAGGTATTAGCCCCTCCATATTGATGGTTAAAAATATTACCCCCTCCCCCTAAGAATACGGAAAAAGGGACATTACCTACAGGCATATTACATTGATTCATGTTAGGGCCTGCAAAGGTATTGAAACCAGTAGAAGCTGATGTAGACGGTGCAGTCATGGTACTCATGACTGGCACGATTGTAGAAGCACTTGGTCCTACAGCAGGTGTGGAAATCCAAGTACTAGGTATATGATATAACGGTTGAAAAGAAGGAGGTTGGATGTACTGCTAGGTCCAACAGTAGGTGTAGGGATAGATGCCATCATTGTTGAACTTGGAATACCTAATGTACCAGTATTGAAACTGAAGGACGAAGTAGTCACAGAGGTTCTCTGTGCCTGACTCGGCGTAGCAGTAAAAGAAGGATTTACCGTGTTAGTGTTCATACCTAAAGTGGGAGTTTGGGGAACTCCCTGTTCACCTCCTAAAGTAGACATCAGATGTCTGGGCAAGGAATTATCTGCACTGAAATTGGGCTGCTGGAAACCAATAGGTGACAGAAGCGGAATTCTAGTATTGGTCAAGGAAGGATTGAAAGGAGTGCTATACTCCGCAGATGTAAGATCTTCAACCTCAACTGAACTAAAGTGTCGCTGATCTGTGGTACCTGGTAGTGGTTCCTCAGGTACCTCTATTTCAGTGTTTTCTGTTGCAAGAATTTCCTTAGGAAAATCTGTTTCAAGAGTAGTTTCTGAAGAAATACCGGGGTTTACCCGCTGTCGTCTAGCTGGCTGTAAAGGTTCTATTCTAAGTGGTGGAAGGTTTTGAAACCTTCTCGATCTACGAAGCTCTTGATTCTCCGTGATTATATATATAAAATAACAGACCGGAACCTAGTGGCCACTATAACTAGGGGGCAAACAACACGCCAACTAAAAATTCCTAAGTATGTAAACTAGGCAAACAAAGATGCCTTCCGGAGAAGAGTCTGGGATGATGAGGGCCTAGAACAGATCAACGAAGGAAGAAAGACAGTTACTCGGGGTCCACAATACAATGACTAAGGGTGCAAGCGCTGGAATCACCCAACCGCCCTCCCAAAGACCTGCAAGGGGTTTCCTCCCACGTCTATCTTAGGTACAGCAGATATACCCTCTGCTGTCACCTATGTGTGAACCTAAAGTCAGATAATAAGGATACCAAAACACTGAAAACTCCTAGGGGAACAGTCACCGGTCAAATCAGAAAGCGTGGGCAGGGTAACTAAGCCCGAAACTCGAAAGAGTCCCCAATATGGAATCCAATCCTGGCGTATGCTCAAACAGAAAGTAGGAGGAGTATTCCCAACAATCTGATCTCGCAATGACCTACTGCATAGATCCCAGGCAAGTTTTGAGTGAAATGGGTTTACCTGTGATAGTCCAACTACGATTTTTGCGTAATGTGTGATCTTGAGTGGTTTAAGGTGATTTAAACTCAAGATCCTAACCAAAACTAGTTGGTGTAGTGTATCCCTAAAAAGAAAAAATGTTTCTAGTTTATTTTATTAAAATATTTTTAGGGTTGTTATTACTCAAAAAGGGTAGTGCTTTTGTGTGGCGTGGTTGCAACAAGAAAAAGTGCATAAAATCAAAACTTTCTACAACAAAGCTCTTTTCATTTTTTCATTTACTTCTTTCCAAAACTGAAAATCTGAGTAAACCTACTAAAAAAAAATTTGTTTTCTTTGTTGAAATTGTACAAAATATCCTATGCTATCTTGTAACAAGAAAAATAAGTCTTATTAAACTTAAACTACCAAATTTTTTTGCTTTTCTATAAACGAAAAAGAACTATAAAAATGGAAAGCAAAATAAAATTTATGTGCAATGTGTGTAAGTATGGCTAAAAAATTTCTTAAGCTTATAGATGTCAAGACACTATCTTAAAAAAGACTTGATCTACAGGTTTTTTTGCAAAGAAAAAGCTTCTAAACTCGGAAACAAAGTGGGAGAAAACAAAGGAGGTAGATACAAGAGGACTGACCTAAAGCATCTAACCCTAGCAAGACCACTATGCCAAGCAAAAAGTAGACAAGCAAGCTTCCAACTACTAACACAAAGAACTGAGAAATGAATAAGCCTACAGCACTTTAAATGCACTTGAAACCAGAAAAAGACAATAAGTCTAGGAAGGTTGGAAATCAACAAAAACGGAAGACACCCTAGAGGCTCTAAAACAGACCAAACCCTAAAACAAAGGATAGGATGAGCAGAGAGCAGACAAACGTTGCCACAAATAGCAGATACAAAAGTATGCAAGTTTGTAAACCAGCAACATGCAGTCAGGGTCTACAAAGAAGAAGTGTTCACCATAAGACACAACCTAGTCTTCCAAAAAGTCATGAATAGTCCAAACGTTCCAAAGGTAAACAAGCAATTCAAAAGATGGAAAAGGACTCAAATAAAGGTTCTATGACTCAAACAAAAGTTGAAAACCTCATACACCAGTCACGGAGACCTAAAAGCAAAGTCAACAAACCACAAAAATGGCTAAAAAAATCAAGCAAACCACTAACAGAGAGTTTCAGGAAACGTACCCTACTGTGCAGTAGGGAAACTCTCGCCCCTGCAGAGATGGGCGCTATTGTATGTATAGCATAGTAGCGTATGGGTGCTACTGTATGTACAACAGAGTAGCGCTCATATCTCAAAAGCTTAAAAATTGACTCTGAAAAATACCACAAGACTGATGGAAGAAGAATGAAACAGGCAGGGGATACCTACAGGGTTTCTCAACACATCAAAGGAGTCAAAACAATCTTGGGAAGACAAACAAGAACAACGTTTCCTAGAGCAAAAACTCAACTTTCTCCAGTGGAGTCGCCAGTCTTACTACGGGCAAATCTACCCTATAGCAAGGAAACTAATGCTATCAACTGGAGTGGGGTGACAGGTAAGTGTATTGATGATATTACAGAGATATTTACGAAAATAAATAAGTTATGGATCTTGAGAACACACCTTTCAATCGAAGTTTGATCCTAGCCTTAACTTGATCTTGTGCTCAACCTTCAAATCCACCTTCCTTTCAGTAAACCTGCAATAATAATACCTTTCTCAAAACATTTTGGGCAATATATAAAGCTTGAAAGAAACAAAAACAATGTTTAACATTCAAAATTGACCAAACAGATCCAAATTAAGATGCCATTTCATAACATATTTAAGTTGGAACAAGAAAGACACTTCAACCTTTATTGTCAAAAGTAAATTGATGTACAAGTATACCTAACTCTATGACAGGCTCCTACAACTTGATTCTAGGTTCTGGCTCTTATCTAGCTTGGATATCTTCAACATCAACTCCTCCAAATGCAAGCTTCTTCTTTAGATGTCTATGTCTTAAAGTTTCTCCATTAATCCATCTAACCTTTCTCTTTAGTCTTCCTTGTATTTATAGGATTAGAGAAGTAGTTTAGGTCGATGTATGGTTATGGAGGAAGTTGGGGAAGTTGGGAAACTACCAACAACTAATCCTCCTCGAGAAATTAATTATTTTTTAATCATCTTTTGATATGTATGCGACTATTATACAATGAAGTAGCGTATACGGCGCTACTTTAGTGCTTACCAACTAGTGCTCATTCAATTTTAAATGTTGAGCGCTACTATGCTGAGAAGGAGTAGCGCCCATAAGGATTTGGGCGCTACTATTGTACACTGGAGTAGCGTATGGGCGCTAGTCTCTCTAAGTAGAGTAGCACTCATATCTCAGAATGATATGTTTAGGGTTTTTCCAGTAAAATTAGGAAATGGAGTAAGTCAAAGTATCATCTAAGGTCAACATGCTCCTCCATCCAAGTTGTCCTTTTGTGTGATCAACAGCTCAAGGTGATCATGGACAGAGAGGTGCAAGTTTAACCTATAACAACCATGAAGTATTTTTTACTGAAAGGGAGCATGATTTATTCACCAGGGAAAGCACTAACCAAATTCCCAAGCTAGATTATGAGTAGTACAAAATGGGTTACCAAAATGCTATAGATGACATTCAAAGCAAGCTAAAGTTAAGAAATCGGGATGTAACACTAAACAAAGGACAGCTCGACAAAACTTTTCCCCCCAATACTCAGCACAATGTAGAAAAGAAAAAGGAGAAGCAGTAGGAGGTTACTACATAGAACCAACAAGAGGATAAGGGGCAGCATTCCAAAGAAGTTAAGCAACCTGAGGTCATGGAGGTAGCGAAGCCTATTTCAACATTCAATCTAAAAGCTGAACTGTCCAAGGTAAAGATCTCTATTCCCTTCAATGAACTGCTGAAGAACAATGAATATAGGGAAGAGATAACTAAGTTGGTAAAAGGGCAGGGTGATTGTCTGTATGATATATTGGAGGTGACAGATGACACTCCTACCATAATTTTTGGGTCCAAGCTCGAAGAGTCAAATGATGAAGAAGTCCCCCCTTTCTATTTAAGTTTGAATCTCCATGGAAAAATATTACATAACACACTGATAGACTCTAGGGCTTCCAACAATCCGATGCCTAAATCAGTATTAGATCAGTTGGGGTTGTAAGTTACGAGGCCATACAAATACCTTTACTCGTTTGAATCCAGGAAGGTAAAATGTCTGCGGTTGATTAAAGACGTTGTAGTAACTCTTTCCCAATTGCCTACTAAGAGTATTATGATGGATGTGGTAGTGGTTGATGTGCCTGCAAAGTTTGGTATGTTGTTATCAAAATCGAGAGGAACTATGTAGATGGATTTATCTTATGCCACTATACCACTTTTTGGGAGCAATAGAAGATTGTATAGAGAAAAAAGGATGGCTTATGTGGTTAGCAGTGCAGAAAAACCTGAAAATCACCGTATATATGTTGTAGACAAAGACTTGGGGTCCTTTATCTTTTTCAATGATGGTCCGTGCATTGATCCTGAACCTCCTTTGTACATTAAAGTTAATGAAGATAAAGAGTTTGTAGCAAGGTATGAAGCCTCAAAAAGAGTAAAAAATGAAGAGGGTCTATGGTCATTGTATTTTGATGGGTCCTTGAGTAAGAATGGTGCAGGAGCAAAAGTTTGGATCATACCTCCTGATAGGGAATTCAGGGCTTTATCATACAAGTCAAGTTTTGAATGCACTAACAATGTGGCTGAATATGAAGCACTGTTCCTAGGATTACGGGCCCTGAAAGACCTGGGAGAAAAAAGGATACATGTGTTTGGAGATTCATAATTGGTAGTTAACTACCAATTATGAATCTCCAAACACATGTAGCTTAAGTAGGGGATTGAATTCTCTGCCTATTGATTGCTTGAGATAAATATGCTGATGCGAGTCTATGCGTATATGTGTTGTTATGTTTAAATTCCGCTGTGTTTTATGGAAGTTTACATCTGTATAGAGAAGTTTTTAATTGTTAATATTTTATGAGTAAAAATATTGGGGCTAAGTTTACAAAAGCTCGGTGTGTTGTTAATGTTTCCTTCCCTACATTTGATGATGGGTGAAGGGGACATTACACAGGATGAGGGCTTACAAGAATGAAGTTTGGGATATGTTTGGGAATTTTTTCATAGAACACAAGATTAGGGTGATACCTAGAAGTGAAAATCAGGTAGCTAATTCTTTGGCCACCACTGCTAATGGTTTTAAGACACCTATCGTTTCTCAAGAAAAATATGAAGAGGAGGTGGTAAATAGACCTTCTATTCCTAACAATTCCAAATACTGGAAGGTATTTGATGATGATTTACAAATAAAAAGATTGTTAGAGCTATCTGATGAATTTGCAAATGTACAGATTGACACAGAGAATGAAAACTTGGAGGGTTTAGTAGACGAAGAGTAGCCAGGAGATAAAGAGTCTGAAAAAAAAGGGTGGAAAAATATGCTAGGTGGAAAGGACGTCATTCAGTTGAAGAGCAATTACATCCCTAAAGGTTTGCTACCTTTGGATAAGTTGTTTGACTAGTATGACGTGGCTAAGAACCCCAAGTTTGAACCTGCTAGCGACGATGTAGAAGACTAGAATTTAGGCCTAAAGAGAAGCCTCGAATGGTGAAGCTATCTAAGAAGCTGTAAGCTAAGAAAAATGAGTGATATGTAGAATTAATGAAGAAATATGCTGATGCTTTCACTTGGAATAATGAGGACCTAAAAGAATATGACACCTCGATAATACATCAATCTATTCCAATCATACCAAGAGAGAAACCTTTCAAGCAGAAGATAAGAAGGATAAATCCAAAACTGCTGCCTGTAATAGAAAAAAAAAGAAATAAGAAGATTGTTCAATGCAAAAATCATTTTCACCTTAAGGTTTTCCCAATGGATAGCCAATCTGGTTCCTGTAGGGAATAAGAAAGGGGAGATTAGAATTTGCATAGATTTCAGGAACCTTAACAAGTCTTCACTGAAAGATAATTACCCTTTGCCAAAGATGGAACATATCTTACAGAAAGTAGTAGAGGCACCTTTTCAGCAATGGGGGTTAGAATTTATTGGAGAGATAAACCCTAACTCCTCTGGCCAACATAGGTGGATTTTGACAGCTACTGATTATTTCACCAAATGGATTGAAGCCATCCCCACTAGGAATGCAATCGAGGGTGTCATCATGGATTTTCTAGAAGATAACATCCTGTCTAGATTTGGCTATCCCAGGAGGATAGTGACAAACAATGCTCCAGCGTTTAAGTCCAAGAAAATGATAAACTTTTGTCACAAATACCATATCAGTCTAAACAATTCCACATCATATTACCCTAAGGGAAATGGATTAATAGAGTCCTCTAACAAAAGCTTGGTAAGGTTCATGAGGAAGTTATTGGAGGAGAATAAGAGGGCTTGGCACACAAAATTGAGATATGCTCTATGGCGGATAGAATCAATACTAAGAGGGCCATTGGAATGTCGCCTTTTCAACTAGTATACGGAACTGAGGTAGTGTTTCTGGTATCCTTGGGGTTACCAGTTATGAGGTTATTGCAAGTAATGGAAGAAGAGCCAAATCACATGCAGAGGAGGGTGAATCAAATAATTGAATTGAAGGAGTTGAGAAATAAATCCTATGATAAAGTAAAGATGCACCGAGAAAAGATGAAGGACACCTTTGACAGGAAGGTGAATAGGCTGTTGTTGTGGAGGATACCGACGGGCAGGTGTCGGCTAGGGAACGCATCACAAATACAAAAGGCGGTAAGCCAAACCACCTCAAGCACGTGCGATATCACTGTGGCGGAAGGCGGGTGTAGGATCTATGGTTGAGAATAATTGTCAGATATCCTATGGTTCAAAATAAAGATGGTTGTTCACGGCATAAGTTTCATGGATCAACAGTTCAGATTGTGAGGAAGATCAAATCAACGGTGATGGGAGCTAAAGGTGTGCGAAGGACAACAGGGTGGACCCCTGCCAATGAGAAATGAACTAAAGGTTGAACATCCAACAAATTCCCACCATAGATATGTAGCGGGAGGCGATCAATAGTCCTCGTTGGTCGTCACATCAGGAAGATGCACACCGGATAAACAAGGTAGTGGTCGTTGTTGATGTATATGTAACTTCAGAATGTATTTCATCTATGTATTTCATATATATTTATTGTACCCTTATAAGAGATGTGTCATTCCTCTATAAGGAAGTGTCATCATGTGGATTGACAACTGTCGCAAGTGTGTGTACTTGCCGATGGGTTATTAGACCACCATGTGTGGGGTCGGCCTTGAAATATATATATATATTGTGGATGTATCTAGATAGACAAGTCGGCCTCATAGTGTAACTGGGAAAACAGGTTAGTATAAATAGAGATCGGGAGATCTCTATTTTGATCATTTAGAAAGTCACACTTCTCTTACTCAGAAAGTGGCGCATTAGTGAGGAGGAGGATCATCTGCTACTAGGAGACTATCTCAGTGTATTTTGGTTGTACTTTGGTTGAGCCATTGCTCTCTCTATGTCTGCGGAAGCTGTGGGGTTTTTCACCTTAGGGTTTCCCCATGGAAACTCTATGTCTCTTATCTCTCATGCTTTTGATTCTTGTGATGCTTGTCATGCTTATTGTGATTTTTATGCCTTGATATATTGTATATGTTATTCATTCAGTGAAGATCCTAGACTATTATGAATTAATGCTCAAAATTTAACATGGTATCAGAGCTAACCTGAGAAGAAGACATTTTGCAATGATGGAAACTTGAGTTTCTTGTTTATTGGGTTTCTCTCACAGATTTTGGAAAAGTAGTATAGTAGATTAACTCTACTCATCAAGGAGAATCCATCTGTCCAATCAGAATTCAATTCTGAGCATTTTTAGATTTGGCCCTAAAAATTAGGGTTTCCACAAAAATATGAATTTCTGAAATATGAAGACATAGCTGGAAGCTCCTTGCAAAAATCGAAGTTTAGAGCTTTAGATTGATATTTTTGGCTGGGTAGATCTCTGAGAAACTCAAACCCTAATTCAAGGCTCTCCCTAGTGAACCCGGGAGGACAAAAAGTCAAATCTGAAGGGTAAAACTTTGCTGATCTCAAATTCTGAATGCACCAGGATGATCAGCTCATCAAGGCGCATATTTCTATCCTTTCAAGAAGTTGTAATTCATATTTTGAATTTTTAGGGTTTTTTCGACAAACCCTAATCCAGGACCAAATCCAGTTTTCAACATTTCAAGTGGTAAGACCTAAATATTTTCTATTTCCATTTGAAGTACCCTTTAAAATGTCTCACCACACCAAGCTTGAGGATAAGCTTGAAGGGGCTGATAACTTTCGAGCTTGGAAGTATAGGATTGGTTTAATCCTGCAAGAGAATGAGTTGGACTCATATATGAAAGAAGACATCCCTATCCCAGAGGATGAAGAGGCTAAAGTATTGCATAAGAAGAACTTGGTCAAGGAAAAGAGAATAATTGTTGATTCTATCAAATACCATCTCATACCCCATGTGTCTTCCCTAAAGACACCCAAAGAGATGTTTGACTCTTTGACCAATCTATTTGAAGGGAAGAACATAAATCGGAAGATGACCCTACGGAACCAATGGAAAGGAGTAAAGTTTCAGAATGGAGAAACCATTCCATCTTATTTTTCAAGGGTCTCCCAGATCAAGGAACAACTAGAAGTAGTGGATGAAATCATGGAGAATGGTGAAGTTGTCATGACCACTCTGAATGGCTTACCTAGGTCATGGGACTCCTTCATTCAAGGAATCTGTGCAAGAAAGAAGTTGATGTCCTTCAGTAGACTAAGGGAAGAATGCTCACAAGAAGAAGCAAGGCTTGTGGCTTGAGAAGAAAAGATGGGGAATGAAGATCAAGCTCTCATATCTCACACCAAGAAATGGAAGTCCAAGAGAGAGCCATCTCACTCCAAGAAATCTTCACATCACTTCAAAGAAAGAAGAATATGCTTCACTTGTAATGAGAAAGGACATATTGCCATAAATTGTCCCAAGAACAAGAAGGACAACAACAACTTCATCAAGAAGAAGAAGGGAAAAAAAAGAAGGTTTCATGCTCATGTTACCGAGGATGATGAACCACCCAAGAAGAAGGCCAGGGCAAAAAGTGATGATAGTAATGATGACTCATCAAGTGAAGAAGAGTATGTTCTGATATTTGCTCTCACAGGTACTATCTCCCATGGTTGTAATAATTAGTTAATTGACAGTGGGGCTTCCAAACACATGATGAGGTTTAATGAATCTTTTGTGAACCTATCTGAACATGAATCACCCCATAAGGTGAAACTTGGGGATGATTATCAATACCCAATCAAAGGAAGTGGTGAAGCCTCCTACAACCTAGATTATGGAAAATCTTTGAAGATGAAAGAAGTCCTTTATGTACCTGGGATCAAGAAGAACTTACTCTCCATCTCTGCATTGGATGCAAAAGGTATGAGGGTTGCATTTGTGGATGGTCAAGTCCTAATGTGGCCAAAGGGAAAGACCATAGATGATGTAGTAGTGATTGGAGAGCAAGAGGGAGGTTTGTATAAATTAAAGGGACAACCTGAACATGCCATGGTGCATGAATCCATGGAGCCAAGTGAACTTTGGCATAGAAGACTTGCTCATATGCACTATATGGCACTTCCAATTGCAAGAAAGGCTATATAGGGTCTTCCTGAAATCAAGACCAAACATGAAGGTGTTTGCAAAGGATGTGCAAAAGGTAAGAACATTAAGAAGGCTTTCCCAAGCAGTGAAAGCAAGGCAAATGATATCCTGGAAATCATCCACTCAGATGTATGTGGTCCTATGTCATCCAGTTCTCTAAGTGGGTATGTTTACTATGTCTCATTTATTGATGACTTCTCCAGGAAGACTTGGGTATACTTCTTGAAGAACAAAGATGAGGTGTTTGATAAGTTTAAGGAATTCAAAACCTTGATGGAGAATCAAACTGACAAGAAGATCAAAACATTCAGATCCAACAGTGGTGGAGAATTCACCTCAGGTGACTTCAAGAAGCTTTGCAGTGATTCAGGGATTAAGAGGGAGTTGACTGCTCCTTACAATCCACAATAGAATGGAGTTGTAGAAAGGAAGAACAGAACAATCATGGAAGCAGCAAGAGCAATGCTACTTGACCAGGATCTACCTATGCATCTATGGGCAAAAGCAGCTAGAACAACTGTATATGTGCAGAACAGAACACCCCACAAGATATTGGACATCAAGATACTAGAAGAGGTACTTTCTGGTAAGAAACCTGAAGTCAGCCATCTCAGAATATTTGGTTGTCCAATATACACTCATGTCCCAAAGGAAAAGAGGACTGAACTAGATCCTTCGGGAAAGAAGGGTATCTTTGTGGGTTACAGTGAAAGCTCGAAGGCTTATAGATTATACTTTCCAGGGTTCAAGAAGATTGATGTCAGCAAGGATAAATATAAGTTCAAGGACAGGTAATCCAAGAAGCAATGATCAAGAGGGAGCACACTCCAGGAGCTTTTGCAAGGATGAAAATTTTCAGAGGGAGTTGACCATCTTCCTACATTCCACAACAGAAAGGTGTAGAAGAAGCTACTTCAGCAACTCCTGCAAGGAAGCAAAGACTCAAAGGGAGTCCACCCAACAAACAAACAAAGATAAGTATTTCAATTATCATTCCTTGCCTATTATTGTTTAAATAATATTATGCTTAGGAGATGTATTGTGCATATTAGAATGATTGCATTAATGAACAGGATACTACTAATATGGATGTGATGGGTAAGTGGCCTATGGCACTGTATAACATTCCAGTGCTACTTATCTAGAATGAAACCTCTTTGCTGACATGTTGGGAGTAGTGCAAACTCTTAACAATGTTCTGGCAGAGACTGGAAGGCATCTAGAAAGTTGTGGAACATGGATAAATGTTGTATTGAAGCATTGGCTAAGATAACTGCATGACTGCATGACATATTTTTTTATGTGTAAAGAATTTGTTCTGAAAATTATGAGATGTTTCTAATCATGCAATTTAACTTGTTTTGTAGGAAAGACTGTATATCTTCACCTACAAAAGAAGGACTACAACATTTGTTCCAGCAACAAAGATATCTATTGAAGATATTGAAGTTCCCAGGATATGGGATGAAGAAATGGAATGCCATGATCCGTCGATCATGAAGAAGATGTTTGGGATGCAGTCCCAAGACCTGACAGGGAGTCACATGTGTGCAGATTGAAGAAAGCCTTGTATGGCTTGTAGCAAGCTCCCAGAACTTGGTGTGATACAAAGAGGAAGCTCGCTGTTGAATTCGATATGAAAGATTTGGGAATGATGCATTATTTCCTAGGTATGGAGGTGTGGCAGAGTGCAGGTGGGATATTCCTTGGTCAAGGGAAGTACACAGTAGATATCCTGAAGAGATTTGGGATGATGGATTGCAAGGCCATGACCACACCTATGGCATTGAATCTGAAGCTTCTATGTGATGCTTCATCTGAGCCGGTTGATGTCTCTATGTATCATCAGATGATTGGGTCCTTGATGTACTTGACGAAGACGAGGCTAGATATTTGCTTTGCTGTGAACACATTGAGTCAGTTCTTGATAGATCCAAGGAGTGTTCACTTGGTTGATGTAAAGCATGTTCTGAGGTACCTGATGGGTACAGTGGATTATGGGCTCAAGTATGGAGCAAATCAAAAGTTTAACCTGTAGGGTTATGTTGATTCAGATTGGGCTGGCAGTGCTGCAGATAGGAAGAGCACATCTGGGTGCTACTTCAGTATGGGATCAGGTGTGATCTCTTGGTTTAGCAGGAAGCAGTCCTATGTAGCACTGAGTATAGTTGAGGCAGAGTATGTTGCAGCCTGTTCAGCTAGTTGTGAGGCAGTATGCCTATGGAAGCTACTGTCTGAGTTATTTGAACTCCCATTGGATGCTACTGGTATCTTCTGCAATAACCAGAGTTGTGTGAAGTTGTCTGAGAACCCAGTGTTTCATGATAGGTCGAAACACATAGAGATCAAATATCACTATATCAGGGATATGGTGCAGAGAGGAGCTTTGAAGCTCCTGTATGTTGCGATGGACGAGCAAATTGCAGATCTTCTAACGAAGCCACTAGACAGGGTGAAGTTCGAGTACTTCAGGGAGAGGCTTAGTGTTCTTCAGATCGAGGACACTTCGAGGAAGAAGTGATGGAAACATTTGCTGAAGCCATTCCAAACATGTTGGAAGGAGGATCCTTCACATGGTTGTGGATGTAAGTGTTGGATAATGAGCATCAGGATGATGTTCTACTTTCTGCTTTGTATGATCAGTTGGATCATTTATATGTATATGTATGTACGCATCATGTTGGATGCTGGATATGATCAATTGGATCATTTATATGTATGTACGCATCATGTTGGATGCTGGATATGATCAGTTGGATCATTTATATGTATGTACACATCATGTTGGATGCTGGATATGATCAGTTGGATCATATGTATGTATTTTGTATATGCATCATGTTAGATGCTTGGACCATATATATTGATATGTATCAAGGATGATTAGGTAGATCATGTATGTTGATGGATACATTGTGTGGATCATGTATCTATGTATCAGGTGGATACACTATGTATGATGATATGTATCAGGTAGATACTTGGTGTGCATCAGATGGATGCATTGTATGATCAAGGTGATCGTGGATGACGATTTCTGATGACATGCAACAGATTGTTGCAATGATGATGATCAAGATGATCATGTGTACATCAAGTTGATGTATGGTTAGTATAATATGATACTTTGTGGCTATGGATCAGGTTGTGCAGATGAGCATGTCTGGGAGATCCTATAGGTCGGAGTTGCATACCCATAACAGCCTGGGATGCTCTTTCGAGACATTGCTCTGGGAGGACATGTAATTTGTGTCCTGGGAGATCTTCAGGTCGGATTTGTGTACCCATAACATCCTGAGATGCTCTTGCGAGGTTTTGTACTATGGCATGTAATTTTCTCCTAGGAGATCTGGACAGGATGAAAAAGGCCTCAGATGCTTCAGCCAGGTTTTGCCATGACCACATGTAATTTGCTCTTGGGAGATCTGGACAGGATGAAAAAGGCCTCAGATGCTTCAGCCAGGTTTTGTGGTGGACCACATGTAATTTGCTCCTGGTAGATCTAGACAGGATGAAAAAGGCCTCAGATGCTTTAGCCAGGTTTTGTGGTGAGATCACATGTAATGTGCTCCTGGGAGATCCGATAGGTAGAACTGTGTGCTCGTAATAGCCTGGGATGCTTCAACTAGGTTTTGTGATGGGTCACATGTAATGTGCTCATGGGAGATCCGACAAGTAGAGATGTGTGCTCGTAATAGCCTGGGATGCTACAACCAGGTTTTGTGATGCACGTATAAAGTCTTGAGGATTCCATAGTATGGCCAGTGATGATGAGGACCTGTAGGTGGTGGGACTACATCCAATATGAAAAAGTACTGGCTCTATAGAACTTCCTATGATGAGTAGAGTCAGAGATTGGTTGAGATAGCAGTAGCAGTGACGATGATGATGACAATGATCCCGAGAAGAAGACTTGTCTAGTAGAACTGTGTCGAGAAATACCTTCCTAGTTAAGAGGGAGTGTTGATGTATATGTAACTTCAGAATGTATTTCATCTATGTATTTCATATATATTTATTGTACCCTTATAAGAGATGTGTTATTCCTCTATAAGGAAGTGTCGTCATGCGGATTGACAAGTGTCGCAAGTGTGTGTACTTGTTAATGGGTTATTAGACCACCATGTGTGGGGTCAGCCCTGAAATATATATTATATTGTGGATGTATCTAGATAGACAAGTCGGCCCCGTAGTGTAACTGGGCAAACAGGTTAGTATAAATAGAGATCGGGAGATCTCTATTTTGATCATTCAGAAAGTCACACTTCTCACACTTCTCTCACTCCGAAAGTGGTCCACTAGTGAGGAGGAGGATCATCTCCTACTAGGAGAGTATCTTAGTGTATTTTGGTTGTACTTTGGTTGAGCCATTGCTCTCTCTATCTCTGAGGAAGTTGTGGGGTTTTTCACCTTAGAGTTTTCCCCACGGAAACTTTGTGTCTCTTGTCTCTCATGCTTTTGATTCTTGTGATTCTTGTCATGCTTATTGTTAACACCTAAAAAGTGCTCACTAGCTCATTCCCTTATTCACATGACCCATTTGTCCACTTTTCCACCATCTGAGCCTCTGAAACCAACAAAAGGTCACCAAAATACCTTAGTACACCCCTTTTTCCATTAAAAAAAGATTATTTTTCCTGAAAAGCATAAAAAACCCTCAAAAAGGGTCCAAATTCCCAAAAATATTAAAAAGAGAATTAAAATATTATTTTTATTCAAAAAAGGAAAAAGGAGGGAAAAGTACCTAAACCATGTTGGTCAATACCATTTGGTTTCCACAAAACCACAAATGGTATTCCCCACCACCAAAACCTATAAAAAGGTGGTAGGGGCTCCTCATTTCACATCCATCCATTATCTCATCCTTATGCTGCTGAAATCTCCCTTGAGCATTTTAGCCATTGAAGCAACCTTGGAGAAGGAGACCTCTTGGAGCTTGGAGCTACTCATCTTGGGAGTTGCTCAACCTCAACCTTCACCATTGAAGGTATTATCGCAAGCACTTGCTTGCCCCCCATTTTGTAATACAAATTCATTCTTTAATATTTTCTTGTTCTTGATTTTTAAATGTTTAAATTATTTGCTTAGATTCTTGCATAGATCCATGAGTAGTTTAGTTTAGTTTAATTAATTGTTTATTTCTATTTGAAACTGCTGCTACTAGTTAGCAAGTGCCCATAGCACTAAGCCTGGTTGCAAAACCGGGCCAACAGTTTTCGGCGACTCCGCTGGGTTTTGAACAATAGATCTCTAGTTTTGCTTTTAATCTTAGTTTTTTATTAGTTTTTAATCTTTAGATCCATAGATCTGCCATCTTAGGCAGCAGATCCATTGCTGCCCTAAGTTTTGGCCTCATCTATTGCCATTAACAGCCCGGAATTCCTGATTTTCGGGTTCATTTTTCGGCTTTCGTGCATGGCTTCCGCCTCGCGGTTTTTAGCTTGACAGTCGCGTGGTCCATCGTGGCTTTCGGCCTTTTTTCCGCATGGTTCACCACGGCTTTTTTGTCGTTTTCCGCGCTGCACATCGCGGCATCGCGGTCATTTACCGCGCTGCACATCGCGACTGTGCGCCCCTTTTCCGCGCGGTCCACCACGACTTCGCGGCCTATTAGCGCGCTGCACACCGCGGCTTCGCAGATATTTTCCGCGTGGTCCATCGCGACTGCGTGACCAAAACCCGCGCGGTCCATCGCGACTATGCGACAGAAACCCATGCGGTCCATCGCGGCTTTTCTGTCAAAACCCGCGTTGCTGATTTTTTCATTCGGCCATTCCGATTTTAAAAATTAATTTTTACTGTACTTCCTGCCCGCATAACACATTTTTTACAGTATTAAATTCTGCATATTTTACAGCCTTGAAAAAAAAATTTACTATTTAAAATGCATATCTAGAAATCTTTTTAAAAATTTTCAAGAAAGTGAAAGAAAGACTTAGTTTGCATTTTTATCTAGATTAAAAATTTTCCTATTTACTTCTTTAAAATCTTGCCCTTAGCAATTTACTTGAAAGAAGAAATCCATTTATTTCTTTGAAAGAAGTTTATTATTTGCTTTCATAATTCAAAGAATCCATTGTTTTTTGAGTTCATATTTGCAAAAGCATTTAACTTATTTGAAAAAGTCATAAATATTTGCTTTTTTATTTTCGAAAGCTCCTTTGTTTTGTGAAAATTTCCTATAAAGCATTTACCTTTTTCAAAGTTCAGTTTACAATACCTCACGTGCACTCACTCGATCACTGAATTGAACTAAGCCTTAAAACGTACCCTAATTTCAACACACTTTTAACCCCACTTGGGGAACACTAAAAGAACTTTGTAGCTAGGTAGTATTGAGGGGATAGGTGTTCCAATAACACCCCTCAATTCTTACATCTGAGACATAGTTGTTGTCCTTTAGGGAGCTAAAATCTCTTAGTATTTATTGGCGCGATCACAACCGGTTTGTGGGAAGGCCTCTCCCCTAGGAGGGTTGAAGTCACGAGGATGGTTCTGGAAGCCTGAGTGGAATACCGAAATCCATTCAGTAACCGAAGGGCTACCATTCGCAGTTCTCGGGATATCCCTGTATTGGGATATTGCGATCAAAGGACCAAACGGTAGATTTACCTTTTCTCAACGCGTCATGAACGGAGTATCCTAGTAGCCTGTCTTTAGGATTGATTACCCGGTGTCCCTCCCGGTAGGGGGATATCTAGCCATTGTCTCAACAATCATATTGTCTGACTTGGATTTCATCACCTTGCAGAGGATATCGATTGTTTGAGTCACAATACTTTTAGTTAGGTGTTTGCATGATTAAACCCACCTTTGGTCTAGTTACACCTATTTTTTCTAGAATCCGTTTGCATGTTGGTACTCTAACCATTTGTTGCATTCATCCACTTATTGTAGCACAGCTGCTAGAATAAGTGCCTTTTTTGAGGTTGATTTTTTTGGCCTGAGAGCCTTCTTTTTCACTCCCCTTCTTGCACCCTTGGTTGCATTAGGGTTTTGAGTCTTTTATATATATATCACCACCTGATACTTAAACACATTTTTTACACAACAACTTAATTCTCACCATTGAGAATTTTAGACGCTCTCATCGTCTACAGGGCGAACTCCCAGAGTTTAGTCCACTTGGCTCTCCACGTCACGGACGCAGAGCCTTATCCCTTGATTTGACACATCGTCAGTCAACTAGACAGTCATCCAATTTTGACAGACCTCAAGTCACATTTGATTTGGAGGTAGAATCCGAAAACCCCACAGAGTTATCACCAACCACCATTATGGCTGGAACACCATTTGATCCACTATTTACCAGCACCATACGTGAGACATCCAAAGACCCTTCTGCGGTGGTGCCATCCATGGCAACGACCACCCCCTGGGTATGCCCAACATGGGAAACACTCCACATTTAGGAATGCCCAATACAGGGCCACCTCCTGTTATAGGAATTCCCAACACAGGGCCTCCACCTATTATGGGTATGCCCAACATAGGGGTCACACCCCCTCTGGTTTCCACAAACCCTATCCCAAGAATCCCCACTCCTATTCCTAACCCAAGTGTAACCCATGTTGCACTTGGAGGCGCTGGCCCATACCAGACTGCACCTATTGGAGGGCACATACCCTCCATACCTAGCATACCTTTGGGCGCTACTGGACCCCCACATCATACCACAATGACTAGGCATGTCCCAGTTCCAGTCACTACGTCTGCTAGCTTACCATACATGGCGAGTCTGAACCTGCCAGACTTAGCTAGACTCACAAATGACCCCATCAGACATGATCCTGTATGGCCTCACATGCCCACCAAGCTCCCCTCTGACATCCCTAAATTTGAGGGCAAGGCAGGTGAAGACCCCCAGAACCATATCATGTCCTTCCATTTATGGTGTTCCTCCAACTCCATAGTGGACGACTCAATCTGCCTCCGGATTTTACAACGCACCTTCACTGGCTCTGCAACCAAGTGGTATATCGAGCAGCCCCATGGGACGCATGCCACCTTTACCTCCCTTGCCTCGACCTTCCTACAGTTCTTTCAGTTACCTGTCCGCTATGATGCGGGCGTCGAGATCCTACTGTCTTGCAGATAGAATACGGCCACCCACATCACTGACCACATTCATGAGTGGCATCGACGCCGGAGCCTCTGCAAAATTAAGTTAGACGACCGTATCTTTTTAGATTGGTTTCTAAAATCCCTCCTCCCGCTCATCGCGAAGGATGTGGCATCTGAAAGACCCCAGTCTGAAGAAGAGGCCATCCTCAAAGCCCAACAGTTTAATCTCATCTACGCCCAGTCGGGTTATCTATACACAATCATACCAGACGCCCCACGATGCGACTCTTCACGCAGTGACGCACCGGGGGCATCTCATGCTGCCGATGGCATCATTGGCCAAATCACACCCCAAGCTAAATCTTTCAGCATGGTGAGCACCATGCTTGCCCCAGACCTCTCTAGGGCTACATCCAGTTCCGGAGCAACAAATTCTTATGCTCCAACAAACCAGACCCATCACATTCATGGGCCCTCTTGTCCACAACATTGCTATGGACAAGCGCCATCAGCATATGTACCTCCTACATACTATACTCAACCTACCACACATACCCCCATGCAGTTCCCACAACAGCAGATGCATTACCCACAACCAGCTGCACCAGCTAATCTCGCACCTCCAACAGCTCAGGGGTACCAACAACCCCAACAGGCAGCTGGACCACCTCCAGCTCCACCTGCATACTACCCATCGCAACCTGCTCCCGAACCTGCGGCTCCCCAGAATCCCCCCAATGCTCAAGGGCATGTGTATGCACAACAACATCAGCCCCAATACCAAAACAACCAACGCAACCAGGGTGGGCAACCAAACCGAGGAAGAGGACAAAACCGTGGAAACAACCAAAACCATAACCAAGCTCCACAACCTACCCATCCTCCGCAAAACAATAACGTGGTGCCTGCTCATCAGAATCCTGATCGGCCACCTAAGCAAGCCAAAAATGCAAATTTACGAACAAATAATCCTTGTTCTATTTGCGGTGTCTATGGCCACTATACCCACGCTTGCCCACATCTGGAGCGAGCTCGACAACTATGGACAGATGACGCCCATCGTCAAGGGTAGGCGGCTCCTCAGCCGCCACCCAACCCTCCACCACCTCAACAACAACCTTTGGTGCTACAAAACCCTTTTCCAACACAAGGAGTGGTGAACACTCAGCCGTTAGCCCCCCCACAGGGCAATGTACAACCACAGCAAACCACTTACGCCGCTCCTGATCAACCCATGTTTGATTCAGGCACTCACCACTTATTGATGATGTCCACTGCCGACGTCAATATCCAAACCTGTCGGAACCAGTATGGCCCTACTTCCGAAGCCCCCCCCGCCGATAAGGATACTAACGCTCATCCCACCGATCAGCCGTTACGGATACCACCTCTTCCACTTGATGGCGGATCTAAAGCGCCTCGTTTCCCACTCCACCGAATCAACAACAACCCCAATGCACGGGCTGCGTCAAATTACAACATCGTAGATGACCTCGCCCAATCTCCCGCAGCCATGTCAGCGTTAGAATTCTTGAAAAACTGTCCTACACAGCGCAAGACTTTACTTTCCGCCATTGGGGCGACTGACCCAAATGATTCGAAATTGATGACCTTTGATTTAGACCAGTCTGAACCACGTCTGCCTTCCACCATTGTAGTCCAAGTTTCTGTTTCTATTAGGAATCTTGTCATCCATCGATGTATCATCGACAAGGGTGCCTCCACATGCGTCATGTCCACATTTGTTTGGCAGAAGTTGGGATCCCGTACTCTCCAGCAATCCACCACTGCATTGCAGGCCTACGACGGCCGGTCAGCTCAACCTCAAGGTTTACTACCCAAGGTCCCCGTCCAATTAGGTGGGAAAACTGTGCTCATTGACATAGAGGTCATTAATGCCCAGCTCGATTATAACCTTTTACTCGGCCGTAGTTACATGTATGCCATGAAAGTAGTCGCCTCATCCGTTTTTCGCACCATGATGTTCCCCCACGAGGGACGCGTGGTCAAAATCGACCAACTCACATACTATGATCCCAATGCCCCCGCAGCACCCGAAAATGTTCTTCCCATGATTGAACAACCAACTTCTAGTGCAATTACCTCCTTTGTCTCTTCTTTGGGACCCGGACTTTACTCAGATACACCAATGACCTCTACATTCCAGGCCATTCCACCACCGTCACCGGAGACCCACATCGCAAACCTCTGTACTCTTTCACAGAATACACAAGCATCCGGTAGTCAACCACCATTGATCCCTAGTCACATCGGTGTTACACCCATCCACACCATCCCCTTTCTATTTCCTCCTTCGGGTGTAGTAAGCGCCCCGGTTCTGGCTACCCTTAGTCTACCCGGGTTAACACTGGGATTACCCATGTGGTATATTTCGCCTCCCGTTCCACCGCCGACACCAAACGTCATCCTCCAACCGGTACAACCTATCGTTACCACAAATCAACCTCCTCCTGGTGTCGTAATCCCTTCGTCGTCAACGAAACCTCCTCCTAGTCTCAATATCCCTTCATCGTCAACGAATCATCCCCCTCCTATCAAGCCCACTGGGGGCAGAGGCCCACAACCATACACTGCTATACCACCTCCTAAGGCAGTTAAACCCCCACCGATGTTTCGAGCTCCCCCTAAATGCTCGTTGTGCGATGAAATAGGCCATCCAACTCATCAATGCCCACAGTTACCAACACTCCAAGAGCATATGAACATGTTGGACGATGACGCCGGCATCCCAGTCGTTAGACTTGAGCCACCACCTCAACCTCGCGACAAATCACTGCGCACCAACCATCCTTGTGCCATATGCAGTGTTTACGGCCACTACTCTCACCATTGTCCCGATCTCCCTGACTATAGAGCAGCATTATACGAGTTAAACAATGTCGATTTGGAGATATCTCCTACCCGAATCGAGGAGATCTACCCCCCGCCATCATCCTCGTCGGAAGAAGTCAATACAATATATATGATTTCAACAACTTTGAAACTAGAACCCCTTGATTTATGGTCTGACTACTTCAATACTGATGAGCAAATTTTGGAGACACTCACTGCACCCGACTACCCTTGGGATGATATGCATCATCGCTCGTACTTCCTCCCGGAAGCATCTACATCCACTGCATCTAACCAGCTATCGGTCGAATCGAAAGATTTCATACCCACTAAGGTCGATTGGTTAAAGGACCCCATCCCAGCACCGGATGCCTTTGAAGAAGGGAACATGTCGAACGTTTCCCCCATTATACAGATAGACATTTCCACAACACCAGGGAAACCTGAGCTCATCTCGCTGGGCGCATCTTGCACTCAAGCAGAAACTCAGGCGTACAAAAAGCTCTTTCAAGAATTCCGTGATGTCTTTTCCTGGTCCTATACCGAGATGCCTGGTCTTGACCCCGCCATT
This sequence comes from Larix kaempferi, assembly GCA_027924585.1. Taxonomy (NCBI): domain Eukaryota; kingdom Viridiplantae; phylum Streptophyta; class Pinopsida; order Pinales; family Pinaceae; genus Larix; species Larix kaempferi. Next base: position 986,549 of record BSBM01000614.1, on the reverse strand, counting down.
ATAGAACACCACATTGATACATGGCCTGAGGTACCCCCTGTTCGTCAGAAACAATGACCCATTCACCCTTCCAAGCTCCCCGCTGTTAAAGCTGAGGTCGAGAAACTTCGCAAAGCAGGATTCATTTATCCTATTCCGTACACCACCTGGGTGTCGAACCCCGTTCCCGTCAATAAAAAGCAAGGCACCCTTAGAGTATGCACTGACTTCCGCGATTTAAACCACGCTTGTCCAAAAGACAATTTCCCCACGCCATTCATTGACCAACTCATTGATGAGTGTGTGGGCCATGAAGTCCTATCCTTCATGGACGGTTTTTCTGGATATAACCAGATTCACATCCGCAAGGAGGATCAGTACAAGACTGCCTTCACCACCCCATGGGGCACCTTTGCCTACCGCGTCATGCAATTCAGCCTAAAAAACGCTGGTGCCACTTTCCAGCGGGCCATGACCTATTGCTTTCACAACTTGGTGCATATCCTCCGAGTCTACCTTGATGACCTCATAGCTCGTTCCCGAAAACGATCAGACCACCTTAACGACCTTCGGCAAGTTTTCCTGCGTTGTCGCAAATATAAAATCCGCTTGAACCCACACAAGTGTGTCTTTTGCATCCCAGCAGGCCGCTTATTGGGTTTCATTGTTTCCCAAAACGGAATCACTGTCGATCCCTTGAAAGTCAAAGCCATCTTAGAACTTCCGCCTCCTCGCACGCTTCGCCAACTCCAAAGTCTGCAAGGGCGATCCAATTTCCTTAGGCGCTTCGTTCCTGATTACGCCACCAAAGTCCACAGGTTCTTATGCTTACTCCGTACCCACATACCCTTTGTTTGGGATGAGCAAGCAGACACGGCATTCTAAGCCCTCAAGAAAAGCTCTCACACAAGCCCCCTTGATATCCCCACCGGATTTCTCTCAAGACTTCACCCTTTATGTCTCGGCATCTGAATATGCTGTGTCAGGAGTTTTGGTCCAAGAAGATGCCTCCCACCAAGAGCATGTGATTTATTACGTCAGCCAGACCTTGTCTGGCCCGCCTCTGCATTACCCATACGAGGAAAGATTAGCCCTAGCTGTAGTCTTTTCCGTACAAAAATTGCGACACTACATCCTACTCAGTCATACCACGGTCATGGCCGACTCCAAACCCTATGGTCTATCTCCTAACCCGGTGACTCCTACAAGGTCGTGTCGCTAAATGGGTCATTATCCTCCAGGAATATGACCTCACTTTCAGAACTCCCCAAAAGCACCAAAGCCCTTGCGCTTGCTCACCTCATCACCGACCTCCCATCCTCTTCAACATCACCCGTTATCCAAACGGACCTGATTGACGAGCAGATCTTCATCATTTCGTCCGAAGACCCTTGGTACGGAGACATTTTGACTAATCTTCGTACGCAAAAAATTTCGACCACACATCGATCGTGATGGACGCCGTCGCATACGACACCACGCCCCCCGATACCTTTTGTTAGGGGATGTACTTTACCGATGCGGTGTTGATACAATCTTACGCCGCTGCCTATCCCATAGTGAGGCAGAACAAGTCCTTAATGATTGTCATAGCGGTGCCTGCGGAGGCCATTTCTCCGGTATGGCCACCGCCCAGAAAATCATTCGGGCCAGTTATTTTTGGCCATCATTGTTTACTGATTGCATCATCGCAGTCAAGCATTGCCAGAACTGCCAGCTTTTTGCCCCCAAAAGCAAGAACCCCACCCCCCGCCCCCCTTCATCCAGTCATCACTGTTGGACCATTCTACAAATGGGCCATCGACTTCCTCGACTGCAACCCCACGTCAGTCGCGTCACAAACACATTGTTGTGGCTATGGATTATTTCACCAAGTGGGCAGAAGCCATGCCGACCTATAATTGCAAAGCCGACACTGCAGCACGTTTTTCTTCAACCATGTTATCGCTCGTTTCGGAGTGCCAAAACAACTAGTCTCTGACCACGGCTCTCACTTCGAAGATTTTCGTCTGGAAGGAATTATCAACCATGTTGAAATTTGAACACCATTACTCTTCTGCTTACTATCCCCAAGGAAAGGGCCAAGTCGAAGCGATCAATAAAATTTGAAAACCATTCTCCAACGTACTGTAGACAAGCACAAATCCAATTGGCACCACATGCTCTTCCCGGCACTATGGGCCTACCGCACCTCAACCAAAACCGCCACCGATTTTACCCCTTTCCATTTAGTTCACGGTGTCAAATCCGTCCTCCCTATTGAGTGCCAGATCCTAGCCTTACATATCGCTGTTGAACTCCTACCGGACACTTCCCCGATCGAGCAACGTTTACTACTCCTAGAGCAGGCCGATGAAGATCGGCGCACAGCCATTCAAAACATGGAAGCATCTAAACAACGATCGAAACTAAGTTACAACAAACACGTCCACCCAAGAACCTTTTCTGAGGGAGACCTTGTCCTCGCTTACGATCAAGCTCATGATAAAACCAGAAAGGGAAAGTTCGTGTCTATGTGGCAAGGCCCCTACATCATACACACCTGCCTCGGGCAGGGGGCATACATTCTGACCGATTCAGAAGGCAATCCCCTACGCAACCCATGCAACGGGTTGTACCTTAAACGATTTTACCCATAGAAAATATGATGGACACCATCGTCCATTTTAGTATAGGCATACTTTCTTTATTCACAAAAATCCAAAAAAACCTAAATATTTGTTTTTCTCTGTATGACCACAGATGGAGCCTCTTCCACTCTGCCATGTCGGTTTCGCTGATGGGTGCAAGCCGTTGGTCTCCCAATCTTGCCTCCGCAGCTTGGGTAATATACTCCCCTTCACATGAGTTAATTCACATTGACGGAGTATGTTTAGGTGCCGCTACCAATAATCAAGCTGAATACGATGCTGTGACTGGTCTCCTAGCCGCTGCTCTCCAAATGAGCATCGGTCACCTCAACGTTTTCTTGGACTCACAGCTCCTAGTTTCCCAGCTCAACAATGATTACCAGGTACGTGATCCCTGTCTTTTTAGAAAATTCTTGTGCACTAAACAAATGGTTAGACAGTTTGAATCCATTTCATTCACACATGTCCCAAGACACCTCAATAGTGTAGCAGATAATATGGCCAACAATGTCCTCGACTGGCACACCAGTCACATCATGTCATATCCATAAACAAAATGCATCCACGTGTATAATATGTGCCTTCACGGGCATATCCATAAACAAAATGCATCCACGTGCATAACAGGTGCCTCCACGGGCATAAAAGCAAATAACCAAATAATGCATCCACGTGCATAACATGTGCCTCCACGGGCATACATAAATAAACCAACATACTGCATCCAAGTACATAACATGTGCCTCCACGGGCATATACAAAAGACAAAGGTGCATCCATGTACATACACGACAATATATCCAAATATATATCCACATATATATATAACCCAAATAGTCAACATGTCATAGGTGCCCTCAGCACCCGATATACAAAAAATAAATATACATCCTCCACAACAGATCACATCTACTCATTAGGCAGCTTCCCGTTTTGGTCACCTTTGTTCAGAGTATTCTACAGTATGTCACCTTGATAATCCCTCGATGGCACCTATCAGCTCGTCCTCCCCCCAGAGTCAATATATACCATTCAGTCGAAGCAATGATCCCCACACCTACAAGTCAGTTCCCCAGGCTTCCAGGTCAACCATGTCATCATTCTCTGAAAAAAGGAAGTTTGAGTCTACCCATTTTTTGACCCATTTATTTTCCATTCCCACAAGTATGTCAGTCCTACCATCAGTACTACAACACTTCAGTTTTACACCTCGTTCTCCTAACAAGGAAACATCATTGCCTTGATTAGTTGCTGGTCTCCCTCTGTCAACGACAACCACATTGATTCCAGAGGATAGACCTAGAGGTCCCTGTGTCTTGGACTCATCACCATTTATGATGAGTGCCTACAAATCATTTCGAGAGGAATCTTCAGTGCCTCTCCAAATGATTGTTTCTCACATGCTCGACTTCAACACCTTGATCGCATCGTTGAGACTCGCACAGGGTATTCGTTCGTTTCACTTATTATTCGAAGACCCCGGATACCTCCTGACTCCTCCACATTTGAGAGTCTTCCTATGGATAACACTAGTTACACTTTTTTTATAGATATCCGGGTTGCACATAGTGACAGTATTCAGATTTACCCCAGTTTCATACTCCCTTGAGTATACAGTTACATTATTTCTCAGAGATGACTCATAGTCTTTGAGTACCTACAGATGTTGGACACCTTCAGTTTCAGCAGTTCCTCAGTTATTCCAGTGTATCAGTTATTGAGATCCGTTATGATCAGGAGTACATCCCAAAATAATGTCCCCCCTGGACCATTATGGTGTACCAGTAGATTCTTTATGTATTAGATCCCCCTTCTTGGGACTAATTGTTATCTATATGTCTTGATACGAGCATGGGAATGCCCGCCTCGTCATTATCAGAGATTATACCTCATTCATATTGAGGCCATGTAATATTTTTTGTTTCTTGCAGCTTCCAAGGGCCGTGGCTCCAGTCTCCAATCGGTCTCTTCTCCTTCCCAAACCCCTGAAAAAATACAAAAGAACTATGATGTCTATCGGCCATACGATGAGCTCCTGCCCTCACACATCAGGGGGCAATCTGTTAACACCTAAAAAGTGCTCACTAGCTCATTCCCTTATTCACATGACCCATTTGTCCACTTTTCCACCATCTGAGCCTCTGAAACCAACAAAAGGTCACCAAAAGACCTTAGTACACCCCTTTTTCCATTAAAAAAAGATTATTTTTCCTGAAAAGCATAAAAAACCCTCAAAAAGGGTCCAAATTCCCAAAAATATTAAAAAGGGAATTAAAATATTATTTTTATTCAAAAAAGGAAAAAGGAGGGAAAAGTACCTAAACCATGTTGGTCAATACCATTTGGTTTCCACAAAACCACAAATGGTATTCCCCACCACCAAAACCTATAAAAAGGTGGTAGGGGATCCTCATTTCACATCCATCCATTATCTCATCCTTATGCTGCTGAAATCTCCCTTGAGCATTTTAGCCATTGAAGCAACCTTGGAGAAGGAGACCTCTTGGAGCTTGGAGCTACTCATCTTGGGAGTTGCTCAACCTCAACCTTCACCATTGAAGGTATTATCGTAAGCACTTGCTTGCCCCCCATTTTGTAATACAAATTCATTCTTTAATATTTTCTTGTTCTTGATTTTTAAATGTTTAAATTATTTGCTTAGATTCTTGCATAGATCCATGAGTAGTTTAGTTTAGTTTAATTAATTGTTTATTTCTATTTGAAACTGCTGCTACTAGTTAGCAGGTGCCCATAGCACTAAGCCTGGTTGCAAAACCGGGCCAACACTTATTGTGATTGTTATCCATTGATATACTGTATATGTTACTCTTTCAGTGAGGATCCTAGCGTATTGTGAATTAATGCTCAAAATTTAACAGTCACGATGGGCCAAACCTTTTGACAGGTATCAACACCAAGGCCTATCAGAAGGAAATAAAGTGGTACTGAAAACCACTCTGAATATTTGCAATGCCACTTTTGTAGGCATGTGATGTCAAAATAAGCGGTGGAGATTGGAGTATGAAAGATGATCCTACAATGGATGGAGAAGGGGCATCAAATCAGTGGTAAAAATGGGGATCGTATTTCATGGTCGAGATTGATACATGGGAGAGCAACGAATGAGAAGGGTGGCAAGCTGGCAAAGAAGATCGAGGGATAAAGGAAAAGGGTTATATATATAAGAATCAATATGTGAGGTTGACATTTGTTCCTCGGATGTGTCGAACTAGGAAGCTTCTGGATGTGCAGAGGACAAAGAAGATGACAAGAGGAGTCGTGTTGGTAGCTTTCAGTGACAGGTAGGGCCTTTAGCCATATTTTTTAACAAATCTAAGCTTGTCTTTAACTATAAAATGGAGAATGAACCAGTTTCAACCAGTTCTATGGTTAAAGTTTCCCTGGAAGATAGGGATGCCGATGTATTCGACACAGGCATTCGGCTCCCTATCCTCGAGGTTAAAAGAAGATTAAAGGTTCTGCTTGAGAACGGTTTAGATGTACATATGGTTTTTTTGTCTTCATTCATTTTCTTTTTCCTTGACCCAGTAATGTCGTTCCCTGAATTCGTGTCATGGTGTTCGTCAAATTACTCACAACCCCAATGAGTAATCATGAATGCCCAAAAGTCCAAAATGGATTGTACAGTGAATCCCACAGTCATCCGAATCTCTTTTTAAATTCCCAAGTCACAGACCTTTGAGTCTGAGATTTTTTCTGAGGATTCATTCATCACCTTATTTTGTTAGATTTCTCCCGAGAATCACCATGCCTTTTTAGTTACTTGTCTCATGCCCAACTTAGAAGTCGCAGAAACCTCGTACCTTTTGGATGTCAACATTTTTAATGACAATACCCAGTTGGTAGTCTCTTTGGTAGCTCAATTTCTAGGTTTAGATACAGACCTGTGGGTAATAGAAGTACAGCTAAGTCTGTGGTTTAGGATTAGCATTAGTTTGTCGGGGGCTGAAAATGAGCCGGTGTCATCCCTCAAGTTCGAGGATTTTTTGGCAGAGAGAATTCACTTGCAGTTAAGCAAATTTCCAAATATGAGACATTTTAGGTTTCAGACAAAGTTCCTAAAGATGGTTATGTCCAGCTGTATAGAAGATTTGTAGTTTTCCCAATTACTTCACATAGAAGCTTTAGAAGATAATGTTTTTAATTACTTGAATTATATCTTGTTTGCTGTCTATAAAGTCATTTTCGGGGAGGAATTACCCAGGGTAATTCCAGAGATGGAATCCATGATGCAATTAAAAACTTAGTTGGCAATGGGAGATTGGTTTCTATTGTTGCATGCTATAGTAATCAGGTTGTATGGCTTCATGCATGAACCCTATGTTTTACTTGATTTCTTCACTCTGAGGGTATTCACCCTTGAGTTCATCAGCAGAAGTTAATTATGAAAGATGAACAGTTCCTGAAATTCAAAAAGGGTTCTGATGTAAAGTACCCATGGAAGGTAGGTCCATTTATTGTGAAGAGCAAGGAAGCCCTGGAACACATGGAAAAATTGTTGGGGAATCTAGATTTTAAGAAAGACATTGCAATTGCGTATGACCCCTTGCATATTATTTCCGAGAGAAAGAAGAAATGTAACCTAAGTGGTTTTGAACACCAAGAGACTAAAGGAATATTGAAGGGATGAAATTTCTTTCATTGTGAGCTGGAAGAGGAAGAAATTATAGATTCACAAGTTGGAGATTTAATTTTGTCAGAACTAACAGTGGAGGTAGACCAGTTTCCAGACAGTTTGGAAAGTGGGAGGAAAATATATTTACAGGAGGTTATGGATATAGATAATGAAGAAGGGAAGTAAGACAAAAGACTCAAGTTGGAGACATAGGATGAATTGGTCATTGCAACAGGCAGTGAAGGAAGTGAGAACAAGGAGTCTTCGGTCCCAGAAATACAAATCCAGGAGTATAATTTTCAATAGGTTAAAGAAGGTGGGGATGTAAATAGGTTCCATTCCATATTGGACATGTACAATCATTATGTACAGAATAAAAAAGCCTCTGCCCAAAGTATTTTTGATTTAATGCCAACAGTCAGAAGTTCATCAAATTTTGAGTTTTCTTTGATGACCAATAGGGATTTGAAAGAAAAGACCTTAAATTTTGCAATATCCATAGAGGAGAAAATGACTAAGGTGAAGGTCAACTGGAAAACGATATCGGTACCAGATAAGTTTCAATTTCATAGAAAAATTGGAGAAGTAATATAAGATGACTTTGTTGAAGCCACGCTGAAAGGTGATAAGCTGGAAAGTCTTGTGAATAAATTGGAAGGCCAATTAAATCAAGAAAAATTAGAAAATAAGGCTTTCCAACAGAAGGTAAAAAGGATACAATTTGATTTAATTGAGAGTGATGGTGGAGGGAAATCCAGTAAATAGTTGTTAATAGAGAAAGACAATTTGATCCAAAGGCTGTAGAAAAAGATGAAGATTCCCAACACACAGCTAATCCAGGCTCCATAGTAAACCAAGCTAGAGCAAGGTAAGGAGGCTTGGTCCAAAGAGGTAAATGATTGCAAAGTAGAGCTGTTGAAATTTGCTAGAAAAGAGGTTAGCTAGGAAAGAGAAAGGGTGAGCTTGAAGACTCAGATTGAAGATCTGAAAACTAGGTTATTTGATTTGAGAAAGCAACCAACTGGTGCAGGTACAAGTGGAGAGGAAAATGATACTGATAGCCTTTCACAGGCTATGTCAAAAATCTGTTTAAATAATGTTGAAATAAGAGAGTTAAGAGAAGAAGCACAAAGACTGAAGGCAGAAAATGAAAAGAAAAATGAAGAAACACAAGCCTTAATGGGTAAGTATAATGGATTGATTGATACTAATAAAAAGCTGGCACACTAGGTGACTAGAAAGGCAGCCATGCAGGGATGCAAACACCTGGTGTGGGACTCAATTACTAAAGAAGATGAAATGCTCAGGCCACATTTAGATTACATGAGAATAAAGGAAAAAGTGATCAAATATGCTTTGACAAATTGTACAGAGGTCAAAGAAAATCTATACAGAAAGCCCAAGGAAACCGCACAAAATTCAATCACTTTTCTACATGGTTTGACATTTGAAGAAATGCGTACCCTGAATATACAAGACATAATTGCAGTACTCACATGAGCATGGAGAATTTTAGGGAAGTATGCAGAGGTTGAGATTATTGAGGCCAAAGTTGAAACAATGAAGAGGCACGTCGTGGGGTTCAAAAGGCCATTCGAGAAATTGATTGGAATGGTTTTGCCTCTTTCTGGGATGAAAAGTAGGAGTTGATTGCCCTAAGTGAATATAAGAGATTATTGTTTGATATAAGAATGGATCACTCAAAGTTTAAGTAGTTAAATTCATTACTTACAGGGAAGATTCTGATGAATAAGATCACAGAAGACTTTGAGATCCTACAGAGGCTAGTCTCAATCAGTGAAAGACTCCCCCAGATTTCTTATGCGGATCATGTGGAAATGAGAGTCAGGACAAGTGAAATGGCCAGTTATGATCATCCAACTACCGGCCAGTGGGTCTCCGTGGAGAAATACGGGAATATGAAATACACTCTTCGTCCTTCAAATTAGCTGTCGAATTTTATTTCAAGTTAAAGACTTCTGAAACATTTTCATTTCGAAATTTGTAATATTTTTTGAGGCGGCTATTGGAAATAGTCAGCTGGAACAGTTACTTTACTATCCTTTGTATTTTACTTGAAGTAGATGTCATTTAGTAAGAAATACCAGTGAATGTAAAAAGTAGTTGAACCCGCCCTACCGGCTTTTGCTTTGTACGGGTAGTGGCAAAGGTGTCCTGATGAGGTGTCATTTTGTTATAACTGTTTTCTAGTCCAAATGAATCGACCAGGAGACTTTAGGAAGCTATATAAGCTATGTACTTGAATGAAGAATGGTTGTAAACTTTTTGGAAACATATATGTTTCTCTATGTAAGACATTTTTGAGTATTTTTTGAATAAAATTGACAGAGCTGAGCAGGTGTTTTATCAGGGATTCCTATGTTATTGGTCTTGCAGTCTGTTGTTTCTTTTCCCATGTGAATTGTGTTTTACTCATTGTTAGTGCATTATGTAAATGATTTTTCATGTTTGGTTTAGTGTAGTATCTCAATGGAATTCATAGAGATTATGCTCCATTCAAATCTTACCAAGCATTCCACAATTATTTTCTGCTAAAGTCAATATAGAATTCATGTTTTCATGCTTTATATTGATAGATTGTTCATTTCCCTTCTAACTCACCAACTAAAATCTCTTTGAATGCAAGCTGGTGGCTGCCTTGCACCTGTGCGAATATATTTGCAAAGCACTTGTTAATGATGTTCATGTCTTGTTTGATTTTACTCCATCACCCAATAAAGATCCATGAATTTCCAACCAACAATTTATAAGAATAATCTGTCCTAAAGGAAGTCTGACCTTCTGAGAATGTGTTTGATTGAATATTTTGAGTAATAAAGGCTGGTGTGTTTGTTCATTACTGACAACTTTAAGTATTTCTAGTCTTTCATAAGTTTAAGAGAGATCCCTCTTAGACTGTGTTGGGTCAGTAGCATAAGTCGAAAGTGGTTAGTGGTTACCCTGATTCTTCCCTTTCACAACCTTGGGATATGTTTTGGGCGTTAACACCCCCAATCTCTCTCTATATCTCTCTAAACCCCCAATCTCTCTCTCTCTCTCTCTCTCTCTCTCTCTCTATATGTAAACCCCTAACCTCCAATATCTCTCTACCAACCCCTAATCCCCAATCTCTTTCTTTATTTATCTAAACCACTAACCTTCTCTCTCTCTCTGTCTTTCTCTCTAAATCCCTAACACTAAAAATCCTAACCCCCAAGCCCCTAAACACCTAACCTCCAATCTCTCTCTCTCTCTCTCTCTCTCTCTCTCTCTCTCAATCTCAAACCCCAAACTCCCATCCTCTCTCTATCTCTATCTACTTATATCTATATCTAAACCACTAATCCCTAATCTATATCTCTAAATCCCTAAGCCCCAATCTATCCCTTTCTATCTCCCTCACTCTAAACCCCTAACCTCCACTCTTTCACCCTCTAACTCCTAACACCTAATATCTCTCTCTCTCTCTGAAATTATAATCCACAATCTCTCTCTCTCTCTCTAGACCACTAACTCCCAATCTTTGCTTGTCACTTTGAACCTCTAACCCCTAATATTGCTCTCTCTCTATTTATCTTAACCATTATCGACCAATATCTCTCTCAAAACCCCTAACGCCCAATCTCTCTCTCTCTCTCGCTCTCTCTAAACCCCTTAACATCAAATCTGTCTATCTCTCTCTCTCACACACACACATACACTAAAACCCTAACCCCCAATCTCTCTCTGTGTCTCTCTCTCTTTCTATCTCTCTCTCTCTAGAAGCATAACCACCAAACTCTCTCTCTCTCTCTCTCTCTCTCTCTCTCTCTCTCCCAACCTATAACCCCAAATATCTATCATTCACTCTCTCTCTCTATATATCAATATCTCTCACGATATATATATCTAAATCGCTAACTCCCAATTTCTCTCTCTCTCTCTCTTTATCTAAACACCCAAGCCCCCCCCTCTCTCTATATATATCTAAGCCCCTAACCCTGAATATATATATATATCTCAACCCCTAATCCCCAATTTCTCTCTCCAACTCCCTTATCCCCCTATCTCTCTCTTTCCCTCTCTCTATCTCAAAGCCACAATATCTCTATGTTTCTCTCTTTATTTCTCTCTCCCTCTCTCTCTTAACCCTTTAACCGCCAATCTATCTCAATCTCTAAATCCCTAAATTCCAATCTCTCTCTCTCTCTCAACCTTTAATCCCAAATCACTCTCCATCTCTCCCCCCTCTCTCTCTCTCTAAACCCCTAACACTAATTTTCCCTCTCTCTCTATCCATCTATCTAATGTTTATGGACAATCTACTCAGGCAGACTGAAGTGAGATCTCCCTAGTCCAAGTGGATCTAGAACAAATAAGTATAGAACACAATCTACGTTCCTATATCAATGGAGATGCAAGGGAACATGTAGATGACTTACCTCAGATTTGCAAATGCTTTTCTCTTTGTTTATCCAAGCTCCAAAGCCTTAAGATATTGAGTTGCAAAACCTTGTAAACCATGTGGAAACAAGCAAATAGTAAAAGCATATCTAAATATGAATCGATCCGAACTAACAGTTAAGGAATGCATTTCTAAGCATTACCAACACAACAATACTTATGGAAAGAGTTTGTATTAATTTAATAAAGGCAAATACATAGAGAGAGAATGTCACAACGTAAGCCTCAACGTTTAAACTTCCATCCAAAAATCCAAGAAAATCCTCCAGAGGATGATGTTTGCCTCCCAAAAGATGAGTAGGGATCGCTTAGTGAAATTACACCAACATGAGAGTGCTATAGTCCTTCCTCCCTTCTCAATAGAGAGAGGTTCAATATTTATAAGGCTAAATAGATAGGATAGGTTTAGGATTAAGTGGATAGGTATAAGGGATCTTCCCACTAGGTTAGGAGATTGAATACCATCCTACCTGGAATCTAGCGATAGACCTCCATGCCACCAAGCTTCGAGAAGTCACTCGAAGCATCCCATTATCCACATTAACTAAATTTGGTGCACCTTGTATGAAGGAATCTTGCACCAGAAAGGGATCAATGCATCTTACAAATGGGAAACAAGAGCCACTGGCGCACTCTGTCAGTATACATCATGCACCATCCTTGATCTGGTGCCTTGCTCGGCAGCAATATTAGCCAGGGAAACTATAAATTGTGGAAAGAGAAGAGAAACAACCTTCATCCTACTGATTTAGCCAAGGTACTTCAGTGATTAAGGCATAAATTTGATACATGACTCATGATGATGAGATTTTGGTGTAACACTAAACCCCAAACCTCCAATCTCTCTATCTAAAACCTTAACCACCAATTTCACTCACTCTCTATCTCTCTATTTTTAAACCACTAACCCATAATATCTTTCTCACTCTCTAATCCCCAAACCCAACATCTCTCTCTCTCTCTCTCTCTCTCTCTCTCTCTCTCTCTCTTTGCACCCCTAATCTTCAATATCTCTCTCCTTGTCTCTATAAATCCCTATCCTCCAATATGTCTCTTTATCTCTTTGTCTAAACCCCTAACCCCAAGACCACTCTCTCTCCTTTTCTAAACCTATAACCCTTAATATCTCTCTCTCTCTCTCTCTACATCCCTAACCAAAAATATCTCTCCCTCTCCATATAGGTAAACCCCAAACCCACAAGCTCTCTCTTTCTATCTCACCCAAAATCATAACCTCCATGCCCCTAAACCCCTAACCTCAAATCTTCTATCTCTCTCTCTCTAAATTCCAAACTGCTAATATCTCGTGCTCTCTATCTATCTAAAACCCTAACCCCTAATATCTCTCTCTCTCTCTCTCTCTCTCTCTACCAACCCCTAACCCCTAATCTCTCTCTCTCTCTCTCTCTCTCTCTCTCTCTCTATCTAAAACCCTAACCCTCTCTCTCTCTATCTATCTAAACCCCTAACACCAAAAATCCTAACCCCCAATCTCCTAATCCCCTAAACCCCTAACCTCCAATCTCTCTCTATCTCTCTCTAAACGCCAACCCACCAATCTCTCTCGCTCTTTATCTATCTAAAACCCTAACCCCCAATCTCTCTCTCTCTCTCTCGATCTCTCTCTCTACCAACCCCTCATCCCCATTTTCTCTCTCTCTCTCTATCTATCTAAAACCCTAACCCTCTCTCTCTCTACCTATGTAAACCCCTAACACCCAAAATCCTAACCCCCAATCCCCTATACCCCTAACCTCCAATCTCTCTCTCTCTCTAAACCCTAAACACCCAATCTCTCTCTCTCTCTAAACCCCCAATCTCCCTCTCTCTCTCTCTCTAAACCCCAGATCCCCAATCTCTCTCTCTCTCTCTCTAAACCCCAAGCTCTCATCCTCTCTCTATCTCTATCTACCTATATCTATCTCTAAACCACTAATCCCTAATATATATCTATAAACCCCTAAACCCAAATCTTTATCTTTCTATCTCTCTCACTCTAAAACCCTAACCTCCACTCTTTCTCCCTCTAAACTCCTAACACTTAATATATCTCTCTCTCTATCTAAACCCATAATCCACAATATCTCTCTCTCTAGAACACTAACTTCCAATCTCTCTCACCTAAAGTCATAACCCCCATGCCCCTAAACCCCTAACCTCAAATCTTTCTCTCTCTCTCTCTCTCTCTCTCTCTCTCTCTCTCTCTCTAAACGCCAAACCACCAATCTATCTTGCTCTCTTCTATCTAAAACCCTAACCCCCAATCTCTCTCTCTCTCTAAACACCTAATCTCTCTTTCTCTCTCTCTAAACCCCAAACCCCCAATCTCTCTCTCTCTAAACCCCCAATCTCTCTCTCTCTCTATAAACCCCAAATCCCCAATCTCTCTCTCTCTCTAAACCCCAAGCTCTCATCCTCTCTCTATCTCTATCTACCTATATCTATTTCTAAACCACTAATCGCTAATATTTATCTCTAAACCCCTAAACCCCAATCTATCTCTTTCTATCTCTCTCACTCTAAAACCCTAACCTCCATTATTTCTCCCTATAAACCCCTAACATGTAATATCTCTCTCTTTCAACCCCTAACCCCTAATATTGCTCTCTCTCTATTTACCTAAACCGTTATCAACCAATATCTCTCTCAAAACCCCTAACCCCCAATCTCTCTCTCTATCTAAACCCCTAACCTCGAATCTCTCTCTCTCTCTCAACCCATAACCCCAAATATTTATCCTTCTATAGATATATATATATCCATATCTCTCTCGATCTGTATGTATGAATCCCTAACTCCCAGTTTCTCTCTCTCTCTATTTCTCTCTAAACCACGAACCCTATCTCTCTTTCTCAACCCCTAGCCCTTAACCCCCAATATCTCTCTCCCTCTATACCACAAACCCCTTATCTCTCTCTTTCTCTCTCTCTCTCCCTAAACCCCTAATGTCCAATCTCTTTCTCTCCCTAAGTCTCTCTCAAAGTCCCTAACCCCATAAACATCAATATTGCTATTTCTATCTCTATATCACTAAGACCTTAACTCCATTCTATCTCTCTCTCTCTATAAACCCCTAACTCCCGATGTATCTCTTTCTCTCTCTCTCCCTAAAAATACTAACTTACAATCCCTTGCTCTCCCTCTCAACCGCTAACTCCAAATCTCTATCTTCTCTCTCTCTCAACCGCTAACTTGAAAACTACCTCCTCTCTGTCTCTCAGCTGCAAAACCCAAATCTCTCTCCTTCTCTCTTGTTATTTTTCTCACTCTATCTCACTCTATCTATTTGTCTAAACTCCAAACCCCCGAACTCTCTCTCTCTCTCTCTCTCTCTCTCTCTCTCTCTAAACCCCTAACTCCAAATATCTCCCTCTCTCTCTTTATAAACCCCTAACACGTGATCTCTCTCTCTCTCTCTCTCTCTCTCTCTCTCTCTCTATCTATCTATCTATATCTAAATAAACCCCTAAACTCTAATCTCTCTCTCTATAAACTCCTAATACCCAATATCTTTCCCTCTCTCTCTATTTCTCTTTCTCTCTAAACCCCTAACACCAAATCTTTCTCTCTCTCTCTCTAAACCCCTAAACCTCATATATATACCCCTAAATCCTATCCCTTTATCCCCAATCTCTCTCTCTCTCTCTCTCTCTCTCTAAATCCCTAGTCCCCAATCTCTCTGTTTCTCTCTCTATATATCTAAGCCCCCAATCACTCTTTTTCTCTCACTCTCTCTCTTTGTCTCTCTCTTCCCCCTCTCTCTGAACCCCTAACCCCCAATCTCTCTCTCTATAAATCCCCCGACCTCCAATCTCTCTCTCTCTCTCTAAATCCCTAACCTCCAATCTCTCTCTCTAAACCTCCAACCCCAAATCTTTCTCTCTCTCTCTGAACTCCTAATTGTTGATGTATTTGTAACTTTGGAATGTATTTTACTTGTATATTTTATATTGTCATTATTCTTCCGATGGAGAGGTTTCATTCCTTCAATCGAGAAGGTTATCATTGTACTTGGGTGGGTTAATAGACTCCCCTAGTGGGGTCAACCTAGAGTTAGGGTTTAATGGGTTATTAGACTCTCCTAGGAGAAGTCCTCCCGGATAGGGAAAAAGGAAAGTGAAGTAAAGTATAAATAGAGAGTGTGACTCTCTCATTTATTCATTCACTTACTCACTTACTCATTGTGCATATGTGAGAGAGACACAAGTTGGCACAAGTGGAGGAGGAGGAGCTGTTGGACTCTATCTCTTTGTTTTGGTGTTTTGTACTATTGCTCATTCTATCTCTGAGGAAGTTGTGGGGTTTTCTCTTTTATAGTTTCCCCGATGAAATGATTTGTGTCTATTGTCTCTTGTGATTGATTTGTTGTGCTTGTTATTCTCTCAGATAAGATCCTAGATCATATTGAATTAAATGTTGAAAAACTAACATGCTATCAGAGCTAACCTGAGAAGAAGACACTATGCAGTTGCGGAAGCTAGGGCTTCTTAATTTTTTGGTCTCTTTCCACAGATCATCAAAGAAAGGAGGCTAGGTTGACTCTCCTAAGGAAGGCACATCTTTCTGTCAAGACATAACTTAATTCCGAGCATTTTTCAGTTTTTGACCTGTCCCTACTACAGGAAATTAGGGCTTTTGACTAAAGAGGAATTTTGGAGTGCTCTCAGCACAAGATTTCTCTCCTCAGCAAAATCAAAATTTAGAGATGAAGATCGAACTTTTTGGTTGGGTAGAACCCCGGGATTTGTCAAACCCTAGTTTGATTTTTGGACCAGAAAACCAGAATTTGATAGAAATTGCAAATCCGAAATTCGCAAGTCACTTTTGAGGGGTAAATTTTTGGAGTTTTCAAAATTTGAGCACACCAGCTTGCTCACCTCAGTCAATTGCATCTCCTTGTTTAGACAAAAGTTTGAAATTCCAAGTTTGTATTTTTAGCATTTCTCTGTCAAACCCTGGCCAGCTTCAGATCCAGTTTCAGCAAATCAAGTGGTAAGATATAAATCTTTTATTTCCATTTGAGTTTCTCATTAAGATGTCTCACCACACCAAGCCTGAGGGTAAGCTTCAAGGGGATGATAACTTATGAGTGTTGGCTTGTATAAATGTTCGTGAGGTTTTCTATAAAGACTCAGGTTCTGCGTGGTTCGAGGAACCAACAAACCCCTTTTCATCGGCCCTTTCGGCAAAAATCTACAAACAGACTAAGGTCTCACCTGAGGCAAAATAATGGGGGGGGGTTGTAGAATTAGGTTTCGACAACTAGGAGATGAGTGTTTAAATACATTGGCGAGCAACGTGCTACAGGACTCGCGATGTGGACTTTGGACTGCGCAAAGTTCCACTTCTTCGCGATGAACACTTAGGCTATCACGCATCAAAGGAATGCGTGATGCAGGAAGGTTACTTGACGACAAGACATCGCCACAGAGACTAAGCTTCCTCTTACAAACTTATGCAGCTTAATAGATTTTACTTAATGTAACAAGTCGCATTCAACAAGCATATTAGACGGAACCTTGCAACCTTATACACTATAAAAAACACAATATCACTATGCACTTTTGGTGTTGCGCTAAGTGTTTAACCGATTAATTCATACATTCATCTATTGTGAGTCACTTGTGCATTCAATCATCCACTCATACATGTGGTCACTTAACGTATTATTCCCATCTCTATCTTTGTGGAAAATACATATAAAAGAAACAATTCATGCATTCATAAACAGAATCTCAACCATTCACATAAGTAAATACACAGATATAAAAGCATACAATCAATCACGCAACATGGTATTTAATGTGGTTCACCCCCAGGATGGGATATATGTCCATAGGAACTGTTGTTGTATTATCTTTGGGAAGGGTACAATAGTTCCATTCTACGCACTCAGCTACAGATTCTCTTCTTTCTCTATAGGTCTCTACGCACGCAGCTTGCAGAGCCTTTTACAATAGCATTCACTTCTTAACACTTAGAATATTTTACGATGAGGATTATTCATCTACAAGAGATTAACAATTACCCTTTCCCTTACAAAATGCGCCCTTTTATAGATCGTTCCAATAGGTCACGTCTTTACAATCAAGTCGGCCAAAACCCTAAGTTTACCCAAAATTGGTGCAATTAGCCGCCACTCTTCTTGCTCGTCGTCGACAACTTGCTCCACTCGCTTCAGGATGCCTTGCTAGGTTACTTGTGGTTCATACGTTCTTCTGACCGGTGCAGTCATCACTAAAAAGGTTACAACCGCATCATGGCTTGTCGCTTTCTGCCCTTTTGGTCTTCCTGTCACCGTCGACCTCATGTCTTAGCTCCTTAACTATTTGTCGCCGCTCCCTTGAAAGGTCGCTTTCATCTGTCGTTATGTCGCTCCCTACCCACTCCCTAGAATCCTGGAGCTTATTTAATCAAAATGGTCACTTTATCAGCTCAAACTTCCCTTATACTTTTTATCGAAAACTAGCCGGTTCGGTGGCATTGTGTACCAACATAACTGTGCAAAACTGACTCTGCAATCTAAACTATGCACTTCGCAAAACTGTGCCATTTGACCTCGCATCCCAATCTACGCAGTTCCCAAAACTGTTCTTCTTCCAAAGTATGCCAACTTGAGCCATGCTCGATAGGCCCCTAACACATACTTGTGGCTTGTCCCCGATCAACTCTAGTCGGCCGATTTTGCCTACATGTCTTCAGCGGGACTTAGCTTGTCCATGAAGCTACACAGAGTAACGGTTATCTCAGCTACAGTTTCCCTTTCCTTATTCTTGAATTCTTTTATGGTCTCCAGCATCTCCTGTGAGACCTCCACCTGAGCTTGTTCCTTCAATGTGCCCTCTGTTGATTGAAGTTCAATGAACTTATCATCAATTTGTTGCATCAATGCCATCCCTTCACCCTCTATAGGTTGCAACCTTGCTGAAATGACAGCCTCTCTTTCCCTTAGCACTACTAGCTCTTTTTGCATCTCTTTTACTTCATTGAATTTTTGCATCTTTGGTCTTGCTGGAAAAGTCTTAATTTCCATGTTTGCGGCCTCGATTGACTATTTCCTTTGCTATAAATATCCTTGGATCTGCATAAGATCTGGATCTTCACTTAGTCCAGCCAACACCCTATTTGCTTCTTCTAGCAAATTCTGACAGTTCTCCACCTCGGTCGAAATGTTATCTAAAGTGGCCTTTACCTATTCAGTTGGAGCTACGTGCTTATCCAGTGGGTTACTGGGATGTCGAGCCTCCAAGCCTGTGATTTTTCCTTTATAGGAAATCTCCATTTCCATCATTTTTGTAGTAAGGGAATCCACTTTGGCCCCGATCTTGATTATTGTATCTTCGACACTTGATTCTTTTTCATATTTGTCAATCTTTGTGCATACCTCTAATACTGTTTCTTTGATTTTGCGGTTTCTTTCTTGAACCTCGGACAACTCCTTGGTGTTCTGCGTTGATTCTTGTTTTAGTTCATTGAATCTTTCTTGAATCTGGATACTCTAGTCATATGAGGCAATGCCTTTTTTATGAATATCCTCTACAATCTGCATATGCAAATTGTTCAAATATTCAATCAGTAATGACCCAATGTTGAGGTCAAAATGCTCCAAGTTCTTCGCTGCTTCAGTCACCTTATTCGCTGCTTCAGTCACCTTATCATTTGGAAAAATAAGGTGTGCAGGGTCAATATGCGCCACCCGAGAGTGCGTGCTCATAGCATGGGGTTGTCTCTCCTGCTTGCTTGAGCCACTTGCCCTTCCTTCTGAGTCTGATCCTTGAACCAACTCTGACTGGGATTCTCGAATGTCCGCGACCATCGTTTTCACTGATTCGACCGCTTGAAGGAGGCTTAGCTACAACTATTCTTGTTTTGCCTCATTCTCTACGTAGGTTTCTTCCCATAGTTCCTGGACCTTCGTTGCGATGGTTTCACAATCATCCTCGTGTAGCATTGGCACCAACTTAGGCTTATTAGCCTTCTTCTTCTTATGTTTTCCTTTTGTCAATGAGGGGCTCTAAGTTGCTTTTCTCTTTCCTCCCGCCTGCCCTTCTAGCTTGTCCTCTACGGATCCTCCTTCCTATTCAATAGGTGTGCCTTTGATTTCTTCCTTGTCTTTATCATTGTCTTCCCCGTAGTCGGAGTCGACATCCTCGAGGACATCCACCTTCCACTCTGCCTACCAATCCTAGATCATCTTCTCTAGGGATTCCGCATCCAACTGATAGAATCTTGGATACCATGAATCCCTATCCAGGTGAGACCTCGACTGAATGTATGTGAAATGGAGGTCGGCCCTGAACCTTAACTTTCCTCTATATGCAGTGGTAACCTCCTAAGATAGGTGCGGTTTTCGATGAATTGCATTGTACAGACTTTGATAGTAGATATAATTAATATCTCATTTTTTTTGTGCTGCCTGTCGGCCTTCACATTTTCCCAAATATTGGCATAGTGCGTTCCTTTGCATTCTTCTCCGTAAAGTGTGTACCCCTGATAGAAAAGCGGCTCTTTCCATCCAATGAATGCAATCGGTACAATGAGCCAACTATAATGGAATGCTGACCCTTTTTCCCGAGTTTCCCAGACATCATCCAAGAACTCGTTCAGTAAATACTGTTCCCAATTGTACAAAGTTGCATTCTTCATTTGTGTTGCGAGGAGGATTGGCACAACTGACCCTTATGTTGGTCGACACTTGCATAGTATCTTTCCATCTAATAATTGAAGTATAAAGTGCATAGATTGATCATTAAGTTGGGCTGTAGGGAAGCCCCATTTTCTTTGGACTATGCCAAATTCTTCTTGCATCCTTGTTGCGAGATCCTTGTTAGCGAACTCGAGCTTGGGATCCA
Source organism: Larix kaempferi (assembly GCA_027924585.1). Classification (NCBI taxonomy): domain Eukaryota; kingdom Viridiplantae; phylum Streptophyta; class Pinopsida; order Pinales; family Pinaceae; genus Larix; species Larix kaempferi. Next base: position 966,009 of record BSBM01000614.1, on the reverse strand, counting down.
CGCCCTTCTTACTCTGCCCTATGATTCTGTGTATCAAATCGATATTGATATCGATTTTCCTGTCTAACCAAAGATATCCCGAGTGTATGCACGAAAGCAGTGTACGCACTACTTCATTCAATTATTGAATCTGTCAAAGTGGGGAATTGTTAGATGATTAAGCAACCCCGATTTTTGTAGCCCACGAAGCTCGTATTTTTCTTGTAATGTTTCATTTCCTTGCTCATCAACATGTCAAACCATGTATTGGTCAGTCAAAAGTGGTGGTATTTTCTGTCTTTTGGATCCTTTTCTTCTAATAAGTCGTAATCTTCAAACTTGAAGGTCTCGACTCTCCCCAATAGGTTCCCAACAACCTTGACATGGCGGGAGATAGGTGGTACCGGGATATCATAATGAGCATTTCTTTTGAGATCGATGGGTGTTGCATCATCTTTTAATGGTGTCATGTACTTAAGCACCAAACGAATGGGCCGATCTCGAGGTAACTCTGACAGTGGTGGCATCTGCACACTTGGTGGATTTGGCTGCTCTAATTCTTTAGCCTTGTGCTTATCGTTCGGCATTGCAGTTGTATTTCTTGGTGAACTTCTGGATGACCCACCCTTCTCTGCTACAGGGGTCTTTCCTGGTTTCGAAATTACACCCTAAATGCCTGAGTGTTGAAATATTTTCACCACTTCATCTTCTGTGAATGGCTCAGTCATGCGCTTACAAAACGCTCAGTTTTCTCTCTATCAAGCTCAGAAGTTGTGGAGACAAAGGATAGAAATGAACTGGTAAAATATCGTAAGTGCTGATTTGATGGCTATTTATAGTTGTTTCTTAGCTTGGAACATTCCTCTTAACTGTTAGTGGTCCCTTTAATGCCATATCCTTCATCCAGATCTCCTCTGAGATCTCGGTCACATCCACCAATGATGATCTATGATCCGATGTTGTTTCTTTAAATGCCAAAAGCTGTCGGTGCCGCCAGACTGTGTGACAGTTAAATATGCCATTAACTACT